>JAZGUH010000378.1:0-360000 GCA_037893225.1 Hippasteria phrygiana
ACTGCGTACACCCACACACAAACCTCAGCCAAAACATTTGTTTGGCCCCTACCAAAACAATTGTGTTCTGGATCCACCCTTGTGCTCAGAAGAGAAAACATTCGTTTTTTTTACTAAAACTTTTTTGTTTTGTTTTCAGATGGTATAAAAAATGTATACATACATTAGACTGCATCTCATAATCATCACCCGAGACAGCTAATAACGTCCCAAATCAAAGAGTTTGGGTAATCATATTATTTCAACCTCTATTGCTTTTCAAATACTTTGGAATTTTCTTTAAACATGTCGCTGTGAATATTCACAGAGTTTTGACAATTATCATACCATCACACCATAAAAAAATCACATAATGAAAATCAAACTAATTTGACAACTGCAGGGGAGAAAATCCTGATTAAACAGGCGGCACAGTATCATTAGTGGTACCGCTGTATTTACCAAGGTACTGCATTTGGTGATTTGCATCACGTTTTTAAATAGAAATCCCAACAGCAGAATAAACACGAATTAAGAAATTCAGCGAAAACTCATTAACTCTTTGTTGATCGTGAAATATTATGTGATGAATCTGTCAGTGTGTAATCCTAAATCAAGAATAAGGTCATTATCAGAGCCATCTTCCGAGGGTATAGTACCCCCCACCGTCCCCCCCCCCCCCCCCCCCCCAAGTGGTGCCACTAATAATGCCACCTGTTTTTAGGATGTTCTCCGCTACAGCCATCAAATTGGATTGATTTTCAGTATGGACTTACAAAGTTATAACTTTGTAAGTTATAATGCTTTTAAAATAAAATGGCAACATTACTTCTTAAAATTAAATGATATTTAAAGGTAGCATACACGATTTGCTTTTGCTGTAATTATCAGAAATACATGGATTTGGGGGTTACTATTTTATTGCCTGATAGCAAATACTGTATTCACTGACCTGTTTAAAGTTGTGTGTGCATAGATGCTGGGAAAACAGAGAAAATTATGTTCTTGCACTCTGGTTCCCCGACCATACCCAAGACAAAACGGAGCAATTTATAGACGTCAGGGAATTACCAGGTCAGGGAACTAGACTTTTTCCAACGATTGTCGGACGACAATCATTGGAAAACTATACTAATTTCCACTTTTCTTGAAACCGACAGCATACCAGGTATCATAATTTCACAGGATGCTTGTGACTGCTATTTACTTACAGTCTACAACACTTCCGAGACCGAGATTTTTGCAGGCCGAGACCGAGACCGAGACTGAGACCACAACTTCCGAGACCGAGACCAAAAAAAATTATAAAAAAAAATTATGGTGTTCAATAAAGCCGATTTTCCTGATGGGGTTGTTGTGCCCTGCTTTCGATCAAAAGGTTCAAAAATGCGTGGATGATTATTTATGCTAACTCATACGAAAGGTGAACATCGGGATCATCTGATAAATTTATATACATGTACATGTATATGAAGTCGGCTTTATCAAGGGCCACTATCTTTAATTATGCAAGTTAAACTATAAAGACTCACAGCGTACACAAATACATTCAAGGATTCCACAAATTTGAGTTATTTATTTCATCTCTGGTAAATACATGTAGTTGGAGCTTTGAGACCTATGGCACTGTGACAGACTAATTTCTCCAAATATTATTTGCATAAAAATAAAACTGACTAGAATTGCTGATTGTCCTAATTAAATGGTAAATAACTGGCTTTTCCAATAAGTTGTGTACATGTATTAAAAACACTGAAGAAAAATCAAATTAAAACGTGAAATACTGCTTTAAGAATGTAAGTGAAAAATTTATTGAAAAATAACTTGATGGCATCACGTGCAGTTTTATTTCAAACAACCCTGACTGGGAGAAATCGGAGATTTTTAAATCTAGTTTTCCTATTTTTTTAAACCGAATAACAATGATTTGATTTCATCGGAAGTTCCCATCCAGCTATAAACAGTCACGCCAACAAAAAGTGATGATTGAGGTGCCGCATGAAATGCCCTCCCAATGACTGGGTATAGTTTGCAGGATTCAGTGACCACTGGGTTTTACAAAAACTCACTCCAGAGCTGTAATGTGGGGGAAAATAGTAAAATACATGGGCGATGCACATCCACGGGTACCAGTAGTCCAGTACTCCGAATAAACAAGCCGCATATACTGGTCTCTTTCCAGCTTCAATCTAATTCTTCTCCATGAAAACTTGCACTGACAACGTCGTTTATGTTTGGAATGAAGATCAGATTTGTGTGGTGCATCGCACGTATTTTTGCTGTGGTCTCAACGGGTCTCGGGGGTAAAACCAGAGACCGTGGCATCCGAGACCGAGACCGAGACTGAGACCCGAGCATTCGAGACCGAGACCAGCCCTCCCGAGACCGAGACTTTGTTAGGACGAGACCGAGACCAAGACCTCAAAAAAGGTCTTGAGACAGCCAGTGTTGTAGGTCTCGAGACTATTTCGTAAGAATTCAGTAGTTTCACTTTTTCATTTTTGCAAATGTTGTATACTATAATGACAGTCAATAGTTGGCGTTAACAAAATTGTGTGTTTAAAAAATCCGTAGTGCTGACTGTATTCTGTGTTTGTATACAATGTACTTTGAACTGATGTGTCTTACAGCTTCATATAAGTAATTTAAGTTTAATGTCTTCCGTGAATAGTTTGCAAGTATATGTACATAGTTAACAAGACAAAGTTGACAAAAACAACTGGGTTTCAGCTGCAATATACCATGCATCCCTGAGATCTAAAAAAACCCAAAAAAAAGAAATGAACAAAAATATAAACCACCCCCCCCCCAAAAAAAATGCCATGTCCTCTATCACACAATTGTTAACTACATCATCACTGCTGGTTCAATTTTAGAATCTTATGAAAAAATTTAATAACCAATTACGCATACAAACTGATTAATGCTTTTCAAAGTAATCACTCACTGCAGTTTATACAAACTGTGACCTTCATGTAAATCCCCTTTTGTTATATAACACAATAGGCTTTCAGAGAAGGGCAAAATTGATAAAATTGTGAGATTAAAACACACACACAAATATGAAGGAGAAATCATATTCCATTCACTAGTGCAAGTGAAGGACAGACCTGATACATGTCCGAGTAAAAACTATCAGACTGACCACCTTCAGCACAGCATGCATACAGATAAAAAAGGTTTGAATTGTTTGTAATTCATCAGGTTAAGATGACTCGAGCAGCACATCAGGCCTCCTGTATGACTGCATTATAATTCCAGCTGATAGTTTGTCTAAAACAAAAAAAATAGTAATTTAACCCTTCTGCTGTTATAACTACCATAACTTATACAAAAAAACCTAAGCCCTTCCTCTCCAACACTTGATTTTGATAGGTAGGGTAGTTGGCTCCATTTTGGCACGAGAGAGGGAGGGTTAACAGTAACAGATTCAGGCGAGACAAAAAAATAGGCTCAGTGGTTCCTTCAAGAAAAGGATCTCCTGAGGCTGATATTGAACAGGGCATGTTAAAAAATGTTGAGTTGCCAGTTCTTCTCAGAACAAACACTAAAAAAAGAGACATTTCCACAAGTGTTTCCATAAACCTTCATCTTACAGAACAAGTACACGTATATCAAACAATAGCAGCATATTTAAACTGTGATGGCCATCGATGTGATATCTATCTCCCGATTCAATACTGAAAACAGTGACATGTTGGTGGATTAAGATGACAGATTGGCAGATTAATTAAGGCAAAATTAAGAAATTCACGTTGATCAAGTTTAAATATAATGGGCCTGTAGAGCACACTCATTTCATTCACTTTTATTCACCAGTTTTAGGCTTGTATGTGGTGGACATATACTGCATGTACATGCTTTGTGAGTAAAGATCAATTTTGTCAGCTACATGTGCATTTAGCTGTAAGCCTTTTACAAGCAAACACACATTTTCTTGTACCTTGGCAAGTTTCATTGCCATAAACTGTGCATCAAAACCTTCTACTGGCCAAAACACGAAGACAAATCTTTGATGCATACAACTATATGTACTGAGGCAGAGGCAATGCAGGAGATATAAGCTCTTGTCAATATTCTACACCGAGGAATTGTAGATTGCTTTCAAAACTCCAAAAGTGACCTGTCACTGTATTTTTGATCAGATTGTAGCTTTTTGACCAGATGATCATGTACACAACTTGAAAAATGTGGTGGTACATGTAGAATGCTGTACTTATCTGCAGAGCACCTTCATTGTTATAATAAATGGCTGAATATTTTGGTAGTTCTCGCTGATGAAAATTGTTATTCTTGATAAAGTGATAAATTGTTAATGATCTGTAAATCTTTGTAAACACTTTCAAGTACATGTAATTGACTAGAGATAACAATTAGCATGTTTAATTTTGTTTGAACCCTTTGTGTATGGAGGACGCCACATGACGCAAAAAAACACAGTGCCAGCAGGCCGGCTGACATCTATAGACCCCATTTTCTGTATTTTCAATCCATTGTTGGATTAAGCCCATTTCACACTCGCGCTGGATACACGGGTCCCGTGCGATGAAATCGCATCAATGTCACCAACGCACGGATTCCGTGCCGTGTAAAAGTGTATCCCTGTCACCAAATCGCGCGGGTCCCGTGCGGTTCGTGACAGGGATTGAGACCTCTTCCAAAAGTTCGCATCGATGCGACATCCATGCGATGATCACCGAGATTGGTCGTGTGAACTGTATCGATGCGATTCTCGCAAGGATACGACGCGTGAAATCGCTATTATGCATGCACAGTTTGCTGTTGCTCAGCTACAAAATGGCTGTTCACAAAAACATACTGACGATGTTACTACTCCTGCATTTGATGAACCAAAAACGCCCAGTAGGGTCACGAAATCGGGATATGATGTCTCGCACAGCTAGAGAGAGATACATGTACATAACAAGAGGGTAATCTGCAACAGGCGAAAAATGTTTCATCGTCGAAGAATATGTGCACAAATGTTCGTGGTTGCACTGAAAATGCAAAGCCACAGTAGCCTTTTTTGAATGCGTCAGAATTTCGTTGTTTTCATGTTCTGATGTGTTGGTATAGCCATGGAGGAATAAAACACAGCAGAATGGTCTGCGACTATTTACAAAGCCAAGTGCATGTGTTTTCTACTTATAAATGTTAGCCTAGTTGCATTTCCTGACTACATATTAGAAGAAAATTGTTCATTTAATAAAATTTGTCCACCTGAGAGCATCATGGAAAGGACCGCCAAATGTTGGTGTGACTTGTACTTGGTGCAAAACGGCACGAATGAGAGACTAGATATCAATTCACTGGTTCCAACAGCACGTACCCATAAAGAATACTGGATGTTAACGGAGAACCAGCGGCACATATCATTGAATGTGCATGGTTGTGGACTGGTTTGGCCATGGCTAGCTACATGTAGCTCTGCTAATGCGGAACGAAAGCATGCGCGTTGCGGGAAAATCACTGGTGCACGGAAATTCCACTGTTCAAAAAATATCACAGTACCAGCGAAAAGCAGGTAACCTTTGACCCACGCACGCAAACGCTACAAAACGAGGGACGTTCGCTTCCGGATAGTGTTGTGTCGTAGGAAAGCCTACAAGGAAATCGCAGGCATCGTGGGGTGTCAGACACCCGGCGCCAATCATCGCAGATGTGTGTTTCCAGCGCTCGTGTGAAATGGGCTTTATTGTGTTTGTTACGCTTGGCTGCACAAGGTTTGTGTGTCCTGTTCGCTTGGCTGCAAGGCCGACACGGCACCCTGGCTGCTCACTGTACAATTTGTGTGTATATTACCCATAGAGCTATATTAAATTACTAGAGCACTAACTCCTCATTTAACGCGCGGAGATACTTTAAATCCTTCCTGCGCGCAGACATTTTGAAAGTGCGTGTTTGTAGAACATAATTAAATTAGATGGAGTGAATTTTAAAAGTGTACTCTAAATGCAATGCGGAAGTACAACATTATAAAATGTCACGGCAAAAATCATCTGCAGCGGATACACGTACCCGTTTGCGTTGTTTGCGCAGAGCAAAAATGAAACGCTCATTTACTGATTGTGCGTTTCGGGTTTCGGCGTATTGGCTTTGATAACGCAACTGTATAGAATACAAACGCAGATATGCAAATAGCCGTACAAAAGCCGTGCAAAATTCGAGTTTTCCATAGGTTTGTACACAAACATGGATGCGCCCAGCAGGCATCACTTTGTACATCGAGTCAGCGCTCTAGTAATTTAATATAGCTCTATGATATTACCGTACTCAAGGGGTTAAAGATAACAGAATGGGATAAGGAAAAAATATACAGTGGTTTCACTGAATTTAAAATTCACTTTACAGGCCGTTTAAATTACATGCTGAATATTTTGGTAGTCAGTAAGAGGTATCAAAACACTTCAAAGTACATGGTGTCTCAAAAAGGTAACCCACAAACAAAGGGAAACTATGACTAAGCTACATGTACATAATGACCATTATTATGGTTTTATCATAAACTAGAGGTAATAAGCTTTGCATTGATATCTTGCATACATTTCTCTGGTCAAGCATTCTGACTTCCATTGTCTTGAAAATGAGCCTTTTCTCACTGAGGCAATGGAATTATTAAACATGAGGATGAGCTGCATGAAATCAAATAATCAAATGTTTAAACAACTTGACAAAGTATACTTTTTTAGAAATGAAAAGCAATGCAACCATGTAATGATATCTTGTATTGTTCTACAGCAGTGATTTTGACTATCTTTTGTAGTCCATGGCTAATGTTAACAATGATGTATTTGCAGTGACCATACATTTTGTATGTCTGAAGATCTTTCAAGTTTGATTGTAGAGATTTCAATCAAATCTGCTTTGTAGTCTGTGACAGTATGCAGGTCATTGCTTTGTGTTTTAAACAAAGTAGACACAGAAAGGCAAACATTATTGACAAGTACGCGTTCATACCCGAAATACTCATTTCAATGCATTTAACAATATATTTTGCTGTCAGATGTATAATTCCACATATGACATAAATGAGGTTCCTTCGACAAACTATAATTGTAAATAGGGTTTATTGGTATCGTTCAAATAAATTTCAACCAGGAGATTTTTAATTGGTTTGTTTTGGTTTGGATTATTATTCAACATATCTTGTTTATTCCCAAAGGTGAACAAATTATCAAGCTTTTACTTAATGTTGAGCAAAACAGCAACCACTATTTGCGAAAAAAAAAAATCGGTCCTCAATGTAAACATGTACAAATGAATCTGTGGATACAGTTTATTCATTTCATCAGCAGGACTGCATGAGAATGTCAGACATTAAAAACTTAAATGGTGAAACAAACAACTTTTAGTTTAAAATTCTATTTTATAGAATCAAAAACCGTGTGTACTCATGATCGTTTAAAAAAAAAGAAATTACAATTGCATATTTGGAAAAACTGAAGGCATACAAGGAGAGGTAACTATATTTTGAAAACATTCATAGCGTAATTTTGAGAATCACTGATGAGATATATGCATGCTGAAAAACAGACTAGGAATCTCTCAAGAAATAATGGAGGTTTTTTATGCTGGACATGCAGACGCTGATGCACCTTAATTGTCATCAAATACTCAATTCAGTACCTTGCTGTTTCAAGAAACAAGGCCAAGGACTGGCAGTCAAATACAAAAAATGCTTGTGAAATCGGTTCGACATGAGATTGCAATTTGTTGATCTAGGAGCTGCAGTCTAATTAGATACCTGCAATTGAACACAAGAACATCAACAATATTTCTAAAGATTGCTCATCATCAATAATTCAAAGGAAAGTGTATTGATTTTTTTACCACTAGTACCAAATATTGCATTCAAACTGTCCTTGAATGTGTAGTAGCATCGTGTGCAAGTTGAAAAGGAGTTATCATTTGTCAGCTTGTGCTCTTGTAGAGAAGACCGAATTCTCTTCATTACACATATATCTTACCTTGGTATGAGTTCAGGAGGCAAATTTGTTTTAAAGGCAAGCAGACAGTATATTACAAAATGCATGCACAACTTATAAATTAGACTTCAATTAATAATTGGGAAGGACAATTTCAAAGAGATGTACCAAGGAAACTAACTCAGCAGTTCTGAACTTCTGTTCAACTGACGTTTTTCATGGCTATGACTTGGCTGGTCTGAATCTGGTTGGGCCCTCAGACACCAAATAGATTAAAAACATCGGACACTTAAGCAAATGGTGAAATCTCAAGCCTAAAACCTGAAACTGACAATTGATTTACCAGCACGTAGACATTTTCAATACTAGATTTTAAGGTCTGGGCACAATGGGGTGTGTCTGGCTCTGTGCAATCATGGTTCTTTGTGTCCAAGCCAACTCTTGCCGGCCTGGTCAACAAGGATTTGCTGGTTCTTGCTACCAACTGCTGACCGAGACAATGACATGGCAAGCAGCATCTAAAGCCTGCTCTGACATGGGTGGTGGCTTGGCAGTTCCTGACTCCCTCAGTGAGCATCAGTTCATCTGGGAGATGTTCACAAAGAATGTCAATGAGGGTAATGTCTAGATTGGCTGTACTGATGCAAAGGAGGAAGACAAGTGGATGCAAAGGAGGAAGACAAGTGGATGCAAGCTGGTGAGGAAGGCCACGAGTGCAATTACTTCAACTGGGCATCAAATGAGCCAAAACTGTCAAGCAAGGAAAGAGAAGATTGTGTAGAGCTGAAGCATTCGAAAGGTGGTCGTTGGAATGACGCACCATGTTCCCATATAAATAATGTGATCTGCAAGCTCTCTGTCACTCCATCTGCTGCCCCAAAGAAGTTCTGCCTGCAGGCTGATACCAATGGCCGTTTCAAGTAACTGACACAGGTATGAACTAAGCCTTACAATGCTTGAATTTCAGCACACTATAAGACAACTCTCCATGACACTTCTCATGGCTCAGATCTGTTCAAGACATGACAAAAGCACACCACACCATGATATAGCTGTTCCTTTCACAACTATGTCAAATGAAATTCTGCCTGCAGGACGACGCCATATATAGCTGCTTCCTGATGAATCCCAACTGATGAATCACATGGCCAAAGATTAAACCCACACATACAAACAAGCTGGGCAAAGTCTTGACAAATTCTAATGAAAACCAAGTCACCTTTATGGAAAATTTTCAAGTGACCCTTTTTTGTTTTGTTTTGTGACTGCATCTCAATCATCACCGGAGACAATAACTTCCCTAATCAAAGAGTTTGGGTAATATTATTTCAACCTCTATGAGTTTTCAAACGCTTTGGAATTTTTTTTATAAATGTCGCTAGAAATATTCAGAGTTTTGACACTTATCGTACCATCACACCATGAAAATCACACTAATTTGATGGCTGTGGGGGAGGACATACAGGTGGTACAGAACCGCTGTATTTACCAAGGTACAATGTACTACATTTGGTGATTTGCATTACGTTTTGGAATAGAAATCCAATAAACATGAGGTCAAAAATTAAGCGAAAACTCATTAACTCCTAATTGATAGTGAATGATTTTGTGACAAATCTGTCAGTGTGTAGTTCCAAATCAAGCATGAGGTCATTGCAGGGTATAGACTAATCCGGATAACCAGTACCTTCCCTACAGCCATCAAATTGGTAATAATGTTCTGTTAATAATGGTAGTTAACAGTTGGTGTTCAAAATTATCTGTTCATAGTACTGACTCTATTCAATGTTTGTAAACAATGTACTTTGAACTGATGTGTCTTACAGCTTGATGTAAGAAATATTAATTGAATTTCTTCTGCGAAGTCTGCAAGTATACATGTATGTAGTTAACAAAACAATGTTTAAAAACAACAGGGTTTCAGCTGCAGTGTGCCATACATCCCTCAGATTAAAAACAAAACAAAAACAAAACACAACTAGAGCTTTGGTGTTTGTGGACAAACACAGGGCTGTTTCGTTTGGGGGGTTTTTGGTAGTTTGATTCTTAATTTTTGAGATTTCAATGGTGGATCAAAAAATCTCGTTTTACATTCATGGTCGTCTACGACAGGTCATGCAATCACGTAGGCTTATTCATAATCGTTTTGGAAATGTGAGCATACAAGGAGTTGATGACCATGATTACGTCATCAGACGTCACACATTTTTCACATTTATATTTAAGTGTGTATGACCTAAAAATATATTACAAGAATTATCAAAAATTGTTTAAAATTCATGTTAGATACCACGTTTCAACTTAATCGAACTTGTACTTTTGTAGATAGATGGCTTCAAAAACTGCCCCTTTAAGATGACGTCACGTGACATGTGATGAAGTCATCATAATGTCATGTCAATTTTCATCTATGAACCTGCAGATCTGCCTGGATATTACATTTCAACTTAATCGAACTTGTACTTTTGTTTATATGTGGCTTCAAAAACTGCCCCTTTCAGATGACGTCAGGTGACATGTGATGAAGTCATCATAACGTCATGTCAATTTTCATCTATAAACCTGCTGGCCTACTTAGATATACTTTTGAACTTAATCGGACTTGTGCTTTTGTAGACATATGGCTTCAAAAACTGCCCCTTTAAGATGACGTCGCGTGACATGTGATGACATCAATTATGATAATGTCATGTCAATTTTCAGCTATAAACCTACTGGGCTACCTAGATATTACTTTTCAACTTAATCAAATTTGTACTTTTGTAGATATATGGCTTCAAAAACTGCCCCTTTAAGATGACGTCACGTGGCATGTCATGACGTCATCAAGAGGTAAAAGTTCGGCACACATTGTGAGCAGTTAGTCTAAGTGTCTGCCAAGTTTAAAAGTACCCAAAGTGCCGGTAAGAAAGAAAACGTGTACAAATGCTATAGGCAATAATCTAGCGAGTGCCCCTTTAAGATGACACCACGTGACATGTTATGACTTGATCATAACGTCATGTCAATTTTCCTCTATAACACCAGGTGGCATACCTTACGTTCCAACTGAATCGGACTTGTACTTTTGTAGATATATGGCTTCGAAAAATGCCCCTTTAAGATGACGTCACGTGACATGTGATGACGTCATCAGGACGTAAAAGTTCGGCACACATTGTGAGCAGTTGGGGTAAGTGTCTGCCAAGTTTAAAAGTAGCCAATGTGGCCGGTAAGAAAGTAAACGTTTACAAATGCTATGGGCAATATTCTATCGACTTGAAAAAAGAATTTTTTTATGACGTCATCATGACGTCACACAATTTTCGCCATTTAGGGCATATCTTTGAGACATACCAAAGCTGTAACAAAAATAATTTTGAAAATATCTTGTTTTGTTCGCTAGATATATTGAAAAGAATGTTACCATTTTAAAACTTCAAAAATTCAGCGACTTGAAAAAAGACTAGAAATCAACCCCTTTTATAAACAGCAAGCTCATAATAGCCATGGTTATTAGCCCGTCCCAGAATTCCTTTGTGTTATATTGAATTTGGTCTAAATTTTGAAATGGCTGTCATTTCTTACTTGAGTGAGCCACGATCATGAAATTTTGGAATTGGGTACAGAAAAATACAATGTATACATTTTTGTAATCGGATTGACCCTTACATGCGTTAAAAAAAAAACATTTTTGATGACGTCATCATGACGTCACACAATTTTCGCCTTTTAGGGCATATCTTTGAGACATACCAAAGCTATAACAAAAAGAATTTTGAAAATATCTTGTTTTGTTCGCTAGATATATTGAAAAGAATGTTACGATTTTAATACTTCAAAAATTCAGCGACTTGAAAAAAGACCAGAAATCAACCCCTTTTATAAACAGCAAGCTCATAATAGCCATGGTTATCAGCCCGTCCCAGAATTCCTTTGTGTTATATTGAATTTGGTCTAAATTTTGAAATGGCTGTTATTTCTTACTTGAGTGAGCCACGATCATGAAATTTTGGAATTGGGTACAGAAAAATACAATGTATACATTTTTGTAATCAGATTGACCCTTACATGCGTTAAAAAAAAAAAATATTGTTGATGACGTCATCATGACGTCACACAATTTTCGCCATTTAGGGCATATCTTTGAGACATACCAAAGCTGTAACAAAAATAATTTTGAAAATATCTTGTTTTGTTCGCTAGATATATTGAAAAGAATGTTACGATTTTAAAACTTCAAAAATTCAGCGACTTGAAAAAAGACTAGAAATCAACCCCTTTTATAAACAGCAAGCACATAATAGCCATGGTTATCTGCCCGTCCCAGAATTCCTTTGTGTTATATTGAATTTGGTCTAAATTTTGAAATGGCTGTTATTTCTTACTTGAGTGAGCCACGATCATGAAATTTTGGAATTGGGTACAGCAAAATTCAATATATACATTTTTGTAATCAGATTGACCCTTACATGCGTAACAAAAAAAAGCATTTTTGATGACGTCATCATGACGTCACACAATTTTCGCTTTTTAAGGCATATCTTTGAGACATACCAAAGCTATAAGAAAAAGAATTTTGAAAATATCTTGTTTTGTTCGCTAGATATAATTTAATGAATGTTACGATTTTCAAAATTCAAAAATTCATAAAAAATCACGTGATGACGTCATCATGACGTAAAAGTTCGGCATACATTCTGAGCAGTTGGTCTAAGTGTCTGTTAAGTTTAAAGGCAATCGGCTGCATAAAAGTAGCCAAAGTCCCTGGCAGAAAGAAATCGTGTACAAACGCTATGGGCAAAAGTCTGAAAAAGAAAAAAAAAAAAAAAAGAAAAAAAAAAAAATCTTAACGAAAACAAGGGCTGCTTCGAAAAACTTTCGAAACAGCCAAAAATGGCATGTCCTCCATCACAGCAGTCAACAATTGTTAACTACATACATGTATCCTACCATCACTGCCGGTTTAATTTTAAAATATAATAAAAAGATTAAGAAAATCTATTTTGAGGCAGTATTATGAATTTGGTATTATTTGGATAGCATAACTACATATTTAAACCATGAAGGAACGATTTGAAAGGAGTTTGACTTTGAAGAGACTGTGATTTCAGAGACATGTTTGATATGTTTTATCAAATAATGCTAGTACATCAAGCTTTTCTTTGGCCATCAGCGACTGTTGGAAAATAATATATATGACAAAATACGAGACTCAATTTTTTAAGACAAAACACAGCATTTGTTTTCCGAAAATAAACTTTACTTTCAAATAAGGAGATTTTTATGATGTATCAGACCCGTTTTTTCAGCTGCACAAGATCAGCTCAAAGAGATAACCAACCAATAATACCTTTTCAGAGGATAAGTTTCCAGTGAGGAGCAGCAACTTTTAGTGAGGCAGTGAGTTACTAATGAATGATGGTCGTTCTTACACCTGGTATCCTTTTCTCCATGTTTAAAGTAAATGGCTTAATATTATGGTAGTAAGAGACTGGGACCAGTTTCATAGAGCTGCTTAATAAAATCAGATTATCAGCCAAAACTCCATGTGAAGTATATTGCTTGTGACTAGTATTTAATTAGCTGTTTACTTAGCATAACAATCACACAGAGTTTTGGCTGGTAACCCAATTTTACTAAGCAAGGTTTTTCATGATTAAACAAATGTTGTGCTGGATTATTAAGCTGCTCTATGAATTTGTCCCCAGGTGTTAAAGATTTGAGAGCTAATAATTATGTTGTTTAAGATTTGTAAATATTTGTATACATGGTTGAGTAATTCACTGACTAGATTGCACAGATTTCGGGGGGTTATCAATTGATTGGCGCATTACAACATGCATGAGTTATTTAAACCTATATGTACATGTAAGAGGAATACTGTATCATACATGCAGGTAGTACATTACACACACAATGTACTTCAGAATAGTACCTTGTTTCAGGAAACTGGCCTTATACATCCTTTAGAGTGAGTATAAGTGATTTAAAGTTAATGACAGTCATGTTTGAATAACATAAATTGTTTTTACATTAAAAAAATAACATAGAAAAAAACAAATCAAAACGTGATTTTTATTAGTGATTTAAAAAAGAAATTTCCAGTGATTTAAATCATGATTTAAATCAATGATTTAAATCAAGTGATTTAAATCAAACAACCCTGCTTTAAAGTCTACAATGTTTTAATGCAGTTTTTAAATTCTGGATACCATCTGGATAGGATCCTGTTGCTTACAGCAAAGTGTACAGAAAGAATCATTTTGAGGCAACTTCTGAGGATAAGGTCCACTGAACATATAGAAATCTTAAATGTTCAGACTGGATTTACAGATTTTACAGTTGTAAGAAATGGAATGGCAATTCAACATGGGATATTTTAGCCACATGTTGTTGTGCTTTGCTTCTGATTGTAGCTGGAATATAACAATTGTTTGGCCTTATAACACTGTTGAGTAAATACATGAAACTGTTATTAAGTGCTTGCGGAATACCGTACCGTACCCTTGTGGATTGTTTGACGAATTGCTCGCTTTTTAATTAAATCACAAAATTCACAATTTCACATATTTGACCATGACGGTGTATTTAAAATAATTGTCATTATAATCTTATCTATGAATAGTTTTGGAGACACTGTTTGAAATAAAATAAGTATTTGGAATTTAAGAACATTATAGATCTAGGGCAACCCAACTATTTACCATTAACTGGACTAATCTATTCAAGTGGTTTAACACTATTCATTGGAATTGGCTATTTGCTTCAAATTTGCAGCCTGATGCTAAATTACACAAACATTTCTATTCACCAAAAAGATTTGGTTTGATTTGATTTGGTTTACATTCAATACATCATGTTTATAAAAAGAACCAAAAACTGACGGTTTTTATCTTATGTTTTGGAGGAACAGCAAATCATAATTTGAAAACTCCATAACATACTGGGATTAAATTTGAGGTAATTCCTTCAGATGTCATGGTCAGTGGTTGTAGTCAAGACCTTCATGTCTAAGACCGAGACCAAACATGAATAAAAATGTATGGTGTTAATCTGATTTCCCCTTGCTTTAGATCAAAATGTTCAAAAATGATAACTTCCCGCGGATGATAATTTGTGTTCATGATTTATACAAAAGGTAAACATGGGAGATCATCTTATCCAAAACAAATCTGGGTAAAGTTGGCTTTAACAAGGACCATTATCTTTAAATATGCAAGATATATTTATTTGACATGGCAAGGCTGTGTTTTGAAGTGGATTTCTTAAAAAGTTACTATTTGTAGACGTACCTGATCGTATGTTAAAAAAACCAAAACTAGGTCAATAATAAAAGCATGCATTATGTAAGCACAGAGCTACGTCAAGTTCGTCTGTCTATTTCTAATTGTGTGCAATTAAGCGCGCTTATCGTCAAAAGCCCATACGATGTACACCAGTGAAATACATGGGCGACGCAAGTCCGCGGGTATCAGTACTCCGAATAAACAAGCTCATTGACTGGTCTCTATTCCAGCTTCAATTTAATTCTTCAGCATGAAAACTATACATTGTTGTTTATGTTCCTTATGGAGACTAAATTCAGATGGCGCATTGTATTTTTTAAAACCCGAGACCTAGGTATCCGAGACCGAGACCAGCCATTCTGTGACCGAGACTTTGTGAGGAAAAGACCGAGACCTAAAAAAACGGTCTTGAGACCTACAACACTGGTCATGGTGAAGTTTGCTGAAAACAAATTTGGTAACAAAAAGTTTGGGGTGACCTTGTGCATAGCACCTAAAACAAAACAAAAACCAAAAACAATATTAAAAAAAAAAAAAAAACAGCATCCCATTGCTGCAGAAAAACCTAAAACAAGAGTTTCTAACTTTCAGATAACATTTAAATGATATGTAGAGTTGACTTGTTTCAAGACACAATCAAAATCTGATCAAAGTTATCTCATACATGTACAATGTACACTGCAAACAGTTTGAGGTTGCCATCTCTGTGCTTGTTGGGTGCGGCAGCCCCAAAAACTAAGTTTGTCAATTGCTAATTTAGCTGCCTCACCAAAGATATAACTTTTCCAATGAGACACCAAACTCGGTCCAAGAGAAGTAATCAGTTAATGAATTTCAACTTTTGAATTAGGCTTGTCCTACTCCTAATTCACCTGGGTGGCACGATAATTCAGTGTGATTTTCAAGTGACAACTTAGGGCTGCGACAGTGGCAAAACTAGGACAATCATTGGAAAGCAGTGAAATGTTTTTTTAAAGCTCTCCAGAATTGTGAGGATATTGGTAGTGGAAGAAAACGTGTCCACCAGAAAAAAAGAACTATCTTCTTCAGAGCTAGAAACAAACATGTGTACATGTAAATTTCTGCAGCGTCCATAATTTGAGAAAATCTGTAGTCTGGTACATTTATGAAAACATTAGAACCGGCTTTACTTTCAAAGGCTGTAGTTGTCACCAGACACGTAGCTACTGCTGCACTCCTTATAATCAAGAGTTTGTAGACTAAAATGTCACCGCTTTATTTGCGTATTACCAATGAAATATAGCAGCTCTGGAAACACTTCTTGTCAAGGAAAGTATTGAAGAGTGTAGCAAATTTACTTTTGGTTTATAAAAGAAATTCTTTGATAATTTGTTCGTAAGGAGGAACAAATCATTATCTTTTAGCAAAGATGACTAACACATCTTTAAGATTTCCACCCCAAAAATGCATGCAATAAAATGGAGGGCTGTATAAGGCTGTCTCACACTGTTAATTTGGCAGCAGCAATGTAATTAAAGGCAAAGTGGGAAAAGCTCTTACATACGGCAGAACCTGAAAAGCATTCACTCAGTGTAAAAAATTTAGGGAAAACGGGTCATTAAAGTCAAATTACAGGGACTTACCCCAGCAAGACCAGGAATTAACAGATATAGCACACCAACTGTGAAATGCTTTCCAAGTGATCACTCACTATTAATAATCCACACAAAACATCCTCACCTTGAGTGCATGCAGTGCATATTTCTCAAGTAATAGGCCTCACCAAGGGCAAAACAATAATGGAAATTAGATTCAACTGCACCTACCAAAAAGGTAAAACATCTCCACCCATTCACCATTTTAACTCTCGCAAGTGCAGGATAACAATGTGCATACATCTCACATACAATGTATGTGTCTTTCTGAAAAAAAGTTGATGTATATGGACATACTATAGTTTTATTGTACCTTCTGAAGTGCAGTGGCATCAAATGCAGAAAAGAAAATATCCAACTCGCCAAAACAAATTGATGCATGAGACTGTTTTCATTAACAACCCTCCTATACTTGTAACTATCACAGCCTATCAAAAACTCTTAACACCAACTCTCACAGTTTGTGTGTGTTTCAATCTGTCATTTGATAGGTTTTGATCTATACAGCAGCTGGGTCGACTTTGGCTCTGAGAACAGGAGGGTGTTAATGAACAGTGGTGAAGAACTAATCTCTACACTGGATGTTATTTGGAGACTGGAAACTATTTAATACACAAATTTAAATATCCATATGCAGTATGAAGTTGGTTTGGCTGAACATTGCCATCGTGGTTGCATGTGTTCATACCCAGCCTTGCCAGCCTGGTCAACAAGGATTTGCTGGTTCTTGCTACCAACTGCTGACTGAGACAATGACATGGCAAGCAGCATCTAAAGCCTGCTCTGACATGGGTGGTGGCTTGGCAGTTCCTGACTCCCTCAGTGAGCATCAGTTCATCTGGGAGATGTTCACAAAGAATGTCAATGAGGGTAATGTCTGGATTGGCTGTACTGATGCAAAGGAGGAAGACAAGTGGATGCAAGCTGGAGAGGAAGGCCGCGAGTGCAATTACTTCAACTGGGCACCAAATGAGCCACATCCGTCATACAAGGAAAGAGCCGATTGTGTAGAGCTGTGGCGTTGGAGAGGTGGTCGTTGGAATGATGCACCATGTTCCCATACAAGGTATGTGATCTGTGAGCTCTCTGTCACTCCATCTCCTGCCCAAGAGAAGTTCTGCCTGCAGGCTGATGTCAATGGCCGTTTCAAGTAACTGACCACCTCCATCATGACACAGGTATGAACCAAACAAGCCTTACACAATGCTTGAAATTCAGCACACTAAGACAACTCTCCATGACACTTCTCATGACTCTCAGTCTATTCAGGACATGACGTAGCTGTTCCCTTCACACCTACACGTGTCATCAGTGAGCACCCCTGTATACCAAACGAGATTCTGCCTACAGAACAAATGGCTGTTTCCTAACAGATCAATGTACGGCCAAAGAGTCAATCCACACATACATGTATAAACCGGCTTGACAAAGTCTGTTTCTTTGGAATGAGCCCTGACAAATTGTTGAAAACCAAGTATGCTCAGACAAGGGCGGATCCAGGGGGGGGGGGGGGGGCCAAAGGGGGCCATGGCCCCCCAAAAACCAAACCATTTAAAAATGTTAAGCTGACGTCGCAAAAAGGCAGCCACTGCGTACACCCACACACAAAACTCAGCCAAAACATTTGTTTGGCCCCTACCAAAAAAATTGTGTTCTGGATCCACCCTTGTGCTCAGAAGAGAAAACATTCGGTTTTTTTATTAAAACTTTTTTGTTTCGTTTTCAGATGGTATACAAAATGTAAACATACATTAGACTGCATCTCATAATCATCACGTGAGACAGCGAATAACGTCCCAAATCAAAGAGTTTGGGTGATAATATTATTTCAACCTCTATTGCTTTTCAAAAACTTCGGATTTTTTTTTTTAACATGTCGCTGTGAATATTAAGAGTTTTGACAATTATCATACCATCATCACACCATAAAAAATCACATAATGAAAATCAAACTAATTTGACAACTGCAGGGGAGAAAATCCTGATTAAACAGGCAGCACAGTATCATTAGTGGTACCGCTGTATTTACCAAGGTACTGCATTTGGTGATTTGCATCACGTTTTTAAATAGAAATCCCAACAGCAGAATAAACACGAATTAAAAAATTCAGTGAAAACTCATTAACTCTTTGTTGATCGTGAAATATTATGTGATGAATCTGTCAGTGTGTAATCCTAAATCAAGAATAAGGTCATTATCAGAGCCATCTTCCGAGGGTATAGTACCCCCCCCCCCCCCCCCAAGTGGTGCCACTAATAATGCCACCTGTTTTTAGGACGTCCTCCGCTACAGCCATCAAATTGGATTGATTTTCAGTATGGACTTACAAAGTTATAACTTTGTAAGTTATAATGCTTTTACAATAAAATGGCAACATTACTTCTTAAAATTAAATGATATTTAAAGGTAGCATATACACGATTTGCTTTTGCTGTAATTATCAGAAATACATGGATTTGGGGGTTACTATTTTATTGCCTGATAGCAAATACTGTATTCACTGACCTGTTTAAAGTTGTGTGTGCATAGATGCTGGGAAAACAGAGAAAATTATGTTCTTGCACTCTGGTTCCCCGACCATACCCAAGACAAAACGGAGCAATTTATAGACGTCAGGGAATTACCAGGTCAGGGAACTAGACTTTTTCCAACGATTGTCGTTTTCCATAGGTTTGTACACAAACATGGATGCGCCCAGCAGGCATCACTTTGTACATCGAGTCAGCGCTCTAGTAATTTAATATAGCTCTATGATATTACCGTACTCAAGGGGTTAAAGACACGCTGAGAACAGAATAGGATAAGGAAAAAATATACATAATATATGGTTTCACTGAATTTAAAATTCACTTTACAGGCCGTTTAAATTACATGCTGAATATTTTGGTAGGCAGTAAGTGATATCAAAACGTTATGTCGATTTAGTACATTGTTGATCCATACAGTTTCAAAACACTTCAAAGTACATGGTGTCTCAAAAAGGTAACCCACAAACAAAGGGAAACTATGACCAAGCTACATGTACATAATGACCATTATTATGGTTTTTATCATAAACTAGAGGTAATAAGCTTTGCATTGATATCTTGCATACATTTCTCTGGTCATGCATTCTGACTTCCATTGTCTTGAAAATGAGCCTTTTTCTCACTGAGGCATTGGAATCAATAAACAGGATCTGCAAAAAGAGACAGTCAAAGGTAACTTCGGAGGATGAGCTGAAATCAAATAATCAAATGTTTAAACAACTTGACAAAGTATACTTTTTTAGAAATGAAAAGCAATGCAACCATGTAATGATATCTTGTATTGTTTTACAGCAGTGATTTTGACTATCTTTTGTAGTCCATGGCTAATGTTAACAATGATTTATTTGCAGTGATCATACATTTTGTATGTCTGAAGATCTTTCAAGTTTGACTGCAGAGATTTCAATCAAATCTGCTTTGTAGTCTGACAGTATGCAGGTCATTGCTTTGTGTTTTAAACAAAGTACACACAAAAAGGCAACCATTATTGACAAGTACGCATTCATACCCGAAATACTCATTTCAATGCATTTAAACATATATTTTGCTGTCAGATGTATATAATTCCACATATGACATAAATGAGGTTCCTTCGACAAACTATGATTGTAAATAGGGTTTATTGGTATCGTTCAAATACATTTCAACCAGGAGAGATTTGGTTTGTTTTGGTTTGGATTATTATTTAACATATCTTGTTTATTCCCAAAGGTGAAAAATTTATCAAGCTTTTACTTAATATTGAGCAAAACGGCAACCACTATTTGCGACAAAAATCGGTCCTCAATGTAAACATGTACATGAATCTGTGGATACAGTTTATTCATTTCATCAGCAGGACTGCATAAGAATGTCAGACATTAAAAACTTAAATGGTGAAACAAACAACTATTAGTTTAAAATTATATTTAAAAAAAATCAAAAACCGTGTGTACTCATGATCGTTTTAAAGAGAAAAAATTACAATTGCATATTTGGAAAAACTGAAGGCATACAAGGAGAGGTAACTATATTTTGAAAACATTCATAGCGTAATTTTGAGAATCACTGATGAGATATATGCATGCTGAAAAACAGACTGGGAATCTCTCAAGAAATAATGGATGGTTTTGTTATGCTCGACATGCAGACGCTGATGCACCTTAATTGTCGTCAAATACTCAATTCAGTACCTTGCTGTTTCAAGAAACAAGGCCAGTGACTGGCAGTCAAATACAAAAATGCTTGTGAAATCGGTTCGACATGAGATTGCAATTTGTTGATCTAGGAGCTGCAGTCTAATTAGATACCTGCAATTGAACACAAGAACATCAGCAATATTTCTAAAAATTGCTCATCATCAATAATTTAAATGAAAGTGTATTGATTTTTTTACCACTAGTACCAAATATTGCATTTAAACTGTCCTTGAATGTGTAGCAGCATCGTGTGCAAGTTGAAAAGGAGTTATCATTTGTCAGTTTGTGCTCTTGTAGAGAAGACCGAATTCTCTTCATTACACATACATCTTACATTGGTATGAGTTCCTGAGTCAAATTTGTTTTAAAGGCAAGCAGACAGTATATTACAAAATGCATGCACAACTTATAAATTAGACTTCAATTAATAATGTACCAAGGAAACTAACTCAGCAGTTCTGAACTTCTGTTCAACTGACTTGGCTGGTCTGAATCTGGTTGGGCCCTCAGACACCAAAACATTTATTTAAGATTTGTAAATATTTGCAAACATGGTTGAGTAGTTCACTAACGAGATTACACTGATTTTTAACGAAAGCCCTGATCACAAAGTAAATTGGCATGCTGTTGAAGCAAAATGGGCTCGAGAAAAAAAAATTATTTTATTGCATTTAAAATTAACTTTAAAGCCGGAGATGTTTCAATGCAGTTTCTTAATTCTGGATACCATGAAAACCAAACTGGATATGATCCTGTTGCTTACAGCAAATTGTACAGAAAGAACCATTTTGAGGCAACTTCAAAGATGAGGTCCACTGAACGTAGAGGTGAAATCTTAAATTTTCATACTGGATTTACAGATTTTACGGTTGTAAGAAATGGAATGGCAATTCAACAGGAGATTTTTTAGCCACATGTTGTTGTGCTTTGCTTCTATTGATTGTTGCTGGTATAGAATAATTGTTTGGCCTGAACACTGTTTACTAAATACATGCATAGAATTGGAAAAGAATCACTCGGGTGGGACTCAAACACAAGACTTCTACTTTCTAGTGCAGACGTCTTATCACTCGAGCACCGAGCTTGCTCAAGTATTGGAATTAACAGGATGTGCATTAAGAGAGAATCCAAGGCAACTTGAGAGGACAAGTTCCACTGAAAGTACAAGGTGAAATCAAATAAACAATTAAACAACTTGACAAAGTATACTTTTTTAGAAATGAAAAACAATGCAACCATGACATTGTATTGTTCTAGAGCAGTGATTTTGACTATATCTTTGTAGTCCATGGTTAATGTTAATAATTCATTTCCAGTGACCATATGTCTGAAGTACATACCCAGACCATTTGGCTACAACATACACACTAATTTTAATGCATTTCAAAATTTATTTTGCTGTCAGATGTGTAATTTTGCATGTTTTAAATGGGTTTTAAATGAGATTGTAAATAGGGTTTATTGGTATTGTCAAAATATATTTGACATTTGGTTCTTTTGGATTATTGTTCAACATATATTGTATCTTATTTATACCCAAAGGTGAACAATTTATCAAGCTTTACTTAATGTTCAGCAAAACGGCCATCACTATTAGCGAAAAAAATCCACAATATTTACATGTATGACTGTGGATATGGTTATACATACATGTACATTGTACATTTCATCAGCAGGACTGCACAAGAATGACAAAAACTTCAATGGTGAAACAAACCAAACTTTCCTTTCAACCTTTCCAATTCCATTTTTTATATATTCACATTTAGAATCTAAACGAAATGTGTAGTAGTTTCAAAAATAGCAATAAAATGTGTATCCTCACAACAGTTTTGAATCCCTTGAGTACAGTTATTATATTGAGGCACCAGGGTGCCGGGGCGGCCTGTGCAGCCAAGCGAAACGGTCACAAGAGGCTTGTGCAGCCAAGTGTAACATACACAATAATCCAACAATGTATTGGAAATGCAGAAATAGTGGCTATAGACGTCATCCGGCCTGGTGGCAATTTGTTTGCGCACTTTGGCGTCATCCATACGTGAGGCGTTAAAATTAGCGGAAACACATCGCATTTTAAAGAAAAAAATACCTGCAACTTGAGCTACAAATGGCGTGCAAGAATATCAACAATATGATTGCTCACCTTAAATAATTCAAAGGAAAAAAAGTATTGATATTTTTACATGTACACAATGTACCACATGTTGCATTCAAACTGTGTAGCAGCATCGTGTGCAAGAAAACAAGGCAGAGATGAAAAACAGCATCATTTGTCAGTTGGTGCTCTTGCACACAAGACTGAATTCTCTTCATACACATATGCCGGTTTCACACTATGCTCTTACCCGGGTAATTGCCGGGTTAACGAAAAATTTAACCCGGCAATTGAATTACCCGGGTAATGTGCAGAGTTCCCACTACAATTCTCCGGGTTAGAAATTCTCCGGGTTAACTGCCCCAAAACCCCACTTACCCGGGTAATTTCTAACCCTGCTCGCGAGGTGGGTTAACCCACCAATCTCGGGGTTAACGACGACCTTGAGACGATTCTCCGGGTTACCATCAGTAGTGTGAATGCTCGCCGGGTTTTCTTCTACCCGGGTAGGTGGGTGGGTGC
The DNA here is from genome assembly GCA_037893225.1 of Hippasteria phrygiana. Lineage (NCBI taxonomy): Eukaryota > Metazoa > Echinodermata > Asteroidea > Valvatida > Goniasteridae > Hippasteria > Hippasteria phrygiana. The sequence continues at coordinate 23,614 of JAZGUH010000378.1, forward strand.
GTGCGCTTTGTCGTGTTTTATCGGCCAACTTTGCGAAGGTGACGTAATTTATTAGTACGGCCGCCGTGGCTGGTACTTCGCCTTAATAAGTTTATTTTTTCGTATACTTAATGAAAGGCACCAGTCTAGACCGCACAGTAGAAGGATGACTAGACTTGAAATCAAGTCGGTAATTGGTCGGCATTAGTCCGACTGCACCACCGCGTATTATAATACTTATTACTCCGCACTTTGCAGGAGTTACGTGTAGCGAACAGTATAATAACATGTGGGAACGTTCGTGCAACCTTGGATCCGAGATGCGTGTGTGTCGACTGTCCAATTACTGACCATGAAGGAAAGAAGACATGTCGGAACTTCACGAAAAGCGGGCATATTATTGGGTACCGCGCTGGTAAATGCGGCGCCTGCAGACAAAACACGACTGTCTAAACGACTTGTCTTCAAGTCTAAAGGATGACGCGTCCACGCTACATGTACCAATGCTGATCTGATTTTTTTCAATTTCCATTGCATGCTCTCGCGCCGCTCTGACTTCGCTCTTTTACGCTGACGAAACAATGGCTAGGGCAGAGGTCAAGCAATGCACATTCTCCGGGTTACCATTCGCATAGTGTGAATGTGGCTACAAGTTACCTGGGTGCGCGCTGAAGCGGGTAAGCAGAATTGCAGGGTTAATTTTGTAGTGTGAAACAGATTCTCCGGGTTAGTTTCTACCCGGGTAATGACAACTACCCGGGTAATAAATTACCCGGGTAAGTTCAGAATAGTGTGAAACCGGTAATACATGTACATCTTAACTTGATGTGAGTTCAGAAGGAAAAATTTGTTCTAAGAAAATCAGACGGTATATATTTCAAAATGCATGCACAACTTTAAAAGTTGGGCTCTGATTAATTTAGGATAATTTCAAAGAGATGTACAATGGAAACTAACTGAACAGTTGCTACAATTATGTGCAATTGACAGTTTTCATGGCTAATGACTTGGCTGGTCTGAATCTGTATGGGGCTCAGACAGCAAATGGATTACAATCATTGGACACTTAAGCAAATGGTGAAATCTCAAGCCTAAAACCTGAAACTGACAATTGATTTACCAGCACGTAGACATTTTCAATACTAGATTTTAAGGTCTGGGCACAATGGGGTGTGTCTGGATCTGTGCAATCATGGTTGTTTGTGTCCAAGCCAACTCTTGCCAGCCTGGTCAACAAGGATTTGCTGGTTCTTGCTACCAATTGCTGACTGAGACAATGACATGGCAAGAAGCATCTAAAGCCTGCTCTGACATGGGTGGTGGCTTGGCAGTTCCTGACTCCCTCAGTGAGCATCAGTTCATCTGGGAGATGTTCACAAAGAATGTCAACGAGAGTGATGTCTGGATCGGCTGTACTGATGCAAAGGAGGAAGACAAGTGGATGCAAGCTGGTGAGGAAGGCCGCGAGTGCAATTACTTCAACTGGGTACCAGGTGAGCCATATCCGTCATACAAGGAAAGAGAAGATTGTGTAGAGCTGTGGCGTTCGAGAGGTGGTCGTTGGAATGATGCACCATGTTCATATAGAAGGTACAATGTATGTGATCTGTGAGCTCTCTGCCACTCCATCTGCTGCCCCAGAGAAGTTCTGCCTGCAGGCTGATGCCAATGGCCGTTTCAAGTAACTGACACAGGTATGAACCAAGCCTTACAATGCTTGAAATTCAGCACACTAAGACAACTCTCCATGACACTTCTCATGACTCAGTCTGTTTAGGACATGGCAAAAGCACACCACACCATGACTTGGCTGTTCCTTTCACAACGATGTCAAATGATATTCTGCCTGCAGGACGACGCCATATATAGCTGCTTCCTGATGACTCCCAACTGATGAATCACATGGCCAAAGATTAAACCCACACATACAAGCAAACAATCTGGGCAAAATCTGGTTTTTGTTTTTTTCTTCCTTGACAAATTCTAATAAAAATCAAGCCACCTTAGGATGGAAAACATTCAATTTTTCAAGTGACCCTTTTTTGTTTTGTTTTGTGACATTAGAATGCATCTCAATCATCACCGGAGACAATAACTTCCCTAATCAAAGAGTTTGGGTAATATTATTTCAACCTCTATGAGTTTTCAAACAATTTGGAATTTTTTTTTTATAAATGTCGCTAGAAATATTCAGAGTTTCGACACTTATCGTACCATCACAACATGAAAATCACACTAATTTGATGGCTGTGGGGGAGGACATACAGGTGGTACAGAACCGCTGTATTTACCAAGGTACAATGTACTACATTTGGTGATTTGCATTACGTTTTGGAATAGAAATCCAATAAAATTGAGGTCAAAAATTAAGCGAAAACTCATTACCTCTTCATTGATAGTGAATGATTTTGTGACAAATCTGTCAGTGTGTAGTCCCAAATCAAGCATGAGGTCATTGCAGGGTATAGACTAATCCGGATAACCAGTACCTTCCCTTCAGCCATCAAATTGGTAATAATGTTCTGGTAATAATGGTAGTTAACAGTTGGTGTTCAAAATTATCTGTTCATAGTACTGACTTTATTGAATGTTTGTAAACAATGTACTTTAAACTGATGTGTCTTACAGCTTGATATAAGAAATTTTAATTGAATTTCTTCAGCAAAGTCTGCAAGTATACATGTATGAAGTTAACCCCTTGAGTATGGTATTTTACGGGAGACGTCGGGGTGCCACGGCGGCTCTGGCAGCCACGCGAACCGCTACAACGTGTTTGTGCAGTCAAGCGTAACCTATACACAATAATCCAACAATGGATTGAAACTGCACAAACGGCGGCCAATTGCGTCATCCGGCCTGGTGGCACTGTTTTATTTGCACATATTTGCGGCATCCGTACGCAAGGGGTTAATAACAAAACAATGTTTAAAAACAACTGGGTTTCAGCTGCAGTGTGCCATGCATCCCTCAGATTACAAAAACAAAAAAACAAAACACAAAAATGGCATGTCCTCCATCACAGCAGTCAACAATTGTTAACAACATACATGTACATTGTATCCTACCATCACTGCTGGTTTGAGGCAATTTCAGAGCAAACAAAAGTGAAATCTTAAATTTTCAGACTGGGTTTACAGATTTTACTGTTGTAAGAAATGGAATGGTAATTTGTGAGATTTTTAAACCATGTTATTCTTTGCTTCTACTGATTGTTGCTATACAAGGTGGTCCAAACAAGACGGAACGGCATACTTCCGCTACCCTGAGACTCAAACAACCTATACCAATGCATGGGTAATTATGTTAAAAGAAAAATAATACCAAGATCTCTCGATTTGGTTCAGTAGTTTTTGTTCTAGAACCTATTTTGTGAAACAAAGTCAGGGGTCATTTGGTCCCGAGGTATAACAAGTATGCTATCATCATGCTCTTTTCTGCATGGAACAAATGGCCAAGTGACCCGACTTTGCTCCACAAAATAGGCTCTGGAGCAAAACCTACCGAACCGAATCGAGAGGTCTAGGTATCAGTTTTCTTCTAAAAAGATTCTCCATCCATCAGTACAGGTGCTTTGATTCTAAACATAGTGGAAGTATGCCGTTCCTTTTTTTTGTTGGACCACCCTGTATAGAAAAACTGTTTGGCCTGGACATTGTTTAGTCATTCTTTTATACATACAGTTGCTGTTAAAAAGTGCTTGATTTTTTGTTAAATCACAAAAATAATTTATTTTACCATGATGGCAATGAACATCTTTAAAAATTTTTTTTGATGTAATCTCATCTATGAATAGTTTTGCACACTTGATCAGACACTGTTTGAAATAAAATAAGTATTTGGAATTTAAGGAAATAAAGATATAGAGCAACCCAACCATTTATTCAGCAGAGTTGTATTCGAGTCCATCACAAGCCCTCCAGTCCTAATCCCAATCACAAGCTATTCAAATGAGCTTTGACAAAGGCATTACATTGTCATTGTTCATTCAGTTACTTGTGACCAGCTTTATAAAAGGACTTCTGACTGGGCTTGCGAAAGGACTTCTGACTGGACTTGCGAAAGGACTTGCGAAAGGACTTGCGAAAGGACTTGCGAAAGGACTTGCAGGGACTCGAATACAACTCTGTTCATCAGTAACTGGACTAATCTACATGTATTCACAACAAGTAGTTTAACACTATGCATTGGAATTGGCTATTTGCTTCAAATTTGCAGCAAAAATTACACACAAAATTAAATTGACCCAAAAGATAATGTTTGGTTTGGTTTGGTTTGGTTTGGTTTGGTTTGGTTTGGTTTGGTTTGGTTTGGTTTGGTTTGGTTTGGTTTGGTTTATGTTCAATACATCAAGCTTACTAAAATAAAATAAAAATGACTGAGATTTTATCTGATGTTTTGGAGGGACAGCAAATTACTAATTTGGAAACCGAGTAGTAACCCAGTATTCTTTTTGGCTGTTTTGGAAACTTTTCCAAAACAGCCCTTGTTTTCGTTAAGATTTTTGGCTGTTTTGGAAACTTTTCCAAAACAGCCCTTGTTTTCGTTAAGATTTTTTTTTTTTTCTTTTTTTTTTCTTTTTCTCTTTCAGACTATTGCCCATAGCAATTGTACACGTTTTCCTTTTTACCGGCACTTTGGCTACTTGTATGCAGCCGATTGTCTTTAAACTTAGCAAACACTTAAAGCAACTGCTCAGAATGTGTGCCGAACTTTTACGTCATGATGACGTCATCACGTGATTTTTTATGAATTTTTGAATTTTGAAAATCGTAACATTTGTTTCAATATATCTAGCGAACAAAACAAGATATTTTCAAAATTCTTTTTGTTATAGCTTTGGTATGTCTCAAAGATATGCCCTAAAAGGCGAAAATTGTGTGACGTCATGATGACGTCATCAAAAATGTTTTTTTTTTAACGCATGTAAGGGTCAATCCGATTACAAAAATATATATATTGAATTTTCCTCTCCCTAATTCCAAAATGTCATGATCGTGGCTCACTCAAGTAAGAAATAACAGCCATTTCAAAATTTAGACCAAATTCAATATAACACAAAGGAATTCTGGGAAGGGCAGATAACCATGGCTCAAATGTGCATGCTGTTTATAAAAAGGGTTGATTTGTAGTCTTTTTTCAAGTCGCTAGACTATTGCCCATAGCATTTGTAAACGTTTCCTTTCTTACCGGCCACTTTGGCTACTTTTAAACTTGACAGACACTTACCCCAACTGCTCACAATGTGTGCCGAATTTTACGTCATGATGACGTCATCACATGTCACGTGACGTCATCTTAAAGGGGCATTTTTTGAAGCCATATATCTACAAAAGTACAAGTCCGATTAAGTTGGAACGTGATATCTAGGTATGCCACCGGGTGTTATAGATGAAAATTGACATGCCGTTATGACTTCATCACATGTCACGTGACGTCATCTTAAAGGGGCAGTTTTTGAAGCCATATATATACAAAAGTACAAATTCGATTAAGTTGAAAACAAATATCCAGGTAGCCCAGTAGGTTTATAAATAAAAATTGACATGACGTTATGATGACATCATCACATGTTACGTGACGTCATCTTAAAGGGGCAGTTTTTGAAGCCACATATAAACAAAAGTACAAGTTCGATTAAGTTGAAATGTAATATCCAGGCAGGTCTGCAGGTTCATAGATGAAAATTGACATGACATTATGACTTCATCACATGTCACGTGACGTCATCTTAAAGGGGCAGTTTTTGAAGCCATATATATACAAAAGTACAAGTCCGATTAAGTTGAAAAGGTAGGTCAGCAAGTTTATAGATGAAAATTTATGTGACTTTATGATGACGTCATCACATGTCACTATTACAAACAACTTTAATTAATTTCAAAATTAACAAAGAAAATTGGCAGTAGTGCGATTGTTTGACAAACTTTAATTGTTGTATTCACATTTCACATCCAAACTAAAAAAAAAAAACGAAACAGCCCTGTGTTTGTCCACAAACACCAACCTCATGCCTCTAGTTTTTTTTTGTGCTTCTTTTTCAGCCAAATGCACATAGCATTTGTACACGTTTCTTTCTTACTGGCATTTTGGCTACTTTTATGGTGCCGATTGGCTTTAAACTTGGCAGACACTTAGACCAACTGCTCAGAATATGTCCCGAACTTTTTGGTCATGATGACGTCATCACGTGATTTTTTATGAATTTTTGAAATTTGAAAATCGTAAAATTCTTTTCAATATATCTAGCGAACGAAACAAGATATTTTCAAAATTCTTTTTGTTATAGCTTTGGTATGTCTCAAAGATATGCCCTAAAAGAAATAAAATGTGTGACGTCATGATGACATCATCAAAAATGTGCTTTTTTAAAACACATATATGGATAGGTCCGATCGTCATGCAAATTGGTGGGTAGGTAGATACTGGCACTAGGATGCAAAATCCAAAGTGACGTCATGATGACGTCATCACGTGATTTGTTATGAATTTTTGAAATTTTGAAAATCGTAACATTCTTTTAAATATATCTGGCAAACGAAACAAGATATTTTCAAAATTCTTTTTGTTATAGCTTTGGTATGTCTCAAAGATATGCCCTAAAAGAAATAAAATGTGTGACGTCATGATGACATCAAAAATGTGCTTTTTTAAAACACATATAAGGATAGGTCCGATCGTCATGCAAATTGGTGGGTAGGTAGATACTGGCACTAGGATGCAAAATCCAAAGTGACGTCATGATGACGTCATCACGTGATTTGTTATGAATTTTTGAAATTTTGAAAATCGTAACATTCTTTTAAATATATCTGGCAAACGAAACAAGATATTTTCAAAATTCTTTTTGTTATAGCTTTGGTAGGTCTCAAAGATATGCCCTAAAAAGGAAAAAAATGTGTGACGTCATGATGACATCATCAAAAATGTGCTTTTTTAAAACACATATAAGGATAGGTCCGATCGTCATGAAAATTGGTGGGTAGGTAGATACTGGCACTAGCATGCAAAATCCAAAGTGACGTCATGATGACGTCATCACGTGATTTGTTATGAATTTTTGAAATTTGAAAATCGTAAAATTCTTTTCAATATATCTAGCGAACAAAACAAGATATTTTCAAAATTCTTTTTGTTATAGCTTTGGTATGTCTCAAAGATATGCCCTAAAACGGAGAAAATGTGTGACGTCATGATGACATCATCAAAAATGTGCTTTTTTAAAACACATATAAGGATAGGTCCGATCGTCATGAAAATTGGTGGGTAGGTAGATACTGGCACTAGGATGCAAAATCCAAAGTAACGTCATGATGACGTCATCACGTGATTTTTTATAAATTTTTGAAATTTTGAAAATCGTAACATTCTTTTAAATATATCTGGCAAACAAAACAAGATATTTTCAAAATTCTTTTTGTTATAGCTTTGGTAGGTCTCAAAGATATGCCCTAAAAAGGAAAAAATGTGTGACGTCATGATGACATCATCAAAAATGTGCTTTTTTAAAACACATATAAGGATAGGTCCGATCGTCATGAAAATTGGTGGGTAGGTAGATACTGGCACTAGCATGCAAAATCCAAAGTGACGTCATGATGACGTCATCACGTGATTTGTTATGAATTTTTTGAAATTTTGAAATCGTAACATTCTTTTAAATATATCTCGCAAACAAAACAAGATATTTTCAAAATTCTTTTTAATACAGCTTTTGGTATGTCTCAAAGATATGCCCTAAAAGGCGAAAATTGTGTGACGTCATAATGACGTCATCAATTTTTTTTTTTTTACGCATGTAAGGGTCGGTCCGATTAAAAAAATTTATACATTGAATTTTTCTCTACCTAATTCAACAATTTCGTGATCGTGGCTCACTCAAGTATTAAGAAATAACAGGCATCTGAAAATTGTGACCAAATTCAATATAACACAAACGAATTCTGGGAAGGACAGAAACCATGGCTTTCGTGTGGCATGCTGTCTATAAAGAGTTGATCTCTAGTCTTTTTTTCAAGTCGTTAGACAAGTCGTAGGCAGACACTTACACCAACTGCTCAGAATGTGCGCCGAACTTTTACGTCATGATGACGTCATCACATGTCATGTGACGTCATCTTAAAGGTGCATTTTTTGAAGCCATATATCTACAAAAGTACAAGTCAGATTAAGTTAAAACGTGGTATTTAGTTATGCCAGCATGTGTTAGATGAAAATTTATGTGACGTCACGATGACGTCATCGGCTAATTTTCTATAATTTTTTTCATTTTTGAAATTTCATTTAAATCACATAATTTTACACAAAAAAACAAAACAGCCCTGTGTTTGTCCACAAACACTGCACCATACATCTAGTTTATCATTATTGGCATCGCAGCGTGGGAAGCGGAGTGTGTGCCTTGTTATATGAGGACCGGATGTCCTATTCATCTTTCTCAGTTCTGCGTGAGCCTCGCGATTGGCAGCAAGAATCAGTCTCTGCACGGTACGCCTTTCTATCGTTACTATCTTCTTTTTATTTCTATGAGTTATTGCTTCGTTGCCGTGGTGAACTAAGGTTTGGCAGTAGCATACAGTTCATAGGTAAGCCACGGTGATGTCGCATAACATTTACTATTTCGTTATTTGAGAGTAACCCAGGTGGTTCAAACTATTTTGCCCCTTTGGCCTTTGTAAATATACAACCTTCAGGCCTTATTCATTTTTGACTGGCAAAGATACTTCCCAAAATAATATATTTTCTTTTAGACAAAAGCGGGTCTAATTTTTTGTTTCCTTTTTGGCGAAGTTTGCCACAACAATTATCATTTATAAATGTGGCACCCCACAACATACCGGAATTACATTAGAAGTAATTCTGCAAATTTCATGGTGAATAGTTCCAAGAAAACCAATGATATGGAACCAAATCAAAGTACACGTACAAGTACGAGGGCTAACTTTTACCAGTGCACACCACAGGCTATTTTCAAAACACAGGTTAATAGCAGATCTACAGATCACAAAGTCAATGTGTGCATAAGATGTATATTTAACCGTGAGACTTAAGAAATTAGGAGTTCAGTTTTGTAACAAAATTAGGGGTGACCATGTGCATAGCAGCAAACACACTTTCCTATAAGGACAATGCTTTGTGTTTCCTATTGTTCCTTTAATATAACCCAACCCCATAGACTAAGCATGTACTTCTACATCCGAGGACCGATTTTAACAAAAGACCGTCTCCCGAGGACAAGAAAGATTCCTTTGTATTTTCTTTCTCCCCTTGTTCTAGAACGTAGTACAGTACATTTTATGTACACACCCTTCCACACACAAAACACATTGCAGAAGAACCGAGAACAACAGCTTCTGACTGAGATAACTGATAAATGACTAGGTGTAAATGATATGTTCACGTATAAGACAATTAATATGTGATCAAAGTTTCCTCATACAATGTACCTTGTATTTAAAACAGTTTAATGTTGTATGTATGTCCGTGCTTGTTGCAGCACTTCAGAAAGATATTAAATTGCTAATTTTGCTGCATTACCAAAGATATCACTTTTCCAATGAGACATCAAACTCGGACCAAGAGAAGTAATCAATTAATGAATTAAGACTGTCCTACTGGAATGCAGAATAATTCAAGGCGATTTTTAAGTAACAACCTTCAGAATTGTCAGAATATCGGTAGTGGAAAAACATGTCTGTTAGAAAAAAAAAATGCAATTAAAGAGGGAAAAGCTCTTACATGTACATACAGCAGAACTTGAAAAGATGCACTCAGTATAAATAATTTAGGTAAAAGCTCAATAAAGTCAAATTACAGGAGCATAACCACAGCAAGACCAGGAGGATAAAGCACATAGTACACCAACTGTGAAATGCTTTCCAAATGATTACTCACTATTAATAATCCAGACATGTTCAGCTTGAAGTATGAAGTGCATATTTCTCAATAGGCCTCAAGGAAAAAAATTATAATACAGAAATGCGACTCAACTGCACGTGTATACAAAAAATTGGAAACATCTCCACCCATTCACCATTTTTACTCTCGCAAGAGCAGGATGACAATATGCATACATCTCAAATATTTGTCTTTCTGAAGAAAAAAATACAGCTACATTGTAGTTCTATATAGACATAGTATAGTTTTATTGTACCTTCTCAAGTGCAGTGCCATCAAATGCAAAAAAGAAAATATACAACAAAAACAACCAAACAAACTTTGATGCATGAGACCGTTTCCATGAATGAGCAGTGGTGAAGATTTGTAATCTCTACTGGACATTATTTAAAACTGTTCAATACAGAAATTCAAATATCCATGCAGTATGAAGTTCGTTTGGCTGAACATTGCCATCGTGGTTGCATGCGTTCAAGCCCAGCCATGCCAGCCTGGCCAACAAGGATTTTCTGGTTTTTGCTACCAACTGCTGACTGAGACAATGACATGGCAAGCAGCATCTAAAGCCTGCTCCGACATGGGTGGTGGCTTGGCAGTTCCTGACTCCCCCAGTGAGCATCAGTTCATCTGGGAGATGTTCACAAAGAATGTCAATGAGGGTAATGTCTGGATTGGCTGTACTGATGCAAAGGAGGAAGACAAGTGGATGCAAAGGAGGAAGACAAGTGGATGCAAGCTGGAGAGGAAGGCCGCGAGTGCAATTACTTCAACTGGGCATCAAATGAGCCAAAACCGTCAAGCAAGGAAAGAGAAGATTCTGTAGAGCTGTGGCGTTCAAAAGGTGGTTGTTGGAATGATGCACTATGTTCCCATAAAAGGTATGTGATCTGTGAGCTCTCTGCCACTCCATCTCCTGCCCCAGAGAAGTTCTGCCTGCAGGCTGATGTCAATGGCCGTTTCAAGTAACCGACCATCATGACACAGGTATGAACCAAACAAGCCTTACACAATGCTTCAAATTCAGCACACTAAGACAACTCTCCATAACACTTCTCATGGCTCAGTCTGTTCAAGACATGACGTAGTTGTTCCCTTCACACCTACACGTATGTCATCTGTGAGCACCCCAAACGATATTCTGCCTACAGAACGATGCCAATGGCCGTTTCCTAACTGATGAATGTACGGCCAAAGAGTCAACCCACACATACATGTTTAAACAAGCTTAGCAAAGTCTGTTTCTTTGGAATGAGCCTTGACAAATTTTGTTGAAAACCAAGTATGCTCAGAAGAGAAAACATTAGGTTTTTTTTTATTAATACTTTTTTGTTTTGTTTTCAGATGATATAAAAAATGTATACATACATTAGACTGCATCTCATAATCATCACCTGAGACAGCGAATAACGTCTCAAATCATAGAGTTTGGGTGATCATATTATTTCAACCTCTATTGCCTTTCAAAAACTTCAGAATTTTTTTAAACATGTCGCTGTGAATATTTAGAGTTTTGACAATTATCATACCATCACACCATAAAAAATCACATAATGAAAATCAAACTAATTTGCCAACTGTAGGGGAGAAAATCCTGATTAAACAGGTGGCACAGTATCATTAGTGGTACCGCTGTATTTACCAAGGTACTGCATTTGGTGATTTGCATCACGTTTTTGAATAGAAATCCCAACAGCAGAATAAACACGAAGTCAAAAATTCAGTGAAAACTCATTAACTCTTTGTTGATCGTTAAATATTCTGTGATGAATCTGTCAGTGTGTAATCCTGAATCAAGAATAAGGTCATTATCAGAGCCATCTTGCCGGGTATGGTACCCCCCACCGCCACCCCCCCCCCCCCCCCCCCCCCTCCAAAAAAAAAAATGAAGTGGTGCCACTAATAATGCCACCTGTTTTTAGGACGTCCTCCGCTACAGCCATCAAATTGGATTGATTTTCAGTATGGACTTACAAAGTTAGAATGCTTTTGAAATAAAATGGCAACATTACTTTTTTAAATTAAATGATATTTAAAGGTAGTATACACGATTTGCTTTTGCTGTAATTTTCAGAAATTACATGGATTTGGGGGTTAGTATTTTATTGCATGATAGCAAATACTGTATTCACTGACCTGTTTAAAGTTTTGTGTGCATAGATGCTAGGAAAACAGAGAAAATTAAGAAAATTATGTTCTTGCAGTCTGGTTCCCCGACCATACTCAAGACAAAACTGAGCAATTTATAGACGTCGGGGAATTACCAGGTCGGGAAACTTGACTTTTTCCAACGATTGTCGGACGACAATCGTTGGAAAATTGAACAATTTTCCACTTTTCTTGAAAACGACAGCATACGAGGTGTCATAATTTCACAGGATGCTTGAGACTGCTATTTACTTACAGTCTAGTATGGTATTTCATAAGAATTCAGTAGCTTCATTTTGTGATTTTTGAAAATGTTGTATACTAATGACAGTCAATAGCTGGTGTTAAAAATTCTTTATTTGTAGTGCTGACTGTATTCTCTGTTTGTATACAATGAATACAGTTTGTACTTTGAACTGATGTGTCTTACAGCTTGATAGAAGTAATTTAAGTTTAATGTCTTCTGTGAATAGTTTGCAAGTATATGTACATAGTTAACAAGACAAAGTTGACAAACAACTGGGTTTCAGCTGCAATATACCATGCATCCCTGAGATCTAAAAAAAACCAAAAAAAAATAAAAAAAAAATTCAAAAAACAAGAACACACAAACAAGAAATGAACAAAAATATATAATAAACCCCCCCCCAAAAAAAAAAAATGTTTTTTCTTCTATCACACCATGTTCTCTATCACACAAATCAACAATTGTTAACTACATCATCACTGCTGGTTTAATTTAAGAATCTTATGAAAAAATTAAAAAAACCAATTACGCATAGGAACTGATTGATGCTTTTCAAAGTAATCACTCCCTGCAGTTCATACAAACTGTAACCTTCATGTAAATCCCCTTTTGTTATATAACACAATAGGCTTTCAGAGAAGGGAAAAATTGATAAAAATGTGAGATTAAAACACACACATAAATATGAAGGAGAAATCATATTCCATTCACTAGTACAAGTGAAGGACAGACCTGATACATGTTTGAGTAAAAACTATTAGACTGGCCACCTTCAGCACAGCATGCATGAAGATAAAAAAGGTTTGAATTGTTTGTAATTCATCAGATTAAGATAACTCTATTCAGGACAGGACTTTGCCATTCTGACTCGAGCAGCACATCAGGCCTCCTGTATGACTGCATTATAATTCCAGCTGATAGTTTGTCTAAAACAAAAAAATATTAATTTGACCCTTCTGCTGTTATAACTACCATAACCTATACAAAAAAACCTAAGCCCTTCCTCTCCAACACTTGATAGGTTTTGATAGGTAGGGTAGTTGGCTCCATTTTGGCACGGAGAGAGGGAGGGTTAACAGTAACAGATTCAGGCGAGACAAAAAAATAGGCTCAGTGGTTCCTTCAAGCAAAGGATCTCCTGAGGCTGATATTAAACAGAGCATGTTCAAAAATGTTGAGTTACCATGCCAGAGGCCAATTTCATTAAGCTGTTAGGCGCAAACATTTGCTTAGCATGCAAATGCTTACTTGATAAAAACTGGATTACCAACCAGATTTTCATGTGTGGAATATTGCTTTTGACTGGCATTCAGCTGTTGTTTGCTTAGCATGAAAATTACATGGACTTTTGGCTGGAAACCTGTTTTTACTAAAGCAAGATATTTTCATGCTAAGCAAATGTTTGTGCTTAACAGCTCTATGAAATTGGCCCCAGTTCTTCTCAGAACAAACACTAAAAAAAAGAGACATTTCCACAAGTGTTTCCATAAACCTTCATCTTACAGAACAAGTACACGTATATCAAACAATAGCAGCATATTTAAACTGTGATGGCCATCGATGTGATATCTATCTCCCGATTCAATACTGAAAACAGTGACATGTTGGTGGATTAAGATGACAGATTGGCAGATTAATTAAGGCAAAATTAAGAAATTCACGTTGATCAAGTTTAAATATAATGGGCCTGTAGAGCACACTCATTTCATTCACTTTTATTCACCAGTTTTAGGCTTGGTATGTGGTGGACACATGCTTTGTGGGTAAAGATCAATTTCGTCAGCTACATGTACATTTAGCTGTAAGCCTTTTACAAGCAAACACACATTTTCTTGTAGCTTGGAAAGTTTCATTGCCATAAACTGTGCTACTGGCCAAAATATGAAGACAAATCTTTGATGCATACAACTATATGTACTGAGGCAGGGGGCAATGCAGGAGCATATAAGCTCTTGTCAATATTTTATACCGAGGAATTGTAGATTGCTTTTAAAACTCCAAAAGTGACCTGTCACTTTTGGAGTTTTGATCAGATCGTAGCTTTTTGACCAGATGATCATGTACACAACTTGAAAAATGTGGCGGTACATGTAGATTGCTGTACTTATCTGCAGAGCACCTTCATTGTTATAATAAATGGCTGAATATTTTGGTAGTTCTCGCTGATGTAAAATGTTATTCTTGATAAAGTGATTAAATTGTTAATGATCTGTAAATCTTTGTAAACACTTTCAAGTACATGTAATTGACTAGAGATAACAATTAGCATGGTTAATTTTGTTTAAACCCTTTGTGTACGGAGGACGCCACATGACGCAAACAAAAACAGTGCCAGCAGGCCGGCTGCCGTCTATGGACGCCATTTTCTGCATTTCCAATCCATTGCTGGATTATTGTGTTTGTTACGCTTGGCTGCACAAGCCTTTTGTGTCCGGTTCGCTTCGCTGCCAAACCGACATGGCACCCCGGCTGCTCACTGTATATTACCCATAGAGCTATATTAAATTACTAGAGCACTAACTCCTCATTTAACGCGCAGAGATACTTTAAATCCTTCCTGCGTGAAGATATTTTGAAAGTGCGTTTGTAGAACATTATTAAATTAGATGGAATGAATTTTAAAAGTGTACTCTAAATGCAACGTTTAAGTAAAACATTATAAAATGTCACGCCAAAAATCATCTACAGCGGAAACACGTACCCGTTTGCGTTGTTTGCGCAGAGCAAAAATAAAACGCTCATTTACTGATTGTGCGTTTCGGGTTTCGGCGTATTGGCTTCGATAACACAACTGTATAGAATAGAAACGGAGATATGCAAATAGCCGTACAAAGGCCGTGCAAAATTTCGAGTTTTCCATAGGTTTGTACACAAACATGGATGCGCCCAGCAGGCATCACTTTGTACATCGAGTCAGCGCTCTAGTAATTTAATATAGCTCTATGATATTACCGTACTCAAGGGGTTAAAGATAACAGAATGGGATAAGGAAAAAATATACAGTGGTTTCACTGAATTTTAAATTCACTTTACAGGCCGTTTAAATTACATGCTGAACATTTTGGTAGTCAGTAAGAGGTATCAAAACGTTATGTCGATTTATTACATTGTTGATCCGTACAGTTTCAAAACACTTCAAAGTACATGGTGTCTCAAAAAGGTAACTCACAAACAAAGGGAAACTATGACCAAACTACATGTACATAATGACCATTATTATGGTTTTATCATAAACTAGAGGTAATAAGCTTTGCATTGATATCTTGCATACATTTCTCTGGTCATATGCATTTTGACTTCCAGTGTCTTGAAAATGAGCCTTTTCTCACTGAGGCATTGGAATTATTAAACAGGATCTGCATAAAGAGACAGTCAAAGGCAACTTCGGAGGATGAGCTGAAATCAAATAATCAAATGTTTAAACAACTTGACAAAGTATACTTTTTTAGAAATGAAAAGCAATGCAACCATGTAATGATATCTTGTATTGTTCTACAGCAGTGATTTTGACTATCCTTTGTAGTCCATGGCTAATGTTAACAATGATTGATTTGCAGTGACCATACATTTTGTATGTCTGAAGATCTTTCAAATTTGATTGTAGAGATTTTAATCAAATCTTCTTTGTAGTCTGTGACAGTATGCCGGTCACTGCTTTGTGTTTTAAACAAAGTAGACACAAAAAGGTAACCATTATTGACAAGTACACATTCATACCCGAAATACTCATTTCAATGCATTTTAAAATGTATTTTGCTGTCAGATGTATAATTCCACATATGACATAAATGAGGTTCCTTCGACAAACTATGATTGTAAATAGGGTTTATTGGTATCG
The DNA here is from genome assembly GCA_037893225.1 of Hippasteria phrygiana. Classification (NCBI taxonomy): domain Eukaryota; kingdom Metazoa; phylum Echinodermata; class Asteroidea; order Valvatida; family Goniasteridae; genus Hippasteria; species Hippasteria phrygiana. Next base: position 39,717 of record JAZGUH010000378.1, read on the forward strand.
TTCAAATAAATTTTAACCAGGAGAGATTTGGTTTGTTTTGGTTTGGATTATTATTCAACATATCTTGTTTATTCCAAAGGATGAACAACTTATCAAGCTTTTACATAATGTTGAGCAAAACGGCAACCACTATTTGAGACAAAAATCGGTCCCCAATGTAAACATGTAAATGAATCTGTGGATACAGTTTATTCATTTCATCAGCAGGACTGCATAAGAATATCAGACATTAACAACTTAAATGGTGAAACAAACAACTTTTAGTTTTAAATTATATTTCAAAAAATCAAAAAACGTGTGTACTCATGATCGTAAAAAAAAAAAAAAAAAAAAATACAACTGCATATTTGGAAAAACTGAAGACATACAAGGAGAGGTAACTATATTTTGAAAATATTCATAGCGTAATTTTGAGAATCACTGATGAGATATATGCATGCTGAAAAACAGACAAGGAATCTCTCAAGAAATAATGGATGTTTTTTTATGCTTGACATGCAGATGCTGATGCACCTTAATTGTCATCAAATACTCAATTCAGTACCTTGCTGTTTCAAGAAACAAGGCCAAGGACTGGCAGTCAAATACAAAAAATGCTTGTGAAATCGGTTCGACATGAGATTGCAATTTGTTGATCTAGGAGCTGCAGTCTAATTAGATACCTGCAATTGAACACAAGAACATCAACACTATTTCTAAAGATTGCTCATCATCAATAATTCAAAGGAAAGTGTATTGCTTTATTTTACAACTAGTACCAAATATTGCATTCAAACTGTCCTTGAATGTGTAGCAGCATCGTGTGCAAGTTGAAAAAGAGTTATCATTTGTCAGTTTGTGCTCTTGTAGAGAAGACCGAATTCTCTTCATTACACATACATCTTACATTGGTATGAGTTTTAAAAGCAAGCAGACAGTATATTACAAAATGCATGCACAACTTATAAATTAGACTTCAATTAATAATTGGGAAGGACAATTTCAAAGAGATGTACCAAGGAAACTAACTCAGCAGTTCTGAACTTCTGTTCAACTGACGTTTTTCATGGCTATGACTTGGCTGGTTTGAATCTGGTTGGGCCCTCATCCAGACACCAAATAGATTACAAACATCGGACACTTAAGCAAATGCTGAAATCTCAAGCCTAAAACCTGAAACTGACAATTGATTTACCACTTCATGCATTTTGGCTGCACGTAGATATTTTCAATACTAGATTTTAAGGTCTGGGCACAATGGAGTTTGTCTGGCTCTGTGCAATCATGGTTGTTTGTGTCCAAGCCAACTCTTGCCAGCCTGGTCAACAAGGATTTGCTGGTTCTTGCTACCAACTGCTGACTGAGACAATGACATGGCAAGCCGCATCTAAAGCCTGCTCTGACATGGGTGGTGGCTTGGCAGTTCCTGACTCCCTCAGTGAGCATCAGTTCATCTGGGAGATATTCACAAAGAATGTCAATGAAGGTCAAGTCTGGATCGGCTGTACTGATGCAAAGGAGGAAGACAAGTGGATGCAAGCTGGAGAGGAAGGCCTCGAGTGCAATTACTTCAACTGGGCACCAAATGAGCCACATCCGTCATACAAGGAAGGAGAAGATTGTGTAGAGCAACAGCGTTCGGCAGGTGGTCGTTGGAATGATGCACCATGTTCCCATACAAGCTATGTGATCTGTGAGCTCTCTGTCACTCCATCTCCTGCCCCAGAGAAGTTCTGCCTGCAGGCTGATGTCAATGGCCGTTTCAAGTAACTGACCACCTCCATCATGACACAGGTATGAACCAAACAAGCCTTTCACAATGCTTGAAATTCAGCACACTAAGACAACTTCATGACACTTCTCATGACTCAGTCTGTTCATCAAGACATGACGTCTAGCTGTTCCCTTCACACCTACACGTATGTCATCTGTGAACACCCCTGTATACTAAACGATATTCTGCCTACAGAACGATGCCAATGGCCGTTTCCTAACTGATGAATGTACGGCCAAAGAGTCAACCCACACATAATACATGTATAAACAGGCTTGGCAAAGTCTGTTTCTTTGGAATGAGCCTTGACAAATTTTGTTGAAAACCAAGTATGCTCAGAAGAGAAAACATTCGTTTTTTTTATTAAAACTTTTTTGTTTTGTTTTCAGATGGTATAAAAACATGTAAACATACATTAGACTGCATCTCATAATCATCACGCGAGACAGCGAATAACGTCCCAAATCTAAGAGTTTGGGTGATCATATTATTTCAACCTCTATTGTTTTTCAAATACTTCGGATTTTTTAAACATGTCGCTGTGAATATTCACAGAGTTTTGACAATTATCATACCATCACACCATAAAAAATCACATAATAAAAATCAAACTAATTTGCCAACTGCCGGGGAGAAAATCCTGATTAAACAGGCGGCACAGTATCATTAGTGGTACCGCTGTATTTACCAAGGTACTGCATTTGGTGATTTGCATCACGTTTTTAAATAGAAATCCCAACAACAGAATAAACACGAAGTCAAAAATTCAGTGAAAACTCATTAACTCTTTGTTGATCGTGAAATATTATGTGATGAATCTGTCAGTGTGTAATCCTAAATCAAGAATAAGGTCATTATCAGAGCCATCTTGCGAGGGTATAGTAACCCCCACCGTCCCCGCCCCCCCCCCCCCCCCCCCAAAAAAAAAGTGGTGCCACTAATAATGCCACCTGTTTTTAGGATGTCCTCCGCTACAGCCATCAAATTGGATTGATTTTCAGTATGGACTTACAAAGTTATAATGCTTTTGAAATAAAATGGCAACATTACTTTTTAAAATTAAATGATATTTAAAGGTAGTATACACGATTTGCTTTTGCTGTAATTTTCAGAAATACATGGATTTGGGGGGTTAGTATTTTATTGCATGATAGCAAATACTGTATTCACTGACCTGTTTAAAGTTGTGTGTGCATAGATGCTGGGAAAACAGAGAAAATTATGTTCTTGCAGTCTGGTTCGCTGACCATACCCACGACAAAACGGAGCAATTTATAGACGTCAGGGAATTACCAGGTCGGAGAACTAGACTTTTTCTAACGATTGCCGGACGACAATCATTGGAAAATGATACTAATTTCCACTTTTCTTGAAAACGACAGCATACCAAGTGTCATAATTTCACAGGATGCTTGAGACTGCTATTTACTTACAGTCTAGTATGGTATTTCGCAGTGTTGTAGTCGAGACCTTCATGTCCGAGACCGAGACCGAGACCAAGGCTTTCGAGACCAAGACCAAAAAGAAAAAAAAATGATGGTGTTCAATAAAGCCGATTTCCCTGATGGGGTTGTTGTGCCCTGCTTTCGATTAAAAAGTTCAAAAACGCGAGGATGATTATTTGTGCTAACTCATACGAAAGGTGAACATCAGGATCTCATAAATTGATATATACACATGTAAATGAAGTCGGCTTTATCAAGGGCCACTATCTTTAATTATGCAAGTTAAACTATAAAGACTCACAGCGTACACAAACAAATTCGAGGATTCCACAAATTTGAGTTATTTATTTTATCTCTGGTAAATACATGTAGTTGGAGCTTTGAGACCTATGGCACTGTGACAGACTAATTTCTCCAAATATTATTTGCATAAAAATAAAACTCACTAGAATTGCTGATTGTCCTAATTAAATGGTAAATAACTGGCTTTTCCTAGAAGTTGTGTGCATGTATTAAAAACACTGAAGAAAAATCAAATTAAAACGTGGAATACTGCTTTAAGAATGGAAGTGAAAAATTTATTGAAAAATAACTTGATGGCATCACGTGCAGTTTTATTTCAAACAACCCTGACTGGGAGAAATCAGAGATTTTTAAATCTAGTTTTCCTATTTTTTTTAACCGAATAACAATTATTTGATTTCATCGGAAATTCCCATCCAGCTATAAACAGTCACGCCAACAAAAAGTGATGAGTGAGGTGCCGCATGAAATGCCCTCCCAATGACTGGGTATAGTTTGCAGGATTCAGTGACCACTGGGTTTTACAAAAACTCACTCCAGAGCTGTAATGTGGAGGAAAATAGTGAAATACATGGGTGATGCACATCCACGGGTACCAGTAGTCCAGTACTCCGAATAAACAAGCCGCATATACTGGTCTTCTTTCCAGCTTCAATCTAATTCTTCTCCATGAAAACTTGCACTAACAACGTCGTTTATGTTTGGAATGAAGATTAGATTTGTGTGGTGCATCGCACGTATTTTTGCTGTGGTCTCAACGGGTCTCGGGGGTAAAACCAGAGACCGTGGCATCCGAGACCGAGACCAAGACTGAGACCCGAGCATTCGAGACCGAGACCAGCCCTCCCGAGACCAAGACCTCAAAAAAGGTCTTGAGACAGTCTGGAGACCTACAACACTGGCTATTTCGTAAGAATTCAGTAGTTTCATTGTTTGATTTTTGCAAATATTGTAAACTAATGACAGTCAATAGTTGGTTAAAAAAAATTTGTAGATAAATAAATCTGTAGTGCTGACTGTATTCTGTGTCTGTATACAATGTACTTTGAACTGATGTGTCTTACAGCTTGATAGAAGTAATTTAAGTTTAATGTCTTCTGTGAATAGTTTGCAAGTATATGTACATAGTTAACAAGACAAAGTTGACAAACAACTGGGTTTCAGCTGCAATATACCATGCATCCCTCAGATCTAAAAAAAAAAAACACGAAAAAGAAATGAAGAAAAATATATTAAACCCCCCCCCCCCCCCCCAAGAAAAAAAATGCCATGTCCTCTATTACACAATTGTTAACTACATCATCACTGCTGGTTTAATTTTAGAATCTTATGAAAAAATTAAGAAAACCAATTACGCATACAAACTGATTGATGCTTTTCAAAGTAATCACTCCCTGCAGTTCATACAAAATGTAACCTTCATGTAAATCCCCTTTTGTTAGATAACACAATAGGCTTTCAGAGAAGGGCAAAATTGATAAAAATGTGAGATTAAAACACACATAAATACGAAGGAGAAATCATACTCCATTCACTAGTACAAGTGAAGGACAGACCTGATACATGTCTGAGTAAAAACTATCAGACTGACCACCTTCAGCACAGCATGCATGAAGATAAAAAAGGTTTGAATTGTTTGTAATTCATCAGGTTAAGATAACTCTTCAGGACAGGACTTTGCCATTCTGACTCAAGCAGCACATCAGGCCTCCTGTAAGATTGCATCATAATTCCAGCTGATAGTTTGTCTAAAACAAAAAAATATTAATTTGACCCTTCTGCTGTTATAACTACCATAACCTATCAAAAAACCTAAGCCCTTCCTCTCCAACACTTGATAGGTTTTGATAGGTAGGGTAGTTGGCTCCATTTTGGCACGGAGAGAGGGAGGGTTAACAGTAACAGATTCAGGCGAGACAAAAAAATAGGCTCAGTGGTTCCTTCAAGCAAAGGATCTCCTGAGGCTGATATTAAACAGAGCATGTTCAAAAATGTTGAGTTACCATGCCAGAGGCCAATTTCATCAAGCTGTTAAGCGCAAAAATTTGCTTAGCATCCAAATGCTTACTTGATAAAAACTGGATTACCAACCAGATTTTCATGTGTGGAATATTGCTTTTGACTGGCATTCAGCTGTTGTTTGCTTAGCATGAAAATTACATGGAATTTTGGCTGGAAACCTGTTTTTACTAAAGCAAGATATTTTCATGCTAAGCAAATGTTTGTGCTTAACAGCTCTATGAAATTGGCCCCAGTTCTTCTCAGAACAAACACTAAAAAAAAGAGACATTTCCACAAGTGTTTCCATAAACCTTCATCTTACAGAACAAGTACACGTATATCAAACAATAGCAGCATATTTAAACTGTGATGGCCATCGATGTGATATCTATCTCCCGATTCAATACTGAAAACAGTGACATGTTGGTGGATTAAGATGACAGATTGGCAGATTAATTAAGGCAAAATTAAGACATTCGCGTTGATCAAGTTTAAATATAATGGGCCTGTAGAGCACACTCATTTCATTCACTTTTATTCACCAGTTTTAGGCTTGTATGTGGTGGACACATGCTTTGTGGGTAAAGATCAATTTTGTCAGCTACATGTACATTTAGCTGTAAGCCTTTTACAAGCAAACACACATTTTCTTGTAGCTTGGAAAGTTTCATTGCCATAAACTGTGCATCAAAACCTTCTACTGGCCAAAACACGAAGACAAATCTTTGATGCATACAACTATATGTACTGAGGCAGAGGCAATGCAGGAGATATAAGCTCTTGTCAATATTCTACACCGAGGAATTGTAGATTGCTTTCAAAACTCCAAAAGTGACCTGTCACTGTATTTTTGATCAGATTGTAGCTTTTTGACCAGATGATCATGTACACAACTTGAAAAATGTGGTGGTACATGTAGAATGCTGTACTTATCTGCAGAGCACCTTCATTGTTATAATAAATGGCTGAATATTTTGGTAGTTCTCGCTGATGTAAAATGTTATTCTTGATAAAGTGATTAAATTGTTAATGATCTGTAAATCTTTGTAAACACTTTCAAGTACATTGTACATGTACATGTAATTGACTAGAGATAACAAATAGAATGTTTAATTTTGTTTTAACCCTTTGTGTATGGAGGACGCCACATGACGCAAAAAAAACAGTGCCAGCAGGCCGGCTGACATCTATAGACGCCATTTTCTGTATTTTCAATCCATTGTTGGATTATTGTGTTTGTTACGCTTGGCTGCACAAGGTTTTTGTGTCAGGTTCGCTTGGCCGCAAATTAGCCGACACAGCACCCCGGCTGCTCACTGTATATTACCCATAGAGCTATATTAAATTACTAGAGCACTAACTCCTCATTTAACGCGCAAAGATACTTTAAATCCTTCCTGCGTGAAGATATTTTGAAAGTGCGTTTGTAGAACATTATTAAATTAGATGGAATGAATTTTAAAAGTGTACTCTAAATGCAACGTTTAAGTAAAACATTATAAAATGTCACGCCAAAAATCATCTACAGCGGAAACATGTACCCGTTTGCGTTGTTTGCGCAGAGCAAAAATAAAATGCTCATTTACCGATTGTGCGTTTCAGGTTTCGGCGTATTGGCTTTGATAACGCAACTGTATAGAATACGAACGCAGATATGTAAATAGCCGTACAAAGGCCGTGCAAAATTTCGAGTTTTCCATAGGTTTGTACACAAACATGGATGCGCCCAGCAGGCATCACTTTGTACATCGAGTCAGCGCTCTAGTAATTTAATATAGCTCTATGATATTACCGTACTCAAGGGGTTAAAGATAACAGAATGGGATAAGGAAAAAATATACAGTGGTTTCACTGAATTTTAAATTCACTTTACAGGCCGTTTAAATTACATGCTGAACATTTTGGTAGTCAGTAAGAGGTATCAAAACGTTATGTCGATTTATTACATTGTTGATCCGTACAGTTTCAAAACACTTCAAAGTACATGGTGTCTCAAAAAGGTAACTCACAAACAAAGGGAAACTATGACCAAACTACATGTACATAATGACCATTATTATGGTTTTATCATAAACTAGAGGTAATAAGCTTTGCATTGATATCTTGCATACATTTCTCTGGTCATATGCATTTTGACTTCCAGTGTCTTGAAAATTAGCCTTTTCTCACTGAGGCATTGGAATTATTAAACAGGATCTGCATAAAGAGACAGTCAAAGGCAACTTCGGAGGATGAGCTGAAATCAAATAATCAAATGTTTAAGCAACTTGACAAAGTATACTTTTTAGAAATGAAAAGCAATGCAACCATGTAATGATATCTTGTATTGTTCTACAGCAGTGATTTTGACTATCTTTTGTAGTCCATGGCTAATGTTAACAATGATTTATTTGCAGTGACCATACATTTTGTATGTCTGAAGATCTTTCAAGTTTGATTGTAGAGATTTCAATCAAATCTGCTTTGTAGTCTGTGACAGTATGCAGGTCATTGCTTTGTGTTTTAAACAAAGTAGACACAAAAAGGCAACCATTATTGACAAGTACGCGTTCATACCCGAAATACTCATTTCAATGCATTTTTAAAATTTATTTTGCTGTCAGATGTATAATTTCACATATGACATAAATGAGGTTCCATCGACAAACTATGATTGTAAATAGGGTTTATTGGTATCGTTCAAATAAATTTCAACCAGGAGAGATTTTTTTTTTTTTGGTTTGGATTATTATTTAACATATCTTTTTATTCCCAAGGGTGAACAATTTATCAAGGTTTTACTTAATGTTGAGCAAAACGGCAACCACTATTTGAGACAAAAATCGGTCCCCAATGTAAACATGTACACGAATCTGTGGATACAGTTTATTCATTTCCTCAGCAGGACTGCATAAGAATGTCAGACATTAAAAACTTAAATGGTTAAACAAACAACTTTTAGTTTTAAATAATACAAAAAATTTCAATTGCATATTTGGAAAAACTGAAGGCATACAAGGAGAGGTCACTATATTTTGAAAACATTCATAGCGTAATTTTGAGAATCACTGATGAGATATATGCATGCTGAAAAACAGACTAGGAAACTCAAGAAATAGTGGATGGTTTTTTATGCTTGACATGCAGACGCTGATGCACCTTAATTGTCATCAAATACTCAATTCAGTACCTTGCTGTTTCAAGAAACAAGGCCAAGCACTGGCAGTCAAATACAAAAAATGCTTGTGAAATCAGTTCGACACGAGATTGCAATTTGTTGATCTAGGAGCTGCAGTCCAATTAGATACCTGCAATTGAACACAAGAACATCAACAATATTTCTAAAGATTGCTCATCATCAATAATTCAAAGGAAAGTGTATTGATTTTTTTTACCACTAGTACCAAATATTGCATTCAAACTGTCCTTGAATGTGTAGCAGCATCGTGTGCAAGTTGAAAAGGAGTTATCATTTGTCAGTTTGTGCTCTTGTAGAGAAGACCGAATTATCTTCATTACACATACATCTTACATTGGTATGAGTTCCTGAGTCAAATTTGTTTTAAAGGCAAGCAGACAGTATATTACAAAATGCATGCACAACTTATAAATTAGACTTCAATTAATAATTGGGATTTGGGAAGGACAATTTCAAAGAGATGTACCAAGGAAACTAACTCAGCAGTTCTGAACTTCTGTTCAACTGACGTTTTTCATGGCTATGACTTGGCTGGTTTGAATCTGGTTGGGCCCTCAGACACCAAATGGATTACAATCATTGGACAGTTAAGCAAATGGTGAAATCTCAAGCCTAAAAACTGAAACTGACAACCGATTTTACCACTTCATACATTTTGACAGCACGTAGACATTTTCAATACTAGATTTTAAGGTCTGGGCGCAATGGAGTTTGTCTGGCTCTGTGCAATCATGGTTGTTTGTACCCAAGCCAACTCTTGCCGGCCTGGTCAACAAGGATTTGCTGGTTCTTGCTACCAACTGCTGACTGAGACAATGACATGGCAAGCAGCATCTAAAGCCTGCTCTGACATGGGTGGTGGTTTGGCAGTTCCCGACTCCCTCAGTGAGCATCAGTTCATCTGGGAGATGTTCACAAAGAATGTCAACGAGGGTGATGTCTGGATTGGCTGTACTGATGCAAAGGAGGAAGACAAGTGGATGCAAGCTGGTGAGGAAGGCCGCGAGTGCAATTACTTCAACTGGGCATCAAATGAGCCATATCCGCTATACAAGGAAAGGGAAGATTGTGTAATGCTGTGGCGTTGGAGAGGTGGTCGTTGGAATGATGCACCATGTTCCCATACAAGCTATGTGATCTGTGAGCTCTCTGTCACTCCATCTGCTGCCCCAGAGAAGTTCTGCCTGCAGGCTGATGCCAATGGCCGTTTTAAGTAACTGACCACCTCCATCATGACACAGGTATGAACCAAACAAGCCTTACACAATGCTTGAAATTCAGCACACTAAGACAACTTCATGACACTTCTCATGACTCTCAGTCTATTCAGGACATGACGTAGCTGTTCCCTTCACACCTACATGTATGTCATCTGTGAGCACCCCTGTATACCAAACGATATTCTGCCTACAGAACGATGCCAATGGCTGTTTCCTAACAGATGAATGTACGGCCAAAGAGTCAACCCACACATACATGTATAAACAGGCTTGGCAAAGTCTATTTCTTTGGAATGAGCCTCAACAAATTTTGTTGAAAACCAAGTATGCTCAGAAGAGAAAACATTCGTTTTTGTTATTAAAACTTTTTTGTTTCGTTTTCAGATGGTATACAAAATGTAAACATACATTAGACTGCATCTCATAATCATCACGTGAGACAGCGAATAACGTCCCAAATCAAAGAGTTTGGGTGATCATATTATTTCAACCTCTATTGTTTTTCAAATACTTTGGATTTTTTAAACATGTCGCTGTGAATATTCACAGAGTTTTGACAATTATCATACCATCACACCATAAAAAAATCACATAATGAAAATCAAACTAATTTGACAACTGCAGGGGAGAAAATCCTGATTAAACAGGCGGCACAGTATCATAGTGGTACCGCTGTATTTACCAAGGTCCTCCATTTGGTGATTTGCATCACGTTTTTGAATAGAAATCCCAACAGCAGAATAAACACGAAGTCAAAAATTCAGTGAAAACTCATTAACTCTTTGTTGATCGTGAAATATTATGTGATGAATCTGTCAGTGTGTAATCCTAAATCAAGAATAAGGTCATTATCAGAGCCATCTTGAGAGGGTATAGTACCCCCCACCGTCCCCGCCCCCCCCCCCCCCCCCCCCAAAAAAAATAAAGTGGTGCCACTAATAATGCCACCTGTTTTTAGGACGTCCTCTGCTACAGCCATAAAATTGGATTGATTTTCAGTATGGACTTACAAAGTTGGAATGCTTTTGAAATAAATTGGCAACATTAATTTTTAAAGAGGAAAGAAAACCAAGTTGCATTTTTTCACTTTAGTGGCTTTTCTGAGAGCTTATGCCTCCCCAAACCCAACAAAGTAGGTTTGAAGAGTTTATGCATGGATTTGGCAATTTTAGAGTCTCTTTCGCTCAGAATCAGAAAAGCTCGGGGTCAACCGCGTGTTTACAATCCAATCGTGTGACGTAGCTGCGTAGGGATAGATGACGTCACTATGCGAGTGCCCATTGTGTTTGCGTGCGTGCATGTGTGTGTACTATGTGTTGGTTTTGTCCTATTTTTAATGTTCCTGGCAGTGCATTATTGCATGTACGTTGCACTGATGAGTTTTTCATTATTTTTTTAATGGGGTCTTTGTGGAGCAGGAAGCTTACTCGTGTCTTATTCATCCATATTTTGACACTGAAATTTGGGTTTCGATGCATGGATTTGTGTGCGCGCCGCAAACATAGTCTGGTAACTGCATTGTATTTGTCTCAATGAAATGAATTAAAAAATTAGCTGGCTTGACGTTTCCAACTTAAGCAAGTTCTTTCTCAAAGGCATTTGCCTTTGAGAAAGAACTTGCTTAAGTTCGAAACGTCAGGCCAGCTAATTTTTTGATTTGTATATTTCAGGTCCATTTAGTCAGTCAGCAGTTTTGCAACAGTTTAATTCATTTTCAATAAAAAAAAAAACATCACAGTGGCGTCGCGATACGTACAGACGTACACGTACTTTTATGACACCGGGTCGCCGTGGACAACATTTTCGCTCTGGAATAATGGCATAATCTGATGGCTCGTGGAAGGAGTATAGCGTAGATTCTGAAGATTTTCAGCTGCATAATACTTATTTACTGTAATACATTCTAGCTCTGAATAACTCAAAAAGTAAGCTAGGAAGGCCGTGAATTCGGCAAAAATTGCCAAGAAAGTACGACCAGCTGACGACGAAAATTCATTACACACACGTGGATGATAGTGCCAACACGCTGCAGACGTGGTGGCCGCGCTGCTGGTCCACTGATGCCAAGTAAGCGCACTCGCGTCATAAGGTCATATGCAACATTTGCATCCTTAATGACCTTTGCAGGAATTGAGACCAAACGCTCACTCCAAGGGGCAATTTTAGTATTTAGAGAAAATTAAGAAAAATATGTTCTTGCAGTCTAGATCCCTGGCCATACCCAAGGCAAAACAGAGCATTTTATAGACGTCAGGGAATTACCAGGTCAGAGAACTAGACTTTTTCCAACGATTGTCGGACGACAATCATTGGAAAATAAAACAAATTTCCACTTTTCTTGAAAACGACAGCATACCAGGCGTCATAATTTCACAGTATGCTTGAGACTGCTTTTTACTTACAGTCTAGTATGGTATTGCGTAAGAATTCAGTAGCTTCATTTTTTGATTTTTGCAACTGTTGTATACTAATGAGTCAATAGCTAGTGTTAACAATTCTGTATCTGTAGTGCTGACTGTATTCTGTGTTTGTATACAATGAATACAGTTTGTACTTTGAACTGGTGTGTCTTACAGCTTGATAGAAGTAATTTCAGTTTAATGTCTTCTGTGAATAGTTTGCAAGTATATGTACATAGTTAACAAGACAAAGTTGACAAACTAGAGGTTTTTCGTCAATATGACGAAAAAAGCTGCTCCTGAAGGGTGTTTATGATGTGCATCGTATAAATCTATATATATTAGCACACATACAAGTAAATATGGCTCAGGTGAAAGTGTGGCCACATCCCGATATTTTACCCAATTGGAGCTGTATGTCTGTAGATTTAGGCCTTAGAAAAATCCGAGTTTAATGTGACGTCATATGACACGTGATGACGTCATCATTTCGTCAGTTCAATTTCCATCTATCACACATGATGGTCTGAGCACATACCGAGATTCAGCTTAATCGGACCTGTAGTTCTAAAGATGTAGGCCTTAGAAAAATGCACCTTAAATGTGACGTCGTATGGCACAGGATGACGTCATCATTACGTCAGTTCAATTTTCATCTATCACACATGATGGTCTAGGCGCATCCCGAAATTCAATCCAATCGGTATAGTTCTCTAGATGTGGGCTTTAGAAAATTGCACCTTTAATGTGATGTCATATGGCACGTACTGATGTCATTACGTCAGTTTAATTTACCTGTGTAACACATGATGGTCTGGGCACATCCCGAGATTTAACCCAATCGGACCTGTAGTTCTAAAGATTTAGGTCTTAGAAAATTGCACCTTTAATGTGACGTCATATATCACGTGATGACGTCATAATTTCGTCAGTTTAGTTTGCATCTATCACACATCATGGTCTTAGCACATACCGAAATTCAGCCCAATCGGACCTGTAATTCTGTAGATGTAGGCCTTAAAAAATGCACCATTAATCACGTTGGAATTGTCTGAAATCATAGTCACGAGATGGCGCTATACACATTTCCAGCTCAGACACTTTAGCAGAATATCTAAATTCCACTTCATTCTTGGAAATTCTGCAACCGCTAAGGTTGTCTGCTGCCCGCAACACATTGGTAGATATGCCCTAACGCGCGGGATGAATTAGACTACTTCCCGCACCATACATTATATCCTAATCCTGTATTAGAAGTCTGAAGGACAACGGAAGGACCGATAACGAGTCTAAATCAGTCCACACATAAATTCACAACGCGCTACAAAATACCCATGGTTATCGCCTTCCCAGAATTCTTATGTTATCTTATTGCTTTTCGCTAAATTTAGAAATGGGCCTTATTTCACACTGGAATGAGCCACGATCATTTCCGCTTGCAGTAAGGTCGACCAAAATACAATGTATGACTTGTCTTATGCTTGCTGTCATAGGAGGTTGCTAAACACGCAAAATTGTGCTTTAAGTTAATGGCCTCCAGATGACGTCATGATGACGTCACGAACATTTTACTCAAGCAGAAACATTTTTGCCGCCCAACTAATACTTTGCAATAGATATAAACTTCACATCTCGATTGGTTTTTCAGATATTGAGCTTGCAAGCGTGGAAAACTAAATATTCATGAGGCCACAATTTAGAAACTACTGACGTCATCATGACGTCATTGCTTTAGGACCATCTACGCTATATGGCCTTTGTTGTGACAACTCGAGGGGACAACACGAGCTTTAACAGTATGAAATTAGGTGGGAAAGGGAGTTGTGTACAAAACCTATGGCAAAAAGGGCAGAAGAAAAAAAAAAAATAAAAAAAAATAAAAAAAATCTTAACGAAAACAATAGCTGCTCCGCAGCGCTTCGCGCCGGAGCAGCTAAAAACTACAAAAAACAAGAACACACAAAAAAGACATGAACAAAAATATAAAAAAACAACCCCCCCCCCCCCCAACAAAAATGTCCTCTATTACACCATGTCCTCTATCACACAAGTCAACAATTGTTAACTACATCATCACTGCTGGTTTAATTTTAGAATCTTATGAACAAATTAGGAAAACCAATTACGCCTACGAACTGATTGATGCTTTTCAAAGTAATCACTCACTGCAGTTCATACAAACTGTGACCTTCATAAAAATCCCCTTTTTTAGATAACACAATAGGCTTTCAGAGAAGGGCAAAATTGATAAAATTGTGAGATTAAAACACACACATAAATATGAAGGAGAAATCATATTCCATTCACTAGTACAAGTGAAGGACAGACCTGATACATGTCTGAGTAAAACTATCAGAATTAATTAGATACCTGAAGCTGCAAACACACACAATTTTGTAATTCCTCCATTGATTTATACCAAGAAAAAACCTGTAACTGGCAAATAATGGACCAAACTTCTGATGCATGAGAATGCATTTGTGCAAGAAGAGTACTACAGAAATATTGCAAAACTGGAGATCATTTTGGTCAACAAATCCAAAGGTCCGTATGCAATGAACTTGGTTTGGTTGAACATTGCCATCATGGTTGCATGAATTCATGCCCAGCCATGCCAGCCTGGCCAACAAGGATTTGCTGGTTCTTGCTACCAACTGCTGACTGAGACAATGACATGGCAAGCAGCATCTAAAGCCTGCTCTGACATGGGTGGTGGCTTGGCAGTTCCTGACTCCCTCAGTGAGCATCAGTTCATCTGGGAGATGTTCACAAAGAATGTCAACGAGGGTGATGTCTGGATCGGCTGTACTGATGCAAAGGAGGAAGACAAGTGGATGCAAGCTGGTGAGGAAGGCCGTGAGTGCAATTACTTCAACTGGGCACCAAATGAGCCAAATCAGTCAACCAAGGAAGGAGAAGATTGTGTAGAGCTGTGGCGTTCGAAAGGTGGTCGTTGGAATGATAGACCATGTTCCCATAAAAGGTATGTGATCTGTGAGCTCTCTGTCACTCCATCTGCTGCCCCAGAGAAGTTCTGCCTGCAGGCTGATGCCAATGGCCGTTTCAAGTAACTGACCACCTCCATCATGACACAGGTATGAACCAAACAAGCCTTTCACAATGCTTGAAATTCAGCACACTAAGACAACTTCATGACACTCAGTCTATTCAGGACATGACGTAGCTGTTCCCTTCACACCTACACGTGTCATCAGTGAGCACCCCTGTATACCAAACGATATTCTGCCTACAGAACGAATGGCTGTTTCCTAACTGATGAATGTACGGCCAAAGAGTCAATCCACACATACATGTATAAACCGGCTTGGCAAAGTCTGTTTCTTTGTAATGAGCCTTGACAAATTTTGTTGAAAACCAAGTACGCTCAGGAGAGAAAATATTCGTTTTTTAACTAAAACTTTTTGGTTTTGTTTTAAGATGGTATAAAAAGATGTATACATACATTAGACTGCATCTCATAATCATCACCTGAGACAGCGAATAACGTCCCAAATCAAAGAGTTTGGGTGATAATATTATTTCAACCTCCATTGCTTTTCAAATACTTGGGATATTTGTTTAACCATGTCGCTGTGAATATTCACAGAGTTTTGACAATTATCATACCATCACACCACTAAAAAATCACATAATGAAAATCAAACTAATTTGACAACTGTAGGGGAGAAAATCCTGATTAAACAGGCGGCACAGTATCATTAGTGGTACCGCTGAAATTTGCCCAGAAAAGTGACTCCCGGAATGTTCCGCCAAGCGAGAGGGGGGGGGGGGGGGGGGGGGGGGGGGCTAGGGGGCTGAAACACTTTCTCACCATTGGTGGCGTCATTTAACATATTTGTTTTGTTTTCACCCATAGGCAAAATAAGACCTGTATTTGCAAGGCATAGGCCCCTACAAGAAAAAGAAAAAAGGCAACGAGCAAGTTTTTTTTTGTTTTTTTACTTTACCCACAAACCCCCCCCCCCCCCCCCTGGATCCGCGCCTGTCTGTATTTCCAAGGTACTGCATTTGGTGATTTGCATCACGTTTTTGAATAGAAATCCCAACAGCAGAATAAACACGAAGTCAAAAATTCAGTGAAAACTCATTAACTCTTTGTTGATCATGAAATATTCTGTGATGAATCTGTCAGTGTGTAATCCTAATTCAAGAATAAGGTCATTATCAGAGCCATCTTGAGGGGTATAGTACCCCCCACGGCCCTACCGCCCTCCCCCCACCCCCGAAAAAAGTGGTGCCACTAATTATGCCACCTGTTTTTAGGACGTCCTCCGCTACAGCCATCAAATTGGATTGATTTTCAGTATGGACTAACAAAGTTGGAATGCTTTTGAAATAATATGGCAACATTACTTTTAAAAATTACATGATATTTAAAGGTAGTATACACAATTTGCTTTTGCTGTAATTTTCAGAAATACATGGATTTGGGGGTTAGTATTTTATTGCATGATAGCAAATACTGTATTCACTGACCCGTTTAAAGTTTTGTGTGCATAGATGAAAATCGAGAAAATTAAGAAAAATATGTTCTTGCAGTCTGGTTCCCCGACCATACCCAAGACAAAACGGAGCAATTTATAGACGTCAGGGAATTACCAGGTCGGGGAACTAGACTTTTTCCAACGATTGTCGGACGAGAATCGTTGGAAAATGATACAAATTTCCACTTTTCTTGAAAACGACAGCATACCAGGTGTCATGATCTTACAGGATGCTTGAGACTGCTATTTACTTACAGTCTAGTAGTATGGTATTTCGTAAGAATTCAGTAGTTTCATTTTTAATTTTTTGCAAATGTTTACTAATGACAGTCAATAGCTGGTAAGCCTGTTCGATATGACGATATTTCCCGATATTTCGATATTTTTTCTTATCGAAAATCGTATCGGCCCCTTAAAAAAACCTGGAATATCGGGGAATTCGTTATATACCGAAGAATATCGCGATATGTTCCTTTTGGCTGCATTAAGTGTGGATTTGTCCAGTTTACCTTGCTCGAAATTCCAGTTATTTCCAATTATTGGACGGCAGAATAGTATATAATGTATCATGACGTACCATGGAGGAATAAAAAATACATACATGTACTAAATGCGTCGTTTCTTTTACCATTTTCTAAACCCCGACATAAAATCTCAGTGCGATTTACCCTCCGCGCCGTGCGTATCAAGTACAGTGGTTGCAAACAACCGCACTGAATGCTACCATCTTATTCCCAGTGTACAATGTACATGTACTACGTACTGCTAGTGAACTCGTCTTGAGATCGAGGGGTATGGCAATTGTTTGCAATAAGGTCAACCCCTGTAGCGCATCTGCGCATGTGCATTGCTAGCCTTGGTCAAGTGCAAGCAACCGCACTGAATGCCACTGTCTTTCCCAGTGTACAAGGCACACGTACGTGCAGTTACGTGCAGCGAACTTCGTCTTGAGAAAAGATTAAAACATGTGCAGCGCATCCATTGTTGTACATTGTGCAATGTCGTCTTGACAAAACACACGATACGATCGTTTTTTGACAGCTCGCATGTGATTGGTAATGGTATTATCATCTGTTACTAATCAACAATGCCGAAATAGAAACAAACGCTAGTATTTCTGGAGTGTCATAAAGATGCCAACTGAAGGTAAATGTCGTAATACTCCAAATATTCAATGAGTGGAGGGAAGCCTTGTCTGATCTTGCCGAACTTGCCAGCCCCGGCCTGATTCGCGATCTCGGTAGCCGGCCCTGATATTAAATTTTAGCGGATCTTAGTTCAATCCCGAATGGCCCGACTCCAGTAGCCCCGATCTCCCGATGCCGTGGTAACCCATCATGTATTTTTTTTATTCCTCCATTCTTCCGGTAAGGAAAAAGTGATGTCATCACGATAATATCGAATATCGCGATATTTTTTTGCCGATATTTCGGTATCAAATTAAATGGATATCGAACAGCCTTTAACAGCTGGTGTTAAAAATTCTTTATCTGTAGTGCTGACTGTATTCTGTGTTTGTATACAATGTACTTTGAACTGATGTGTATTACAGCTTGATATAAGTAATTTAAGTTTAATGTCTTCTGTGAATAGTTTGCAAATATATGTACATAGTTAACAAGACAAAGTTGACAAAAAACTGGGTTTTAGCTGCAATATACCATGCATCCCTGAGATCTAAAAATAAAACAAAATAGAAAAAAACTACAAAAAACAAGAACACAAAAAAGAAATTAACAAAAATGTAAAAAAAACTAAAAAACTGCTTGAGTACAAAATTTGCATTAGCACAAAAAAAACTTGCTAAATAAAATCAGATTATCAGCTAAAACTTTATGTGAAGTATATTGCTTGTGACTGGTATTTAATTAGCTGTTGTTTACTTAGCATAACAATCACAGTTTTGGCTGGTAACCCAATTTTAATAAGCAATGTTTTTCATGATTAAACAAATGTTGTGCTGGATTATTAAGCTGCTCTATGAATTTGTCCCCAGGTGTTAAAGATTTGAGAGCTAATAATTATGTTGTTTAAGATTTGTAAATATTTGTATACATGGTTGAGTAATTCACTGACTAGATTGCACAGATTTTTTAGAGTAAATTGGTGTGGTTATTGTCTAGCTATGTTTCAGCAAAATGGGCTTAAGAAAAGAAAATAATTTTCTTTCATTGCATTTACAATTTACTTTAAAGTCTATAATGTTTCAATGCAGTTTTTAAAATCTAGATACCATCTGGATAGGATCCTGTTGCTTACAGCAAAGTGTACAGAAAGAATCATTTTGAGGCAACCTCTGAGGATAAGGTCCACTGAACATATAGAAATCTTAAATGTTCAGACTGGATTTACAGATTTTACAGTTGTAAGAAATGGCATGGAAATTCAACACAAGATATTTTAGCCACATGTTGTTGTGCTTTGCTTCTACTGATTGTATATAACAATTGTTTGGCCTGAACACTGTTTAGTAAATAAACATCAAACTGTTAAATGTGCTTGATTTTTAGTTATATCACAAAATTCACATATTTTACCATGACGGTAATGAACATCTATTTAAACAATTGTCATTATAATTTCATCTGTGAATAGTTTTGGACTTTTAATTAGACAGTTTGAAATAAAATAAGTATTTGGAATTTAAGGAAATAGAGATATAGGGCAACCCAACCATTTACCAGTAACTGGACTAATCTATTCAAGTGGTTTAACACTATTAATTGAAATTGGCTATTTGCTTCAAATTTGCAGCCTGATGCTAAATTACACAAACATTTCAATTGACCCCAAAAGATTTGGTTTGATTTGATTTGATTTGATTTGGTTTATGTTCAATACATCATGTTTATACAAAGAACCGAAAACTGACTGAGCTTTTATTTTATAAATGTTTTGGAGGGACAGCAAATCATCACTTGAAACCTCCATAACATACTGGGATTACATTTGAGGTAATTCTTCAGATGTCATGGTCAGTGTTGTAGTCGAGACCTTCATGTCTAAGACGGAGACCAAGACTTTTGTAGGCTAAAAACTGAGACCACAACTTCTGAGACCGAGGCCGAGTCCAAACATGAATAAAAATGTGAGGTGTCAAAGCTGATTTTCCTTTTGGAGTGTTGTGCCTTGCTTTAGATCAAAATGTTCAAAAATGATACCTTCCTGCAGATGATAATTTGTGCTAATGACTCATACAAAAGGTAAACATGGGAGATCATCTTATACAAAACAAATCTGGGTAAAGTTGGCTTTAACAAGGACCACTATCTTTAATTATGCAAGATATATTTATTTGACATGGGCAAGGCTGTGTTTTGAAGTGGATTATTAAAAAAGTTACTATTTGTAGATGTACCTGATCGTATGTAAAAAAAAAAAAAAAAACTAGGTCAATAATAAAAGCATGCATTGTGTAAGCACAGAGCTACGTCAAGTTCGTCTGTCTATTTCTACACGTGTGCAATTAGGTGCGCTTATTGTCAAAAGCCCATACGATGTGTACCAGTGAAATACATGGGTGACGCAAGTCCGCGGGTATCAGTACTCCGAATAAACAAGCTCATTGACTGGTCTCTATTCCAGCTTCAATATAATTCTTCAGCATGAAAACTGTACAATGTTGTTTATGTTTGTTATGGAGACTAAATTCAGATGGCGCATTGTATTTTGTAAAACCCGAGAACAAGGTATCCGAGACCGAGACCAGCCCTTCTGAGACCGAGACTTTGTGAGGAAAAGACTGAGACCTAAAAAAACGGTTTTGAGACCTACAACACTGGTCATGGTGAACAGTTTGCTGAAAACAAATTTTGTAAAAAAAAGTTTGGGTGACCTTGTGCATAGCACCTTAAAAAAAAAAAAAAAAAAAAAAAAAAAAAAAGCATCCCATTGCTGCAGAAGAACCTAAAACAAGAGTTTCTAACTTTCAGATAACCAATAAATGACTAGGTTTAAATGATATGTAGAGTTGACTTGTTTCAAGACACAATCAAAATCTGATCAAAGTTATCTCATACATGTACAATGTACACTGCAAACAGTTTGAGGTTGCCATCTCTGTGCTTGTTGGGTGCAACAGCCCAAAAAATAAGTTTGTCAATTGCTAATTTAGCTGCCTCACCAAATATATAACTTTTCCAATGAGACACCAAACTCGGTCCAAGAGAAGTAATCAGTTAATGAATTTCAACTTTTGAATTAGGCTTGTCCTACTCCTAATTCACCTGGGTGGCACGATAATTCAGTGTGATTTTCAAGTGACAACTTAGGGCTGTGACAGTGGAAAAACTAGGACAATCATTGGAAAGCAGTGAAATTTGTTTTAAAACTCTCCAGAATTGTGAGGATATCGGTAGTGGAAGAAAACATGTCCACCAGAAAAAGAAAAAAAAGAACTTTATCTTCTTCAGAGCTTGAAACAAACATGTGTACATGTAAATTACTGCAGCGTATATATTTTGAGAAAATATGTAGTCTGGTACATTTATGAAAACATTAGAACCGGCTTTACTTTTAAAGGCTGTAGTTGTCACCAGACACGTAGCTACTGCTGCACTTCTTACAATCAAGATTTTGTAGACTAAAATGTCACAGCTTGATTTGCGTATTACTCATGAAATATAGCAGCTCTAGAAATACTTCTTGTCAAGGAAAGTATTGAAGAGTGTAGCAAATCAAATTAACTTTTGGTTAAAAGAAATTCTTTGATAATTTGTTCGTAAGGAGGAACAAATCATTTGTTGAAGCAAAGATGACTAACACATCTTTAAGATTTCCACCCCAAAAAATAAATGCAATAAAATGGAGGGCTGTAAGGCTGTCTAACACTGATAATTTGGCAGCAGCAATGTAATTATAGGCAAAGTGGGAAAAGCTCTTATACGGCAGAACCTGAAACGCATTCACTCCGTGTAAATAATTTAGGGAAAAGCTCATTAAAGTCAAATTACAGGGACTTACCCCAGCAAGACCAGGAATTAACAGATATAGCACACCAACTGTGAAATGCTTTCCAAGTGATTACTCACTATTAATAATCCACACAAAACATCCTCAACTTGAGTGCATGCAGTGCATATTTCTCAAGTAATAGGCCTCACCAAGGGCAAACAAATTAAGGAAATTAGATTCAACTGCACCTACCAAAAGGGTAAAACATCTCCACCCATTCACCATTTTAATGGCCCCCCAAAAAAACCAAACCATTTTTAATTTGTTTAATTGTTTTATTTTTTATCTGAAGTTGCAAAAAGGCAGCCACTGCGTACACCCTAACACAAAACTCAGCCAAAAAATTTGTTTGGCCCCTACCAAAAAAATTGTGTTCTGGATCCGCCCTTGTGCTCAGAAGAGAAATCATTCGTTCTTTTAACTAAAACTTTTTGTTTTGTTTTCAGATGGTATAAAAAATGTATACATACATTAGACCATCTCATAATCATCACCTGAGACAGCGAATAACGTCCCAAATCAAAGAGTTTGGGTGATCATATTATTTTAACCTCTATTGCTTTTCAAATACTTCGGATTTTTTTAAACATGTCGCTGTGAATATTCACAGAGTTTTGACAATTATCATACTATCACACCATAAAGAATCACATAATGAAAATCAAACTAATTTGACAACTGCAGGGGAGAAAATCCTGATTAAACAGGCGGCACAGTATCATTAGTGGTACCGCTGTATTTACCAAGGTCCTGCATTTGGTGATTTGCATCACGTTTTGGAATAGAAATCCCAACAGCAGAATAAACACGAAGTCAAAAATTCAGTGAAAACTCATTAACTCTTTGTTGATCGTGAAATATTATGTGATGAATCTGTCAGTGTGTAATCCTAAATCAAGAATAAGATCATTATCAGTGCCATCTTGCGAGGGTATAGTACCCCCCCCCCCCCTTGTCCCTGCCCCCCCCCCCCCCCCCCAAAAAAAAAGAAAAAGTGGTGCCACTAATAATGCCACCTGTTTTTAGGACGTCCTCTGCTAAAGCCATCAAATTGGATTGATTTTCAGTATGGACTTACAAAGTTGGAATGCTTTTGAAATAGAAAGGCAACATTACTTTTTAAAATTAAATGATGTTTAAATGTAGTATACACGATTTGCTTTTGCTGTAATCATCAGAAATACATGGATTTGGGGGTTAGTATTTTATTGCATGATAGCAAATACTGTATTCACTGACCTGTTTAAAGTTGTGTGTGCATAGATGCTGAGAAAACAGAGAAAATTAAGAAAACTAGAGGTTAAGCGTCTGTTGAGGTCAACAGACGCATGGCTTTTCCTGTTTTGTTTTTAATCAGCATTAAAGTTGTTAAGGGTTTTGTTTTCGCTGAGTTTTCTAAGATCTGAGATTATTTCATGATCTAGATTTCTTACTTGAAAGTTGACCTTTAAGTTTATATTACTTGACCTATGATGACATTATAAGGATAGTACTTATACATGGTGTTGGCCTGTGTCGAGATTGGAGTCAATCTGATCAATGACAGTAATATATAATAATATGTTAAATATTAAAAAATTCATAGAAAATCAGTTGATGACGTTATCATGATGGCACCTCAATTTTCATCTATAACACGAGATACACTAGCAACATACCAGGTTTGAAGGCAATCGGACCTACCGTTCTCTAGATATGGGCCCTTGAAAAACGCACCTTTAAGATGACGTCACGTGACACGTGATGATGTCATCATGACGTCACTCTTCGACATACAATTTCAGCTTAGGGTCTATGTTTGAGGTAAGTTTGGTTAAGATCTGAGGTTTTTTAAGACCTAAAGTGCCGCCGACAAAATTTGTGTACAAAGTCTATGGGATTTGGGATAGAACTAAAAATTCATAGAAAATCAGCCGATGACGTCATCATGACGTCACCTCGGATTTTACATACTAGTACCACTATCTACCTGCACAGTCATTTTTATGACGATCGGACCTACCCTTATATGTGTTTAAAAAAAACATATTTTTGATGGCGTCATGATGACGTCACACATTTTTCACATTTATGTGAAAGAATATATAAGCTAACAAAGCTATTACAAAAAGAATTTTGAATTTAGCGTGTTCTGTTGATGAGATATGGCTTTAGGAAACTTTGAAGTTCAAAAACTTTAATATTACTGTAAAATCGTATGATGACGTCATCATGACGTCACCTCAATTTTCATCTATAACACGAGCTACCATACCAACATACCTGGTTTGAAGGCAATCGGACGTACCGTTCTCTAGATATGGGCCCTTGAAAAATGCACCTTTAAGATGACGTCACATGACACGTGATGACGTCATCATGACGTCACGTTTTGGCATACATTTTCAGCTTAGGGTCTCTGTTTGTGTTAAGTTTGATTAAGATCTGATGTTGTTTAGTGACCAAAGTGTCCCGTACAAAATTCGTGTACAAAGTCTATGGGATTTGGGATAGAACTAAAAATTCATAGAAAATCAGCCGATGACGTCATCATGACGTCACCTCGGATTTAACATGCTAGTAGCATTATCTACCTGCACACTAATTTTGATGACGATCGTCCCTACCCTTATATGTGTTTCAAAAAAGCATATTTTTGATGACGTCATGATGACGTCACACATTTTTCACATTTATGTGAAAGAATATAGGAGCTAACAGAGCTATTACAAAAAGAATTTTGAATTTAGCATGTTCTGTTGGTGAGATATGGCTTTAAGAAACTTTAAAGTTCAAAAACTTAAAAATTACTATAAAATCGCATGATGACGTCATCTTGACGTCACCTCAATTTTCATCTATAACACGAGCTAGCCTACCAACATCCTAGGTTTAAAGGAAATCGGAAATACCTTTCTCTAGATATAGGCCCTTGAAAAATGCACCTTTAAGATGACGTCACGTGACGACGTCATCATGACGTCACTCTTCGACATACAATTTCAGCTTAGGGTCTATGTTTGAGGTAAGTTTGGTTAAGATCTGAGGTTTTTTAAGACCTAAAGTGCCGCCGACAAAATTCGTGTACAAAGTCTATGGGATTTTGGTCAGAACTAAAAGAAGAAGAAGAAGAAGAAGAAGAAGAAGAAAAAAAAAAATCATAACAAAAACAAAGCCTTTTCCGAAAAAGTTCGGAAAAGCCAAATATGTTCTTGAAGTCTGGTTCCCCGACCATACCCAAGACAAAACGGAGCAATTTATAGACGTCAGGGAATTACCAGGTCGGGGAGCTAGTCTTTTTTTCAATGATTGTCGGACGACAATCATTGGAAAATGAAACAAATTTCCACTTTTCTTGAAAACGACAGCATACCAGGTGTCATAATTTCACAGGATGCTTGAGACTGCTATTTACTTACAGTCTAGTATGGTATTTCGTAAGAATTCAGTAGTTTCATTTGTTATTTTTGCAAATGTTGTATACTAGTGACAGTCAATAGCTGGTGTTAAAAATGCTTTATCTGTAGTGCTGACTGTACTTTGAACTGATGTGTCTTACAGCTTGATAGAATTTAAGTTTAATGTTTTCTGTGAATAGTTTGCAAGTATATGTACATAGCTAACAAGACGAAGTTGACAAACTGGGTTTCAGCTGCAATATATCATGCATCCCTAAGATCTAAAAAACAAAAACAAAATAACAAAATAAATAAGAAAATGAACACAAAAAAAGAAATGAACAAAAATATTAAAAAACACCCCCCCCCCCAAAAAAAAAGAAGAATGTCCTCTATTACATGTCCTCCATGTCCGTGATGAATCGGTCCGTGTGTAGTCCCAAATTAAGAATAAGGGTCATTATCAGAGCCACCTTGCGGGCATACCACTACCTCCCCCACAGTGCCTCTAATAATACTGCCTGTTTTTAGGACGTCCTCCCTACAGCCATCAAATTGATGTGATTTTCATGGATTGATTTTCAGTATGGACTTACAAAGTTGGAATGCTTTTGATAGAAATAATATGGCAATATTACATTTTAAAAGCAAATTAAGCAACCATATTCAAGCACTGATATTGCAGAATATGACTCGACAGTTGTTTGCTACCAATGGCAGTTAATAAGTTGGTGTTAACAATTCTTGATTTGTAGTGCCGACTGTATAAATGTTTGAAACAACTGATGTGTCTTACAGCTTAATATTAGAAATTCAAGTTTAATTTCTTTTGTGAATACGTGTAGTTTGCAAGTATCTGTGCAGTAGTTAAGAAGACAATGTTTAAAAACAACTGGGTTTCAGCTGCAGTGTGCCACGCATCCCTCAGATCTGTAAAAAATCTAATGAAAAGATTAAGAAAACCAATTAAGCGCACGAACTGACTGATGCTTTCAAGTGATCACTCATACAAATTTAATGTGACCTAACTATAAATCCGCTATTTTTTAATAACACAAGAGGCTTGCACACAAGGGCAAATCAATCAAATTGTGGGATTAAAACACACGTAACTATGAAATCATATTCCATTCACTTTATCCAACGGTTCACAAGTGAAGGACAGACCTTATATGTCTGAGTAAAGCTATCAGAAATAATTAGATACCTGTAGCTGCAAATGTGCAATTTTGTACTTTCTCCATTGATTTACCAAGAAAAAACCTGCTACTGGATAATGGAACAAATTTCTGATGCGTGAGACTGCATTTGTGCAAGAGTAGTGTAGAAACTGGAGATAATTTTGAGATTCAAAGCGGGTCAACAAATCCAAAGGTCCATATACAGTTTGAAGCTTGCAACAATTCCAGAGTTGAAACAAGTGTATGAGGTGCGATCAAAAAGTTCAGAGACTGCGCCTATAACAAGCAAAAACCGTACGTGATTTCAATCTGGCTGCCATTCCCTTGTGCAGCGATACACCGCTCCCAGTGCTCCTGCCATGCTTGGAACGCTCCCTGGAAATCCCGTTCCGTAAGCGCGTCAAGCACCATCTGCAATTCAAGCTGGATCTCCTCCACAGTGTCAAAACGGCAACCCTTTAGCTTGAACTTCATTTTGGGGAACAGAAAGAAGATGCAGGGAGCCAAATCCGGTGAGTAGGGGGGTGGGGAGCGACGATTGTGTTGTTGCGGTTGAGAAACTTGCACGTTTTCAGATGCGTCAGAACGGTGCAGTAGAACTCAGCGTTGACAGTCTGACCCTGGGCGAGGAATTCACGGTGCACAACCCCGTGAATGTCAAAGAAAACGGTGAGCATGCTCTTGGTTGCACTCCTGACCCGACGCGCCTTTTTTAGTCTTGGAAACTGTGGGCTCTTCCACTGCGAAGACTGCTGTTTGGTCTCTGGGTTGTAACCGTTGACCCAATTCTCGTCACCGCTGATGATCCTCGACATGAGGTTTGGGTCATCCCGGGCCTGTTGACGGAGATCCTCTTAGACTTGGACACGGTGCTGCTTCTGCTCGGGATTCAGGAGCCTGGGCACGAACTTGGCAGCGACCTGGCGCATGATCAAATTGGATGTGAGGATCGCCTGAACTGTTCCAAATGACACTTTGACAATGTCAGCAATGTACAGGATGGTGATCCAACGATTCTGACGCATAATTCTTTTAATTTCTTGAACATTTTCGGGGGTTGTGCTCATGGAGGGTCGCCTTGACCTCTTGTCATCCTCCAGTGACATTCTGCCCTTCTTGAAATGCAAATGCCACTCAAAACACCTCGCCCGGCTCATTGCTTCATTGCCGTAGGCTTTCTGAAGTATTTTAAGGGTCTCCGTTGCAGATTTCCCAAGTTTGACACAAAATTTGATGTTCGCTCTCTGCTCAAGTTTCAGGTTCATGGTGAAATCGCAAATGCGCACGTACCAATGGTCACAAATATGCGTGTAACACAGGTGCTGATGTTGATCAAGCGATGCAACTTGGAATACTTGCAAGAGTTATTGCTTTTAATACACCTGCTACATGTACATTACTGTGCGGTGCTCCAGTCGTTCGCAACAGAAACTGTCTCGTAACTTTGTGATCGCACCTCTTAAGTCATCATAAAATATTTTAAAATCGATTCATTCCTGCCAGTTTCTTTGTTCACTTTGAAAATCGATTCATGTTAAAAATTCTGATTAAAAATAAAATGGAATTCAAAATTTATTGCACATATAAATTATATTAGTGTCAATGTGCAAGAAGTATGAAACTGCCCGCATACACTGAAAACAATTATTTAACTGCTAATTTACTGTTCAGTCTTCACAAGACAATTCCAGACTTAAAACAAGTCTAAGTTATCATATATTAACAGACTCGAGTTCAATCGTGATTGCATAAATTTAATAATGACTCAGTCAAAAGCTCACCGTTGTTTCCAACGTGACATAATGATGTACGCGTGCGCATCATTTACCATGTGAAAGCCCGCCCTCTGTTGCTAGAAAGGTAACGTAATTATTAATAAAAAAGGAATATACAGAAAAAGAATACGAATATTCATCTCTCACTGCTGATTAATGTGAGATATTAACTTGGTATTTATATCGAGATGAAATTGGACATTTTTAAAGCTCGTGTTGTGTGAGCGTCAGACCCAAAGGGCACCGTAGATTTTTGGTTTTGTACGTTGCGATTTCAATTTAAGGGGATTTTTACGGGCCTCGAACTGATAGTCTGTGAATTTTCCAGTGAAAGTTTCCTGTTCCAGGGTAAAGAGTGATCACTTGGCTCTTTTGTACCATTGATGGCGAGTTGAAAAACCCTAAATTAAACGTGCCATGAGTAATATAAAACGGGCATGTTATGATGTATGTGCAGATTGCTAGCTAGTGCCATTGTAGATTTAGAGATGCCCATTCAAGTTATTTATGAGAAATCTTGTTGAAAAGCCATATACATGTGTACATGTAGGTAAAAACAATACGATTTATCTAACTCGGGTACATTAAATAAGATCGTTTTGCTTTATTGATTTTTATGAATAATCAATCAGTTATATCAATATATAATAACATGTATTTAAGCTTAATCTTTGATTTTTTGATTAATCAATAACTGTAATGCTGTGTGTTTTTGAAACTTTAATTCAGAGACTATGATCCATGAATTAGATCCACCCCCCCCCCCCCCCCCCAAAAAAAAGACAAGAACATAGTTGTATTAATAATCAATTTTTCATCGTGTATATATCTGTGCAAGAATAGTTTTAAAAAATCTTCAGAGCTGAAGAATAGCCAATAAATGTGTTAGGAATGTTTGTTTATTTCTATTGTTTTTTTTACGTGAGTCTGGGACCTTGCGAACAATACTGTTAAGCAAGCCTTATTGCTTTTACCCCTTCAAATCCGTAGTCTAGAACCGTGCATCCCCAAATGTGTCCTTGAACAGTAGATAAGACTCATTATTTAAACTTGGGTATCATACGAGACCGCAAAGCGTTGTGGAAACCCGTTAAATTGAAAAAATTTATTATTCAAATCATTGGTTTTTTTAATCACTTGTTGGGTTTGCCCTGACGAAAACACATGGATCAATGAGATTATAACCTGCGCTTATAAGCAAACTACTGTTCAAGTTTGGGATAATTCCATTTAACTGTCAAATCTGTCCTGGAAACCATCCCTTCGGCAATGATTTACGAAAAGGGAGCGTCTGTATTTGAGTTTGAATTTCGCGCTTGTCATACCCATTTTGTTTGGCTTTTGGGGTTGCTTACATCATGGATATCCTAATGAACAAAATGCTGTAAATTGAAGATCCCCTAATGTGAAAATTAATTAATAATTCCCATTTTTTTATCGTCTCTCTGTCGCGGGTCACCATTAATGAATTAGGCATTTTATTTGACCTGACTGTGAAAGTGGCACATGCGCACAACTTTATGCAACTTTTTTTAAGGGCCGAAATAGCATTTAATAATGACTCAGTTAAAAGCTAGCTGCACACTAGAGCAGTTTCCTAATATATTTAAATTTATGCACGCATAATACTAGAATGACATTCACGAGAGGATTACAGTTGCACACAAACAGTATACGTATATACGATGTGCTTCAACCATCCACGCCGGACAAAATTATTTCACCATGCACAGACGGTCAGGTTGACCGGAGATTGTGCGTTAAGCCCGGGCAGACCCACGTGAAAATCACGCTGCGACAGTCAGCAGCAAAAAGTGCAACGTGGATGGTACCCTGAAGCACACGGTTAGTTGTTGGCACCCGTGTGGAAAGGAGCCCTGCTTAATTCCTTTGGCCTCGTGCACACGGGACAACCGCATTTTAAAAGTTTTTACCTATGACGATTTCAGGTACTTTTCCAAAGCCAAATGGGACAAATCTTGGAGAAATTGAGAGAAAATGACAACTTTTTGGAACCCTGTACATTTTAATAGACCGATTTCGCTTTTTGCCTGCAGGGCCCATTTATGCGCATGCGTGCATAAATTTGAATTTATTAGGAAACTGGTCTCTTACCTGCATTTAATAATGACTCAGTCAAAAGCTAGCTGCGAACTTACCGGTATTACTCCGTGATGGCAATGCTGCAACTAACACAGATTATACATGTTGTACATCACTGACAAAAAAAGCAATCACGATCCAAGATTTCTTTTGTGTCCCTTTTATTGATTTAAGCTTGACAGTGTTACCAAGGCCTGCATTACAATACCGAGAAGTGAGGTCACATTTATGATTTCCATTTAGCTGCACAGATTCAAGGATAATGTTAATGCGTTCACTGAGAGGAAATTCTGTCCATGCATGTCAATATCAAGTGCATTGATTTTCTTTTCAATCATTTTTTTCCCATCAAGATTATGGGTCTGACCAACAGTAGCAGATTATACCATAACCATAAGAGGGACAGTGATATCTTACGATAGCAGCGTCCAGCCTCTCGTACTAGCTTTAAGATCATATGATTTACGAGCTTTGTGTGATTTGTAATGAGCTACAAAATTCAACTTTTGTGAAGCACTTCTGTGGTAGCCGTCAAGGAGTCAAACAAGTGGAAGAGTCAGCAGAAGACAGTTGTGCTAGTGAGACTTCCACAGGAAGGCACATCCGGGCTGATCTCTGTACCAATTATACTTGGGGTATTTCTCCAAACTATAAATGAATTTCAAACATCTGTGCATGATGAGGCTGGTTTGGGTGAGCGTTGTGCTCACGGCTGCATATGCCGCTGGCCAATCTTGCCAGCCTGGCCAAGATGAATTTGATCATTCTTGCTACCAGCTGTTAACAGAACTCCTTACATGGGAAAGCGCCAACGAAACCTGCCACGATGCAGGGGGCCAGTTGGTCATTCCGACCTCGCTACCCGAGCACCACTTCATATGGGGGCTGTTCACCGCAAACCTCCAAGAAGGAGATGTCTGGATTGGCTGCA
Organism: Hippasteria phrygiana; assembly: GCA_037893225.1. Classification (NCBI taxonomy): domain Eukaryota; kingdom Metazoa; phylum Echinodermata; class Asteroidea; order Valvatida; family Goniasteridae; genus Hippasteria; species Hippasteria phrygiana. The sequence goes on from JAZGUH010000378.1 coordinate 70,841, forward strand.
CTGACATGCACGAGGAAGGGGTGTGGATGCAGGCAGGCAAGAAAAGCCATTCGTGCACCTTCTTCAACTGGGCTGCTGGCAAGCCGGATAGGAAAAACCAGGATAGCCAAGACTGTCTTGTGATGTCTCGCGATTTGGAGAGCTTCTGGAAAGACGCGAGATGCTTCATGGAGAAAGCTGTGATTTGCAAGCACCCTGCTATTCCACATACTACTGTGGCAGAGAGCACCACTGATCCAGAAGGCGCCACAGCTACCCCAGAGGGAGTTACAAGTACCCCTGATGTGGTAACAAAATACCCAGAAAGAGGCACAAGTACCAGTTACCCAGAGGGGGTTACAATCAAAAGTACCCCTGAAGCTTTCTGTCTGCAGGCTGATACAGATGGCCGATTGAAATCTCCATAAAACTTGGCCTGTGTTTTTCAGGTGTCCCATCTAAAGATATACAGGTATTTATATTTATCAAAGTAACGTAAAGTGATACATTTTGGACTGTACCGAGGTACACGTAGCAATATTTGTCCATCATACACAACATGATATATGCAGGTAATCAGGTGGCTGGAACTTAGATTTATCCAACACTACTCTGATACCCGAAGAATTTTGTGCAAATTTTGACTGATTTGGAATTGTTTATCAAACATGGGTTTAAAATTCGTGCACCTATATACATAAGAAGCTAGATTAAAATCAAACATTTCCCGACTATGGGCTCCGTGCTCGACTACCCCCTCAGCGGAAAGAAAAGGCGAGTTGGGGGGGTCAATATCGACGCCATTTTACCCGACTTCCATTTAAGTGTCTGGTTCCCGCTATGATATTCTTATTGAAAACCCAATTATCGAGAGTCGGCAAACAGACAAAGCAATCCCACTGGTACGAGTATCAAATGAACGAGAAGCGCAGTGCGTAATACCAGCGACGTACTTCCCGTGAAAGTGCGGTTGCTATGTGGACAGCGCCCTCTTTTGGTGCGCACGGAGCCCATAGCATTCCAACGTTATTGACACTTGCGAAAAATGTACACCGTACAGCTATAGAGCTCACTGTACACACTTGCATTTTTGCTGCATTGAAGCACCGTTGTAGCATTAACCTTTACAAACAATATGAACAGCAATTTCCAAGACCAAATTTTTTGGGATTGGCTTTCTTTAACAAATACCTGGTTACCCATGTTATTTTTCAGTCGGGTACCCAGTTCTCATATTTCTCGTTAATGCACACCCCTAGTTTTCATGCACATTTTATTACAAATATCAATCAATATCAACCCTAACCCCTATAGAGGGTGCATGCAAAAATCATATTAAAATTGGAGGATTTGGGACTGTTAGGGTTAATGAGTTTATACCTCACAGACAAATCGGTTATCTCAACAAAGTACATGTAGGTCTTGTCGTAAAATGCACATCCCATTAATTTACCATCGGAATGCATGTAATTTACACCACTTGACATTGCATAGATCTTTAACCTCAAAATATACATGAAAAATCGTATTTAAACTTCTGGATCCAAATACATGTACATGGGACTCTATGGGGGGAGTGTGTGAAGCAACACATGCGGGTACTCCATTTGTTTGCACTGCACTTCCGGATCCAAATGATGTCACACTCGTGAAGATACTCCCCATCTCATTGTACCTAGAAGAATTTGTCATTCTTGACAACGTACATGTATAAACTAATGTGTACAATGTACTGTTTCCTGTAACCCTGTGATAAAGATGCTAACTATGGCTACTGTATGTTCAGACAGAATTTTAGCTAAAATGGTAAACATTAAAACGGTCGCTCACCACAGGTGGCCGGTCATAAAATTAAAACGTACCAAGCGTTCAGACCCCGTTTTAAGTATAGCAAGTTCAACTCAAAGTGGTTTATCTCTGGGGTCACATAAAACTTCTGCCATTTACATAAAGTGCGCTTGTTCGTGTGTACATAAAATTGAGTGTACATAAAATTGAGTTTGTATATGCCGGCAATCGTGGACCTAGGACAAAAGAATTTGGACGTAGACAGAGGTCCACGTTTGACCTAATGTCCACGATTGAAAATCGTGTACAAAACTAATGGGAGGCCTTCCGAAAAAGTTAGAGTATAAACAAAAGAGGAACAATGGGAGGTCCACGTTTGCACCCGTTTACATGACTGTGTGAGTGTGCGTGTGTAAATACTGGCAATTGTGGACTAGGGACAAAAGAGTTATTGCGTAGACAAAAGGGTTCACGATTGACCGAACGTCCACGATTGAAAATCGTGTACAAAACATATGGGAGGCCTTCCCAAAAAGTTAAAGTACAAACAAAAGAGGGACAATAGGAGGTCCATGATTGCCGGTATTTACACACTTGTGTGCACACAGTCGTACTTTCCAAAAACTTCCGAGGACAATGCTTTGTGTTCCTTATTGTTCCTTTAACATAACCCAACCACATAAGACTAAGCACGTATTATTACTTCCGAGGACCAATTTCAACAAAAGACTGACTTGCGAGGACTGAAAGGTTCCTTTGTATTTTCTTTCTCCTCTTGTCCTCGGACGTACATTTACATGTACAGGTGTCATGGTATCGCATTACACGCGAGGACAGAAAAGAGGGTATAACAAAGGAAACAACACTGTCCTCACATTTCTTTTCTTTGTTCGGGAAAATGTGAGGACAGGCAAACTAGTGCTTAGTCTATGGGGATGGGTTATATCAAAGGGAAACAATGGAAAGTCCTCACATGTATAGCGATACAATAATCCATATGTACATGTATGTATAATACAGCTTTCAACATCTAACACTTAGAAGCCTTGGCCATGGTCATCGCTTTTAAAATACTTTCAACAACCGTTTCAAATCAATGATCCACGAAAAATATCGGAGCAATAGACTAAAAATTACTGTAAGGGTAAACCAAAAGCAGAAAGATGCACATGAATGCTATTATAGACTATTAGCAAAATAGCGGTTGATGGCCCATGCTACATGTACATTGGCGTGATATGATAGGATGTGTCACTGGAGGTGGGCCAACCATGATTGTTTACAACAAAAAGCATGCCACCAACAAATGTTTACCTAACACCGGTTCAACTGCGCTGGCTAAAACAGGAAGCGTGTTAGCTAAAACCGTTCAGACATCGTTCTAGAAGATAAAACCATTTTGGTTTAGGGCTAAACCCTCCCCCGAAATGTTTTAAATCACCATTTTAGTGGCAAGATAAACGCGCTTCGGTGTAACTTTAAAACCGTTCAGACACCGTTTTAGCAGAAAAGTTACACTAAATCGAGTTCAACTAGTGTTTGAAGGGAATTTAGAACGGTGTCTGAACGTACCCTTTGTAGTAACATTCGTTTGTCACACCAGTTTTGCATTCTTAACCTTCACTATTTGTGGCGCTCTCAATGAAGAAGTCTCTCACCGCAAATTTCTAGATTTATATACATTGGAAAGAACACATCACAAGCTTTAAAATGATGAAAGAATTAATAAAATCGGAGAAGTATTAAAAACGTTATAATTTTAGCTTTGTTAGATGATCCAGCACTATTGTAGAAATCAAGCGATAAAGTTTGTCCTTCATTTCCGCACCACTAAACGGCTCACAATTAGGGGGTCACCTTGGTATCTCCTAAAAGTGTCTCTAATTGGTGTATTTGTAGAAATATCGGTCAGATCGGCCAATCAATGAAGAGTTTAGATCACAAGCTTTAAATTGATACCAAGCTTGTTATGATTGCATTTAAAATGGCGATGAACACAAATCGTAAAATAACGAATCTTAAGAAGAAAATTAAACAGTGAGTTTACCATACTAAAATCTCTTTTAGAACATTTTATTGTACTAGAATATAAAAAACGAAAACAGTATTTTTACATAAACTAGCATTTTATGCAATAAAACAAAAATCGACCCCTCAATGGATTTTTGCCTGAAGCTTAAAACGGAGGAATGTATTTACTGTCCCACCAGTTTTTGCATTCTTCACAATACTGTACAAGGAACAATTCGATGACTGCTTCCAACAGACACGGCAATTTACAGATACAGGGATCAAAATATCCGCTGGACCGAGTCTAGTGATTCGAGCATTGGTCTAGTGAACTCTTGACCAAACTTGTCCGTTGGTCTAGTGATTTTTTTCATAAACTGCGTGAAATGCTATCACTAATAAAGTCAAATTTTGTTCTAAATCTGGTGAACTGAAAAAGCCCCATAAATTCTGGAATGTCCATTTTTAGTTTTGAGGCAGAGAGTTTCAATAAAAACAGCATTTCTAACCCCTCCCCCAACAAGGTCGTTAAAGGGGAAACAATTTAAACAGCACACTCATTCAAAACACTGTGTGTTCTTATTTTTACCATTGGTCTTGTGAAATACCTTCCGGTCTAGTAACATTTTTGTGCTACTAGCCCAGCTGTCTAGTAGATTTTTACCTGAAATTCGACCCCTGAGATATAACATTTCGAACCTTTCTAGTATCCTTAATTATTAAGGCACCATTTCGTAACTGCAATCCCTTTGAAAATTCATCCTTATTCTACACAGAGACACTCGATGTATCCAGTTTGGAGAGCTGTCCACAATCCTATTCACAATGAACCATACACATACGTAACTTCCGGGTCCAACTACGTGGGGCTATCATACAGATGGCGCATGAGTGCTGCATGTGCATGTGTACCCACTCCTTTGTATTATTCTTCTGGATCCAAAATAATGTCACACTTTAAGCGGATTCGTTTGTATCTACTCCTTGGGCACATGTTGAGGATGACAGCGTGCATAATTACGGCATGAAAGAACCTATTTTGTACTCCCCAAGCTGATCACACACACAAATGTGGGCTCGCAACAGAAAAATGACACACTGCCCAGACTGTACAGTCATTTTTGCATTATCACAACATGATAGCTACATGTATGATGAGCACCGAGTCCACACGCAATGTGACTGCAACCCAACGTATTCTCATTTAATGAGTGCCAGGGCCCCATTTCATAGGGTTGCTACGCACACGATTTTCTGCTAATGAAACCTCCGTCCATTTCATCGAGACGGTAAGCTTTAAAGAGGATGTTGATTGCTGAGAGAAGACAGTGTCATTTTTTAATTTTTATGTAGATTACGTATTGTAAAATCAAACAAATTATTTCTGCCATTAAACAAACAAAAAAAGTGACTTTTGAGAACTATTTTCATCAAGTCCCCTCTAGCGCAGCACAGCCCGCTAGTGCCATGTCAAAAAGTCGTCGCTGCGGGCAGCAAACAAATCAACGTCATAGGACGAACTCCCCTTTTGTGTCTGGCACTAGACACAAAAGGGGAGTTCGTCCTATGACGTCAAATTGTTTGCTGTCTGCAGCGATGACTTTTTGACAAATGGCACCAGCGGGCTAGAGGGAACTTGTTGAAGAATTGCTCTCAAAAGTCACTTTTTTGGTATGTTTGATTTTATAATACGCAATCTACATAAAAATGAAAAATGACGCAGACTTCTCTCACCACTGAACTTCCACTTTAAGCACAGGAAAAGGTTTTCTAACTTTAGAGGCATGATTTGCTTAAAGTAGTGATGCAGCAATAGAAATCTCCATGTGTGCAAAGGCATCAGCACGACTTGACCGTGAAATAGCACTTATGCTAGCAAAAATGTTCTCCTACCGGTACGTTAAGCGCAACCTTTCTTCTTACCGTTAACCAGTTCAAGTCGGATGACGAGTTAACATGCAAAAGTTTTGATGTACTCGGAACGGATGACTGATAAACACGCACTCGATGGAGACCGGTATCTATCTGTCAGCGACCCTCTGGCAGCGAGCGAGGCCGGAAATATCAGGGTGTTCTGCCTGCAGATTACGGCCCGATTCTGCCTGAACTGGTCTGGCATCTAGGCTCGGGAAAAATATTCCCGCGGCTGGGTCCGTTAATGTCAAAATAATCCCGATGTGAACTGGTTAAGCAACCCTATGAAATTATGCCCAGCAATCAGTACGTTGAGTAAGTTGACAAAGATTCAATTACAAGTATCAAAAGTATTTAAAGGGATGCATTGCCATTGAATTGCCCAACTGGGCTGCAGAAAGTGTTCGCCTTAAAATTACTATATGGTTTGAAAGATTGTTAACAGTAAAATAAGTACAAGACCGTGCACTGAAAATGCGCCATTCCTCTGAAAATCATTCATGAAAATACTTCCGGGGAAGAAGGTCCGTTTTGGAAAAGTCGGACCGTTGGAAACCCAATGGTCCCCGACGCAAACATTCCATCTTCAGACTGATTACGCGAAACCCGCTGCTGCATTGGATTCGAATCGGCCAGCTGACCCCGGCAAGCTCGGTGGTCGAGTGGTCAAGACATCTGCACTAGCAAGCAGGAAGTCGTGGGTTCGCATTCCGCCCGAGTAAGCTTGTGACTTTTTTCACACACAGGCTCTCGGAAAGCACCGAGTATACAGTGCTTCATATATTACGTCGGGACATGGCAAAAGAGAAAACATCTCTGTTCTAATTTACATTGGAAACCCCTTGGGTACGCGTAGTTTGTGCACATTATATGGTTTTTCTTTTATTATCTTTCTATTAAACGATATTTGTACTCATTGCAATGCAATGGAGCGTGAAATTTACCTCTATTTGAGTCTTACTTATGTCAAAGATGAGTATACAGGTGGGTCAGTCTACATCAGTGTAGGCAAGTACTTGCAGGTACTTATAACGTACTCGTGTGTACACAAATGAGTTTGAGTCTAAGTACAACTCCACCTACCTGTCCAGCAGCTTGTTATCGTCATCCTTGGTCCACTCCGTGCCCCCTGCATGCTTCCAGTTCAGGTAGTTCAACCACTTGGCTCGGCACTGTTTCTCGGTTCTCGTGGGCACCTTAGTGGCCACCTGGGACCAGGAGATGCCCGTCGTGATGCTCTCGCCGGGGGCAGCCTTGGAGAGCGAATAGACAGCTTCGGCGAGCATCTGCTCTTCGTTGATGGTCCACTTGCCTGTGAATACATGAAAACCGAGAGGTACTCACATATATTTTATTCCCAAGCTTGTATGCTGCACTCGCACATTATAAGCTGTGCTCAGATTAAATCTTTTGTGGCTACGGCTTCAAATTTTGCCTAATCCCTCATTTGTTTTGTACACACACACACACACACACAGTCGTGTACCGACCTCCAAACGCGGACGTCCCATTGTTCCTCTTTTGTTTATACTCTAACTTTTTCGGAAGGCCTCCCATTGGTTTTGTACACGATTTTCAATCATGGACGTTAGGTCAAACGTGGACCCCTTTGTCTACGCTCGAATTCTTTTGTCCTAGGTCCACGATTGCCAGCATATACAAACTCACACAGTCCGAGGAGTCTGTGGAGGCGGACCGTGTGTTGAACTTGAACTTGGCTGCTGTTCACGGCCTGTTCTACAATTTACGCTCCGGTGGGCGCACCCGGAGTATTGAAATATGAGGTTTCCGCAAGAAATATTGTACAAATACTGTTGAAATGACTTTTGCAAATCAGTATTTGTGGCGTTTAGCTGTATATCAGAAGTTGGCTGCTATATTTTGCCTTTTTGGAAAATAGAAATTTTCGGCAAAAATAATCCAGGCGCGAACTGGTTAAAATCAGTCCTCGGACGTAGAAATACGTGCTTAGTCTATGGGAGTTTCTTTTAAGTAATAGGAAACACAAAGCTTTGTCCTCAGTAGTATAGGAAAATGTGCACACACATATATTGATGGAAACAATCTTTACTACTGACAAGGCTTTGTCTTCTCTATTGTCCCTTTATATACTTTAACATTCTCCCATGAACGAAGGGACCTTGGGTTTTAAATCAGTGTTTGAGGACCTCAAATGTGATGGAAGTCCAAGGCTCAATTTTCTGATCGCTCGATCCTACACAATTTGCAGACCTACATGTAGCTGGGGCATATATTTTCATATGCTTTCTGTGTCAACCGCATCCTGGGGCACTATGACTAGCATTTCTAAAATCACATGCGATGATGTACATGTCCCTAGAAAAAAAATTTAAAAACTGCCCCGATTGACAAACCAAGGACGGTATATATTACGGTGTTCATTCAATGTGTCATCTACTGCAGAAGAGGGGGAATGTCCCCCGTTTTCTATCCATCAATAGTGCATTGTTCCACAGCTCTTTGAGCTATTTTTGCCACTGGCACTTAACCCCCTGCCTTGCGTACGGATGACGGAATTTGGCGCAAACAATACAGTGCCACCAGGCCGGATGACGCAATTGGCCACTGTTTGTGCAGTTTCAATCCATTGTTGGATTATTGTGTATAGGTTACGCTTGACTGCACAAACACATTGTAGAGGGTTTGCTTGGCTGCCAGAGCCGCCACGGCACCCCGACGTCTCCCGTAAAATACCGTACTTAACCCTAACCCTGCCAGATGCAGCACAGTGCATTTGTGGTGACAGCTTGACCTTGCTGCACTTACCACACTTTTCAAGTCAATGTGACAAAGTATGCAATCCGATGCGTCTGGAAGGGTTTCTAGCTAAAATACCCTGGAGGGTTAGGGTTAAGGGGTTAAAGGTAGTGTACTATGATTGGTCATTGTTGCAATGGGCGGATTTGGGGGTTAGTATTTTATAGAAAATATCGTTCCACTGACCTGTTCAAAGTTTTGCATTCTTGGATGGCGAAAAAATGAGAGAAAAACTGCATTCGTTTTCAACCGTCGGGTGGCATTTATTATATAGCGCCCTCTTGTAAAATAAGCCCAATTTTTGTAAAATGGGATCGTTTTCAATTGGTCAAACATGTACAGAGGCAGAGGGCCGAGCGGAACGTCCAAGATCCACTGGTTAGAATGCGTCACTTCGGTACACTACACGTGCACCCGTTTTCAGATTGTAAAACCATTTTAGACAACACGGATTAACTACATTCGGTCAATAGAGGACAGTTTTCCAACGATTGTTCAGCCGAACAATCATTGGAAAACGATATAAACTTCCACTTGTATTGAAAACGACAGCACACCTGGTGCCATCATTTCACAGGATGATTGAGACTACTATTAACTTACAGTCTACCAAGGTATTTCGTAATAATTCAGTAAAAAAACAATTGGGATTACCAATCGTGTACACTACATTTAAAGGAAACATGATTTAGGATTTATATTGCATTATTCCTGCTTAAAACAAAGTATTATCTTGACAATGATATTTTGTGTCCAGAGACAATTATTTCCCAGACTAAATATGAGAAAAAAATTCTTGAAAATGTTTGTCCAAGCTACTCCGCCCCCTGAGTGGGACCCTCATTAACATAAGTGTGTGACATAGACCAAGGCACATTACAGATTCTGCTCGAGCCGGCCCCATTCATCACATGTATGCATTGAGTGTACATTCTTCGTCCAAAACCTAAGCAAAATAGTGTTTTTCGGCCATGCCGACAAGGTGTGTGGCTGCTGAGTGCAGCAAAACAACGAAGGCTGGAGTAAGCCTTCATTTATTTCCAACTGATGCGAAATATCGGAGAATTTGGACGGCGAAAGTGAAGGTGACAAGAGCGTTATGTAGCGACCACTTTGAGCCGTCGTGTGTCGATACTGGTATTTTCAAATCATGGGATGACCATTAAAAATATGCTCAAGTCCACTGCCATCCCAACAAAGTTCCCAGATGTGAGTAAGGTACAGGCGAACGCAGTTAAACGGCCCATTCCCCGAGGAGCCTTCGCTAAAAGGGAGAAAATCAGGGTAAGTTCGATGTTAGTTGTTGCAACTTACGAAATTGCACGTGTTGACCTAGTGTACGTGTCCAGTCGATCCATGAATTTTGGTGCCTCGGTCTACGTCACGAACAGCGCCCTCAATTTGAGTCAACAAATTCCAAAAAGGGGGGGGGTCAATTTTTGGGCGGCAAAAAATCACACTAAAACTTCACTTGAACCAGTTTGGCTTTTAATTCACATTTAATACATATAAATGAATTTATTTATGAAATAAAATGTGATCCGGCCAGTTTGAGAAGCATGTTTCCTCTAAAGAGCACTATGACATTATCAGGAATGGTTTTCGCATCCCTGAGAGACCAATGCTGTCATTGTGCAACCAGAGGGGGAATGTCCTACTTCTCTTCTTGTCTAGGGAGGACAAACATCAACCAATCAATGAGTGATTTGTTCCAAAGCTCTTTGAGCCATTTTTGCCACTGGCACAATAAAGAGCCACTATGACATTATCAGGAATGGTTTTCGCATCCCTGAGAGACCCATGCCGTCATCGTGCAACTAGAGGGGGAATGTCCTACTTACTTCTCTTCTTGTCTAAGGAGGACAAACATCAATGAGTGATTTGTTCCAAGGCTCTTGAGCCATATTTGTCACTGCACTGAAAGCACCACGACAGCCAGATCATGAAACGTAATATTTTCCTTGTTCCGGGAGAGCAATGATGTTTCATTGTGAAAACCACAATTCTGACCAACTCCATCATCATGCATTACTTCATTTTCATGTGTATTTTATTGTGCATTCCTTTAGCCTGCAACGCTGTAATTGCCATTTGTGGCATGACATGACATTTGTGGTGCAATTTTGATGCTGCATTTTGAGTGCTGGGATAAATTAATACGCTAACAGGCAGTTTACAAAAGAGTGTACGAAACTACTAACAAAAAAGGTTTATTTTTATATAGTTTTCGCTTTTGGTTGTTTTTAATTTTGTGTTTTGTTTGTTTTGTTTTGGTTGTTTGTTGATTTTTTTTTGGGGGGGGGGGGGGGGGGGGGGGGGGTGGCCCCCTTTAGCACCCCCCCCCCCCCCCCAGACCCCCTGATCTGTCCTTGCATATGGAAATGATGGTCTATGTGCCTGCAGGCTTCATAAGTAATGGTCTGTCAAGAACACACCATGTACTGAAAAGGGACATTCCAAATGGTCATTTCAAGTTTTCAGAGGTTCCCTTTAGGACTGAATATTTTTTTGTAATTCACATACAAGAATATATTTTTACATTTTTAAAAGAATAAAGGCATTTGACAGAACGAACCCCCAAAGATATTCTTATCATAAACTAAGATATTGGGTAATAAAACAAGCATTCCTCAAAAGAAAAGCACCCTAACAGTGACGACGACGAAAAATTTCAAGTTTTAGAGGTGAATAAGAGGTGTGGTTTGTTCGATAAATTCGCAGAAAACGTGCTGCTAAACCTATTATCTCTTTTTGTGGGCCTGAGAGTTTTGTTTGTTACAGCTAATGATTCCATGCGATTTCGCAAGATTAAGCACTTTTTGTATGAATAAAGACCTTGAAAGAAAAGAAAAGAAAAAAGAAAAGAAAAAAAAGAAAAACAAAAAGGTGAAAAAAAAAAGAAAAAAAAAAAAGGTGAACAAAAAAAGATTTCAGGGAAATCCTCCATGCACATCTGATATGAACAGAAAAACAATGTCAACCCGGCAAAGATTTGAACCTGGATGACTGGAGAACTCGGTGTCTCAGGTGAGGTAAGCTTTTCTGTCTTAACCTAAAGCCTGATATCTCCAGGGCCAGTACGCACAATATTCAATGACTGATTGATCTCATATGGGCTAACATTTCTGTCCTTAGTCACTTCCTAGTATTTACCTTGATGGCATCGATCCTTCAGCAGCCTGACTTTGTCCTTGACGGACGATGCACTGCGACCCATCTCAGCTCCTATCGCACACCATTCATTACCATACTTGGCACGCAACCTGTACAAACCATCCAATTACAATCAGAAATTTAATCACCTTCATTAATTGGAATATTCATGGCCAGGATCAGTCTAACTTCAAGTCCATCAGTCCAATGGCAAAAGATAATAGGTTTTTCTTGTAGAAAAATGTACAGATCCTATTGGTACATGTACATAAAATTTCATTCATCAATACCTTAGACAGTTTGACCTGTTCTTATTGGTCGAGAGCCCGTCACGTGGGTGGTTTCAAACAGCCGATAAAACACCAACCGGTTTTAAACACTTTTTCCGGTGTCACATGAAATTTAGACTCCTGTGAAATCTCATCAGTGGTCTCTTTTATTGGTTGAACAATCGCGCAACCAGTCATTCTCCTAATTACGCAAGCGCAATACTACAGATGCGTCCATATTTAGAGTCCATAAATTCACACTACACCGGCACTGCCGCGCCACATCGCGCGTGCGTCACGCACGCGTCAATTTCCACATCAGGACATTTTTTAGCACTACTCGCATGAGGCACAAACCATAAAATCGCTAAAGGGGTGTTTTACAAAACAAGGTAAACATTTTTTTTTTAAATCACTGGAAATATATAATTTTTTTTGTTTTTGCTGAATTAAACATAAAGGTATTTAGAATAGGAATAAATTTGTGCTGGGCCGGTTTTTAACAAGTACGTTTAAAACCGCCTTGGGGCCTGGATGCTGATAGGCCAGGCCCCAAAAGCGGTTTTAAACGTACTTGTTTTAAAACTGGCCAAGCACATACATGTATTTATTCCCTTATTATCAGCTCTTCATGGAGAGGGTAAAATGGTGTAGCCTCAGATAGCACTGTTCGTCATTAGCCAAGAATGTATCATGTAGATGCCTATAAGTTTAATGAGGGCGCACGGACCATACGCAGAGCGTTCACCATTTCATGATCCATTGCGCATTGCGCAATGTTAATTTTGTTCAGCAAACACATTGACACAAAATAACAAAAGTATTTTGGTTACAAACATTGCATTGACGTCATCTATTGCAGCAAGGAGGAATGGCAGTTTTTCAATCTTCACTGGGAGTGGTCCGACAGATTAACCTTAGAGGAAACCCCTGGCCGGGATAGACTTTTTTTTTACAATTATGATAGATCACTTGTCTTTGTGGTGTATCCACTTTTAAAATATTTCCTAAACAACTGACCGGGGTAGAATAATGTCAACACAGCTTGTGAAATATTGTCCAATGGTCTGATCTATAACAAGCCAGTCTGGTTTTATGTGCACATCAAGATTTGACAATGTCTTTGGGGAGAAACATTTCATCGTATGCATGCAAAAGCATAGCGGGTACCAGCATTTTTAAAGAGATCGTCATGTTCTGAAGTAACATTTAAAAAACAAAATTTGGACAGCAAAGTTTTTTCAGGTGTCTAAACTTTTGTTGGAACAAAAGTTTCCATCGTCTTTTCGATTGCACGAAAAATTGCACAGAATGCAGATTCGGTTACCACGTCCCCCATAGCCTTTGTGTGCATTTATCTGCCTCGTTTTTCCTGAGAGAAAAATCGTCGAATCTTGTTGTGCACATGCGCAGTTGGAATACCAAACTGGCTTATTCAGTGTTGAAAATGCAAAAGCTGAGAAAAACTCAAAATTACTGCACGGAATTCCACAAAAGGAAAATGGCTACATGTATTGAAGAAACCGGGACCGTAAAAAGCAGGATTTGAAGTTGCCATCTCGAGAACACTGTACCAGTGCCCTACTTAAAATAAATCAGCGTGCTTTTCCAAATGTTCACAACTGGACCTGGTTTGACAAATGATGGCGCTGTTCAGTGCTTCCCAGCTGAGGTATAGACAAATTCTCAAATTATGGACAAGACATGGTTTCTGTGTGCATGTAGTCTTTGGGTGCGTTCGAGTAGCTCACCCGGGTCGACTCAGGTTAGCCCTGTGCCGTTCGATTAGCTCTGACATCATACTCGGGGGGGCTCACTCGGGTCAGCCACCACAGACCCTGCTCGGGGAGCAGAGTCACTGGTGGAATATGTCACACGCATAGGTATAGTTAAGTCTGATTGGCCCACAGATTCTGCTGGAACAGGGAATTAACAATGGCTGACCTCAAGGGCGATTGTGTTGTTAAGGACTGTTCCTATAATAGAACAAAATCCACTTTTAAGTTTAATTGGATAAGCAAACTAGATTGCGACATTAAAAACCAACAGGTATGTCGTAGATAGAGGGCAGGGGTTTTTATTTTTGGGAGGGGAAATTTTGGGGTAAAACGACAACGAAGATGACAAAACGCAACATGAAAATAAAGATGGCGAAAACCGCAGAGTCGCAAGACACCAACCGCAAAACATGTAAGAAAATTGCATTTTCTACCGCAAGAAGCTGTTCAGAATTACAAACTTTAGCTTGATAAATTAGGTTGATAAATTCATTTTGGAATGATAAAAAACGACCTTGACTCGAAATGGATCAAATATAAAGAGGGGCCCCGTAACTACACAATCGCTGACTCACGTGCTAGGCGACATCAACAGGAGAGGGCGTTTGACCGTTCTATTAGCCCAGCTCTCGTGGCTAACCCCTCTGCCTTCACCCGAGTCAATCCGGGGTAAGCTACTCGAACGCACCCTTTATGTACATGTATAGCCATTTTGTGTCCAATTGTGATGAGATACCCATGACTGCAATACTTTCTGTTAATAGGGCTGCATGGTTACTTGGAAAAAGGAACACAGGGGCGTGTTTTCGCGACCCACAACCTGAAACATGTTTGTGACGTCAAAACGATAACCAGGAACATCTTTACGCAGGCGCGAGAAAACGCAGAACCAGAAACTGTCATTGACCCATTGAGCTCCATATGCATTGACCGATCTTGCAAACAAACATGGCGGAAGAGCGAGCAGTTGTGCAAGAGTTCGAGTATCTGGTGAATGACGTCGAAGAGAAATGGTTGAAAATAAGACGTCGGTTAGACGATTACCATGCTTTACACACGCGTCACGACGAACCGTGCCATGGTGGCTCTCGTACATAATTCAATACTTTTTGGGACGAATAAAAAAAAATATCGTCTGCTTACGTTTTAGTATCTTCTGCCATTTTGAACCTGTGAACCGACTCCAACCTTCAGTTCTCCTTTGGTCGAAACAATGACGTCACGCAACCATGACCGAAGATGCCAAAACGCCCAACCAATGACCAAAGCGGAAACATGTTTCTGGTCACAGTCGCGAAAACACGCCACAGGTTGCATATATCATTGATTTTTACATAAAAGAATAGGAACCAACAAATGGCCACATCTTCAGAATACATGTAACTTACTCTTTCAGCTTCTGTATATCTTCAGCAGTGTACCTTGAAGAAAATAGAAAAACAGAAAGAAACATACAGAGAAAGAGAGTAAGACTGGATATTATTTCAGTCGCGGTAAAATATATTCCTGAAAATCTAGGATGTCAAATAAAGTTGTAAGCATAACTTCACTTTTTTAACAACGTAAACAAATATTTGTGTCCTAGAAAAGAATCATTTACACTGGGAAAAGTTTTGTTTGAATACAATCACAACTTACTCCCACAAGTTTTTAATCACTTGTTTTTCACTTAATTCTTGTTTATTCATACAGAGTTCGTTAAAAGGTGACTTGTGAGGCAAAATAGAGCTTCCATTTTTAGAAGCAGTCCGTTTCAACGTGGTGTCATATATTGGAACGACCTCAATATTGGTTTAAAGCAGCGTACTACTAGCTTCATTTGCAAAAATAAAATTGAAAGAATCCATCATCAGAACTTATAAATTGCCTGATTTGTTCATCTATTTCCAGTATGTCTCACAAATGTTTTGTCCGTGTGTTGTTCTAAGTCTTGTCCTGTCGTTATTAAAGGGAAAGGTACAAAAGCTATGCTTCACCTTTTCCCATCACGGTGACATCACTTAAATGTTTACATCTAATTTTTGTGTATTTGTAAACTTGGTCAGATTTAGATTTCTTTTCTGAGCAATGTTCATAATATTCAGAATTTTCTTTGTATGATACCGAGGATGTCAGTGTGAAAATAAATCCCTTGCGTACGGTTGACACAAATAAGGGCAGATTGAAAATTGCCACCTGGCCGGTTGACGTCTATACATGCCAATTCCTGCATTTTCAACCATTAGTGGGGTATTGTGTACGTTATGCTTGGCTGCACAAGCCTCTTGTTTCCGTTTCACTTGGCTGCATAACCCGGCCTGGTGCCCTGGCGCCCCATGAAATTCCCGGTTTGACCAGGGTTCAAGGGGTTAACATCAGCTTTAACTGAAGAAAGTTGGGAACACGTCCGCACGGGTCTGCACATAAAGGATCATTTCATATTGCCTAAAAGTGGTATCAACTGCGGTAACGCTAGACTTTTTTGGGGCGGTACAAGCATTAACACCCAGCTGGGCTCATATAAAGAGCTCATTCTGTAGGCCTACATGTACATTTCAGTGCACACAGGCAGTTTCATCCCATACGCTACATGTACTACCATCCCAGTATATGGTCCCCAGTGCTTTGTGAAGAATTCAATTACAGCACCACTTATCACCTGGCTCTCTGGCCTTTCATCTCTCTGGACAATGGGGATTTGAAAATCTTCCAGGTTAGAGTTATTAATAAACATTCACTGCAACAATGCAAGACCTCCACTAATGGGGGTTCTTTGTTCTGGTCTGACCCATGCCTATTCAACATTTAACCCTTTGAAGCCAGATGACATCTAGGCGCCAAAAAACAAATTACCACTAGGCTGGATGATGTCTATACATGCCATTCTCTGCATTTTCAATCCATTGTTGGATTATTGTGTATGTTATGCTTGACTGCACAAGCCTCTTGTGTCCTTTTCGCTTGGCTGCACAGCCACCCAGGCACCTCATTGTAAATAGCCATACTCAGGGGGTTAATTACCATTGCAATGTGGAAATCTTTCACAAGCCACCTGGCTTCCCATTTATCAGCTAAGATTGAGGTTCGGAATGCGGCAACCCAAAGAAAAACAGTGGTACCACAATCAATACCGCAACTGGACAATATGAAATGTTCCCAAATCGGACTCACTTTGCGTGCCAGTGTGTGCTAGTTAATTAGTCTGACTGTGTGAAGATGTGGTCCAGTAATTGAGCACAAGGCAAGTTCGCCTCTGCCTCATGAGTGGGGCATGTGCCTTTACTTTCATTCATCACAGGATTAACGTAAAGTCAATCAGCAAATCAGTAGGGCTGCCTTCTTGTTTTTCACTTGTCACACTTTTTTTCCTGTTAATTATTTTTTTTCTACTTAGAAAATTTCTAAGAGCCTGCAGACATGTTTGAATACTGTTTTCTTTGTACTTAGAAATTTAGAACAATGTTAAAAATTGCCCGCACACAAACCGCACACAAACATTCGATCAGTCTTCAAAATACAATTCCATTACAAGTCTAATTAATCCTAAAAAAATATTTAAAAGTCAATAAAAATGTTTAAAATCTGATAAAAATTTGTTATCAGTGTCAAGTGCAAGAAGTGAAATTGAAAGCACACAATTAAAACAATTATGAAACTGCTAATTGACCGTCAGACGATCTAAAAACAGGAATAACCCCCCTCACGTGTGTCACTGATACAACACTGGGCTATGTGTGCCTGAATGTAGACTCCCAAGCAAGTCTAGACAATGGAAGACTGTTCATCAAGCAAGTTAATCTCGGAGGGCAGTATCGATGGAATGGTAACCAAAATACACAGTCCACCTTCTAAACCCTCCACACATGGCTTAACCTGTCTCATACCATACATGTACTACGATCACTCCAAGGCGGTCCACACATGGTGTAACCTGTCTCATACGATACATGTACTACCATCACTCCAAGGCGGTCCACACATGGTGTAACCCGTCTCATACGATACATGTACTACCATCACTCCATGGCGGTCCACACATGGTGTAACCTGTCTCAAAGTTCGACTTTATGCTTATTCCGTGCTGCCAGGTCACATTTATGCTTACAACACTAGACGAATATGCACAGAAACCGGAGTTATATAATGCACCATGCACACAAGCCAAAATTTCTTGCTAAACTCATGAAATACAGCTTACAATTAGCACCAAAAAATCTGCTACGGTCATCACCCCAGTGACCTCTGTGATACTCTTTGCCGGATATAGTATTTAGAAATCTCTTCCTTGCCTATCATGACACTCTCCTTGTCCTTACTTGCCAACGTGGTTTTTGGAGTCGTACATGCGGATGACACGCCTGTAGACGGCAAACAAGGGCCGCTGAAGTCCCTTGGCTATGAAACGGTAGAAGTCTTTCCGTTCCTCCTTAGTCATCTGAAAAATCACCGACACGGCATCTCCCAGTTTACGAATCTAATTAAGAAAAAAAAAAAAGGCAAGAGTTTTACGTAAAGTATATAGATAATTTACTGCCCAGTTCCTATTCAAGTATGTTTGTACTTAAATGCAACTTACATAACTATAATACTCGTGCGTCTACTAACTTACATCTCCACATACCACAACATAGAACATCCGCCTTCCAATACAATATTAAATACTCCGGACCTAAACTATGGAATGATTTACCATTCTCTCTTAGATGTTCAAGGTCATATAATATTTTTTAACGCAAACTTAAATTGTATCTGATGTATTATAATCTGTGTGTCTTTGGCCTGTGAACTTTGTAGGTGATCTTATTCACAACTTTAATACTTAGAAACGTAATTATTTTTTGTATCTAATAGTTGGTCCGTTTTTGTGTAATGGCATGCCTACTACAAGCTATGCTTCTCATGTGTTGCCACCTCTACTGGCCTTCATATCTCAATTCAAACTTGTGGTTTCTTTTGCCATTAAGAGGAAACAAATGTATTGAAATGAAATGTAAAATGTAGTCAAGAGGTATTTTATACACGCACTGTTACACCATGGTGACCTACACCATAGTGACCTACAACATGGTGACCTACACCATGGCACACCACAGAGTTCATGAATGGCTTCTAACAGAGAGGGGATTCTTGTCCTTGTGTCCTGTTTCTCTCCATCCAAGACCAAAATGGGTACTTTTGAAGGCAGAGTCAGGCCGTGTCCGAATTACGTGGCTACGGCTTGAAATTACACACGAGTCTATGGGAAGTGGCTGCAGCCGCTACCATAGACATGTGTGTAACATCCAGCCGTAGCCAAGTAATTCGGACACGGCCTCAGTTACTGTGTGTGGCTGATTATGCACAAAATGCAAAGTTACACAAAGCATGTGAACTCGTCACCTAGCTAAAATTCCCTTCTGAGCACTGGCACAATGCAAAGAGCAGTAAGCACAAAAGTTCCGTGCTTTGATTCTTTGCTTTCAATAAACCAACCCAAGAAAATGGGATTCCTTTTTTGCCATTTTAGACCAAATCATCTGAGCCTGAGGGGTTGCTCTCTTACAGTGAATGTGTAGATTTTATGCACATGTAAAAAATGCACAAATACCTAAAAAAAAACATTTAAAATTCCAAATCCCACAGAAATTCCAATGATGTGGAAAATTAACCCTAACCCCTGGTATTTTTTAACTGGGAAGTTTCCTGAACCTGTCAATATCCAACACTCTTCGACATTCTTTGTACTTGACAAACTGGCAGGGATGTAGTCGAGTCCATCACAAGTCCCTGCAAGTCCATCACAAGCCCTCCAGTCATAACATTTTCCAATCACAAGCTATTCAAATGAGCTTTGACAAAGGCATTCCTTTGTCATTGTTCATCGAGTTACATGAACCAGCTTTATGAAAGGACTTCTGACTGGTCTTGCAAAAGGACTTGTGAAAGGACTCAACTTTAATTCTGCAAATTGGGACATGATAGACCCAAGGCGCCACCAGTCCTGAACCCGTCAAAATACCGCACAACATGGTGTGTTGGATTTCAGCGGATTAGGGACAATGACCAATCCCATGTAGAAAAGCAAGGGTGGATCGATGATGCTGCAGTTTTGAAATTCCAATGACTCAAACATACTGAAACATTTCTTTGAATAAGGAGCATCCTGACTGTCTAACAAAGTACCTTCAGATATTCCTCAATGTTTCTTTCCAGGATATCGATTTCCTCCTTTGACCACATGCCTTGCTTCCACTTATGACCTGCGACAAAGAAAATTCAACAAAAAAATAAGAATCAGTTTTGGCTTGGTATTCTTTGAAGAGTTAACGGTAGTGTACACGATTGGTAATTCTCCAATTTGTTTTTACTGAATTATTATGAAATACCTTACTAGACTGTAAGTTAATAGTAGTCTCAATCATCCTGTGAAATGATGGCACCAGGTGTGCTGTCGTTGTCAAGAAAAGTGGAAATGAATATCGTTTTCCAACGATTTTCAGCTGGAAATCATTGGAAAACTGCCCTGTAGCCATTAGTCAAGGCGCGCATGGCTACCTGTACGAGTGGCGCGCCCCGGACATGATGGCGCCATGGCATATCCGGGGCGCGTCACGCGCCCAGATAGCCAAGCGCGCCTTGACTAAAGGCTATTATCCGCCCGACGGTTGAAAACGAGTGCCGTTTTTCTCTTGGTTTTTCGCCATCCAACAACGCAAAACTTTGAACAGGTCAATGGAACGATATTTCCTATAACATACTAACCCCCAAATCCGCCCATTTTTGAAAATTGCAACAATGACCAATCATGTACACTGCCTTTAAAGCATGTCATAGCATTATAACAGATTCAACCTGATATGGCAGTCCCTCTATTTTTTTGTAATACCTGGGTTGTAGAAAATAAGGCATCACTACAGTAATCAATAGTATTGGAAGTCGATCACAATAGGATTTGTCTGCACTTGTATCAAACCACAAGGATTTTTCTGACTCAATAATTTGTTGAGAGAGACTTTTTTGCCCTCATACTTCAGCAGTGTTCTAGCCAGGCATTAAACAGCGCTAGCACCCACTACGCTTTCAGGAATTAGCACTACGCTTGAATGCTGCCCCTACGCTGCCACTACGCTATAAAATTAAGAGCAAGAGTATATTCTAAACAATTTCAAATGAACTAAATTTTGCCTGTATAATCTTAAAAACTTTTGATCAAAACAGTCCAGGAATTGCCTCAGATTGCACCACAGAGCATCTAGAATCTAAAAATTGTTGGGCCCCTTAAGCGGACCCCAGACCCCACGCCGTAAGGGCTTCATGCTCCACGCTCGCATTGTCCATCCTTGAGCAAAATGCCCCTACGCTTAAATTTCACCCTGGCTAGAACACTGTACTTCAGAGCTCCTACCTCCACAGAAATGGTACAGAGGGCACATGAGGTTGAATCTAGGAAACATGCCTAAAAATTAATGACTTCATGACTGAGGTTAGTTTCTGGCATGAGATGAACTTCCTGTCCTAATTCTTGTTGGGGATGTGATTCATGTTCCTATAGTACAGTCAACAAGAGCATTGGGTTCAATCCCACCACTCGGCCAAGGAGTTTGCACCCCTGGGAAAGATGCTGCATCACCCAGGATTCTCTCCTACCTAAGAGTTTAATGATAGGTCACATGAAATGAAAACTGCTCTCAAAGCAAATATGTGACCCGCTCTGGAAAAAGGTAAATTATGTCGCAAAATATGAAAAATTAGTTTTATGTATGTTTGGAAAGCCCGCAATGTAAGCTTTCATTTGGTACATGATAGAGCTCCAAAGCCCTTTCCGTTCTGGAGATATCGCATTTTTGCATATTAATTAGTTCTATGGAGTTCAAATTGCACAACAGAGAAAACAGGCTTTGAAATAGCTAGTTCTGATACAATGCAATGGAACAATGCACTCTAAAAAGGTTAGTTTTTCACTTTATTCAGTGAAATTAACATTGTTGTGCGCCAAACCTGAAAGTTTAGATGGTAAAGATGTCATTAAAGACAAAAAACAAAAAATGAATTTTGACGAACAATTTCACCCTCTCAACGTTGAAAGGGCCATTAAACGTAAATGCATAGCGCGACTTATATCACCTTTTTCTGGAGTGAGTCACATATGCTTTTGAACTGTGTAAGCACAAAGGAATTCCTGTTTGGATCCGAAATAGGGATTGCACTTTTTTTCCCACTTCAAAATGTTTAAGCTATTTCCTGACATGCTAGGGCACTGTTTCTATGTCAATCAAGGTACTCACTAAACAGTTTATGCACTTACGGTTAAAAAAAGAAGTCAAAAATTGACATATTTATGGCAATAAGCCAGTTCGGTATCTCAAAGGTCAAAGGTTATTCGGGATAAAATTGCTGACGTAATGTCACGTTATGTTATGCGATTGGCCATTCTGACTGAATTTAACAAGTGCACGTTGTGCGACCACCTTTTGCGTTCACACGCGCACGTTGGGTCAGGCAGGTCATTCGGGATAAAATGACATTGTGGACAAGCGCAGTTGAAATACCGAATTGGCTTATTAGCATATTAAATTTGTTTACTGAATGGCTATAAGCACTCAAATAATGCAGAAACACACACATTTGGAAAAATTGACAACAGAAAAAGTTTGTTTTAATCCTTCAAATTTATGCCCTATCAGATATGATACTGAAACTTTTCCCTTGTGTGACAAGCTACAAGCACCCAGAGACACTAGTTCATTCCACGCATTCAAGCACTCCCGAATGCTCACCTTTGTTTAGATGTCCCATCTATAATTATTCCTAATTTTGTGCCTCAGCGGCTTACAGCAAACTCTTGATACTGTAGCTTTATGTATGTGACTGACTAATTACTGGAAACTTAATACGTAATTATCACATGTGATGCGATCAAGCAAAATCAGTCGGAACTCGGCAATCCTTGTTTTGAGATATGGGCCAATATGTTTCGTAGTGGAAAAATCCAAATTGATTTTTTTACAAAAACAGAAGGGAAAAACATTCTTCTTTCACATGAAAATATGACGTATTATAGATGTGCTAAAAATGACGCAATTAAAGTACTGTAACTTTAAACTTGATTTTTCTCAGTTTCTTTCTTTTTAATGTGCCGTTGTTAAAATATTTGTAACTTTTTAACCAAAGGTGGGATTTTACTTGATCGCATCACATATTATCATACAACGAAGCACTGTTTACCTTTCCTGGAGAGGTTGTCCTTAGAATCTCTGCTGGTGAACCAAGACTGTGTCACAGGATCGATGGGAACCTCAGCAGGCGGAACCCCTCCAGAGGGCTGAATGTTCAACTAAACGTGCAAGGGATTAAAAGTCGGATTTTAAACGTAGGTGGATACAAAATAAATATGTAATTCGCCGCTTGCATGGTAAAACATTTCACATTATCTCTGGAGTTTATAATTGAGGAATTTCACATTAGCCCCTTCTGCGCACTTCCGGTATGAAAGCGAGAATGTCAGTGGCAAACAAAACAACGCTTTTCAGCACATTCATTCATGCATGCATGAATTAATCAGGCCATAAAAGGAAGCGCAGGTGCACGATCAGCATAAAGTTGTTTACTGTGACATTGAGATCCTCGTTTTCAAACGCGGAAGTGCGCAGATCGGCACTAAACTCGTCGTTGTGGGATTCCTCTATGGAGTTTATAAACTCATTAGGAGGTAAATTGCTATTTCTTTCCTCCTGCTGTGACTGGCCACGAATCCGTGGCCACGAATCCGTGCCCACGATTGTGCCCTTGGCATGTCACACGCCTTGGTTTCCTGCCTTTTAAGCCATTGGCCTCAATTAATTCGCCCTGTCCACCAGTCCAGTCTTTGTGCACTTCAGAGGATCTAAAGACCTTGTGGGGGATGACGTCCCCAACACCAGACACTCTGTGGCCTGGTGTTCGTCTCACGTAGTTTAGCCGATGTCGAATCGCACTACCGCTTCTAGGAGCCATGCATGAGGCTTGAGCAGCAGTGGAGAACCAAAGCAACATCATTCATTAAATTGGTCTGCAAACGACTGACGCGAGGTGTCGTTCCTTACTGCTATCCCTCATGACTACCACATATACCCCATCAGGCATGGTCTCTTTCTGATGGAGGTGGTGGTGCATGGTGCCATTTCATTTGACATAATAGGGTGGTTTAGCACATTTTACATGACCATCAACGTGAGCGTGTTGGACTTTGTCCACGTGCACATCTATTTAAAAGTAGAGCACGCTGACATTTACGTTGACGTTCACGTAAACGTTCAACTAAACCTCCTAATTTGACATGTACATGTACTACTTCGCATGCTGCAATCAATCACGTGACTTAACCATTGCAGAAATTTCTGAACAAATTCCTGTTTTAAACAGTTTCTTATCCGGTTTTTATACCATAAAATAGGATTGAAAAATGTTTTTTATCCTGTTTAGGTAAAAATATTGTAACTGCTACTAGTGCTACATGTAAGTTTGACCGTTTCTTTCCTATTTTTCTCCAAACAAACCCGTTTGTTTCCTGTTTTTCACTTGTCACAGTTTTTTTCCTGGTTTTCTATTTTTTACTTAGAAAATTTCTAAGGGGCCTGCAGACCCGTTTGAATACTATTTTCTTTACTTAGAAATTTAGATTTTTTTTAAAAATTGCCTGCACACAAACATTCGATCAGTCTTCAAAATACAATTCCATTACAAGTCTAATTAATCATAAAATATTAAAAAGTCGATAAAAATGTTTAAAATCTGATAAAAAAAATGTTATCAGTGTCAAGTGCAAGAAGTGAAATTGGAAGCACAAAATTTAAAACAATTATGAAACTGCTAATTAACCGTCAGACGATCTAAAAACAGGAATAAAACCCGTTTTATTCCTTTTTTTGTCTATAGATACATGTACACCGTGTTCCCTAAACAGGATTTATAAATACAGTTTACTTGTTCCTATTGCTGGAGAGCCCGTCACGTGGGTGGTTTTATACGGCTGATAAAACACCAACCAGTTTTAAACTCTTCTTTTCGGTGTCACTGTTGGTTGAACGCTCGCGCGACAAGTCACTCTCATAATTACGCAAACGCAATACGACCGATGAGTCCGTATTTCCAGTGCATAAACCCGTTTCAAACAGGATACAAACATGTTTTATTAAGTGCTGTGCCGGTTTTAAACAAGTACGTTTAAAACCGCCTTGGGGCCTGGGCGCTTGATAATAACCCGAGCCGAAGATCGCGCGAGTGTTCAAACAATAAAAGAAACCAGATTTCATTGGAGTCTAAATTTCGTGTGACACTGCAAAAAGTATTTAAAACCGGTTGGTGTTTTATCGGCCGTTTAAAACCACCCACGTGACGGGCTCTCGACCAATAGGAACGGGTAAACTGTCTTAGGTATTTATGAATTCCTGTTTAAATTAAACGAGGGAAGGCCTCCCCCTCACGTGTGTCACTGACACAACACTGGGCTATGTGTATGTGTGCCTGAATGTAGACTCCCAAGCAAGTCTAGACAATGGAAGACTGTTCATCAAGCAAGTTAATCTCGGAGGGCAGTATCGATGGAATGGTAACTAAAATACACAGTCCACCTTCTAAACCCTCCACACATGGTGTAACCTGTCACATACAATACATGTACTACGATTACTCTATGGCAGTCCACACATAGTGTATTAACCTGTCACATACAATACATGTATGTTTAGTTTACATTTCACACTATCTGGTCACATGGCTAGAAAAAGATCTACAGCAGCCGATTTCACGAAACCTTGTGCAATTGCGTATCTCTACTTACGCCACCATTTATTACATAACTTGTGCAAAATCTGTGACACTTTTAAAATCGATTTCACAAAAGGTAGGCAGGGCGTAAGTTGTCCGCAAAAACACCGAAATGATGACTTATTTAGCTAGCTGAGAGTGAGCATAGTAGAGCCATTAGTTGCTCAAATTATTCATTAAATTCACTAGATTTTTTCAGAGAGTAATGAAATGATCATCCACTGCAGGTTTACCTGTTATGTGAAGTATTTTCGAAAGTTACCACCAATTTTTGTTTACGGAGCAAAGTTTCAAAATGATAATTCTGGGGAAAAACGAACACAATTAGGCAGGGACTTAAAACACAAACCACATGTCGGCCCTAGTGGGATTCAAACCCGGGTCACAGCAGTGGAAGGCGAGGGAAGTACCACTACACCAACTTGACTTGTGACTTGCGATTAGACTGAATTGTTACCGACTTCCGATTGACTTGTAATTGATTTATGATGACTTGATTACAACTCTGGAGGAGGGACATGTCAAACACTGTAACGGCCAACAATTTCACGTAATGAAAAAGAACGTGTATTTGAAAAAAATTGACATTAAACTCACACTAGCATGGAACTCATGTGTGTCCCGCGATGTCGATGGTTCACTCATACATGTATCTCCTTCAATGGCATCATCAGTACTTTCCAACATATCCTGCTTGCGCTCATCACAGCACTCTTCAAAATCTGAAAGATCCAATTGTGACTTATGTATTTTGGGATTCTCTTTTGTTATGACATGCAGCAAGTCTCAAAGTTGTTCAAGATTTAAGTCAAGTTGATAGTTAGCTTTAACAATTCATTCAATCCTACATCATTTTTTCCTTCATGTAACCTGAATTCTCCAATATCCTCCGATTCCAAAATCCTCAGTTTGTTACTACGGACCACTGCCTGAATCCTGCAAAATCCTCCAGTAGGTTTTAGATAAACACCCCCAGTAACCTCAATCCTCTGAAATCATCCAGCACAAGATTGGACCTGAAGACCTAGATCCTCCATTTTCCACCGGAGGCAAAAATCCTCTAATCCTCTAATCCTGCAAAATCCTCCGATGCTTCAACTTCCAAAGACCCTGAATCTTCCAAATTCCTCTATTTGGTAAAGAAGATTTTGGAGGATTTGGGAAGGTTAGGGTTAAAGAGAGCATCAGGAACGTTGGTTCTACATTGATGTGCCGACTGAGAGCTATGGCCACATACATGTAGCTGTAAAGGTTGGTACATGTACATTCTGTATTACACTCAACCGACAAGCCATTTGTTATAGTACATTTTAAACATTATAAAGAACACACAATCTCCCTCCCCTCTGCCGAGTGACGTGGCTAAGTGCTCTAGCATACCAGACCCAAGTTCTGGTGGCTGATGAGTCTTCAGAAAGTGGGTTCAAATCCCATCCTGGCTGGTTGTGGCACTTGTGTCCTTGAGCAAGACACTTTATCATAATTGCTATGATAGACCTATGATAGACCTACGATAGACTGGCATCCTGAGCGAAAAGCTGTTCAGGCGACTTTCTTCTATGCTATACATGCTATACAATGAATTTGTGACCCACTCTACACAAATGAGTGATGTGTTAAAAATACATTTTTAAGCTTTACAGTTGGTCTGAAAGAGCATGAAATAAGCTTTCATTTGATATATGGCACAACTCTGTAGTGTAATGCATTGGTTTTTTTTACTATTTTTTAAGTGTGTAATTTCTTATAGTTATATTAAAAAGTCTGAGACATTAAAACCACCGCGTACCTGAAAGTGTAATGCGCAACATCCGACTCATTTTTGCAGAGTGGGTCACATTTTCTTTCCTACACGTACCTTTTATTTTGTCTTTTCTTTTTATTGAAATTACTCCATACACAAGGCTAAAAGCCACTCTAGGTAAAGGGTTACGATCAGGTGGTAGGGTTGGCGACATTTTGAATTGCCAACCCTACCACCCTTATGGTTTTCTTGGGCCGGATCTAAATAGAGGATAAAACTTCAATACAAAGAAATGATCCGATTTTCAAACCTATAGACCCAGGCGGAGTAACTTCTACTGTCGTTGAGACCAACTCACTTCCCCCAATTTTACATTCAAGTCTGGGGCCTGATGGAGACTAGTGCTAAAGCACCGATCAGGATACCAGGCATAATCAAACTATTTAAATATAAAACTCTTGTAGTATTTCAACTAACAATCTACAGTCTCTGACACACAATACAGTCATGCAACTTGGAATTAACAAAAAACAATCTTTACAAGACTTTGTACAGTGTTTTTTTATTTTCAATGTGAAGTGAAAAATGAGGAAATCAGCTGATAAGAGGAAAAGTTGCATGCCTGACAATAACAGTTTAAATCTACAACCACTAAACAATTTGTGATACGATCAAGCGAAATCAATTTTGGGATTTTTACATATTCATTTGTAGCACACTTCAAGCTCTATATTAGTGAAAAACCCCATGTGAATACGACCTTTGGTTAAAAAGTTACAAATATTTGAACACCGGCACATTAAAAAGAAAGAAACTGAGAAAATTAAGTTTAAAGTTACAGTACTTTAACCCTAACCCCTTGGGTAACTTTACTATAAAGTATCCTGAATCCGCTAAAATCCACCTATTTTGTCATGCACAAAAAGTTGGCTGTGGTGACTGCTCAATATGGAGGTATCCTGAATCCATCAAAATCCTGCAGTCCCGCTAGGCTTACAATCCTCAATCCATCAAAATCGCCCAGTTTTCAATATGCAGGTATCCGCCGAAATCCTCCAAAACAGGGGTATGGATTTTGATGGATTCAGGTAGATACATGTAGGGTTAATTTAGTTTATAATACGTCATATTTTCATGTGAAAGAAGAATGTTTTTCCCTTCTGTTTTTGTAAAAAATTAATTGTGATTTTTCCACTACGAACATATTTTGGCCCATATCTCAAAACAAGGATTACCAAGTTCCGACTGATTTTGCTTGATCATATTACAATTAGTGCAGTTTTTATCTGACTACATCTATACAATGATGTGGCAATTGACTTACCAGATAGGATTTTGACACATTTTTTATGATGAAGCAACTTCTGTTTCCCAGCTTTACGTTTTACTGCCTTACCCAGACCTTGCGGTTTGTCTATACAGGGAAACATCAATAGAAGAGAATTGTTATATGTGTGTGTCAAGGTTGGCACACTACATGTACTACATATACATGTATGTACCAGAACATCAAGATTTTCCCGATGAATGTCCCGAGATAGAACACCCTGAATTGCGATCTCCCAAGGCTGAAAAATCCTGAAATCTGAAACAAACGCAAATTCTTCCCCCACCCACCACTTTCGCCCTCTTTTTGAGGCGCCAATTCTAGATGACATGACCCGATCCAATTTCAAAGCATGTTCGCTCTTTGAATAGAATTACATTTTTTTTTAAGCAATAAAACACTATTGTATACAACATGTAGGTTGCTGATGAGCTATTATCAAAACTTGCCACGTGTCACCTCTTTTCCAAACCAACTGGGTCATTCTATAAATTTGGGGTCCGATTTTGGTGTCCCTGTTACATCTAACATGTATAGATTTTGCAATTCAGGACACATGTTCTTTAACGCTAACCCCAACGAGGTATTCTCTGAGCCCCCTGCCAAATGGAACAGAATGCAACACAGCTGAAATAAGAACCCTGCCAAATGCAATGTTGCACTGTGCAGTGAACTCATGTAAATAACGCATCAGACCAGGAGACATGCCTTGACTGCTAACTTGTTACCATTGGTGCATTCTGTTGCATTTAGCAGGGTTAGGGTTAATAGCTTCTATCTCCAAGAGTGATTATGAAAAGCAAAGTACATGCCTAACAAGTAAAAAATAGTGTGAAGTCAATTTTAATACTTGATGGGAAATTACACAGGTCAGGTGTAACAGGGACACCATCAAATGTCACACTTTTGGACCCCAAATTTATGGAATGAAACAACTACCCAAAGGGGCCCAAACCAGTTAGCAAAGACATTGCACCTTGCACAAAATTCACAGTCACTGATTGGTTCCCTCCGAAATCCCAGGAAAAGTGGTGAAAAACATATGCCATTCCCAAGACGTTAATGGAGTGGGTTGTTTGTCAAAGTCATTTGGGGGCGAGCGCACTACTACGCAGCGCACACAAGCAATGATCGATTCAGCAACTACAGGGACCATATGTATTACATTCGTATTGTTATCAATGAAACAAAAAACACACTATGCAATAGAAACACCAGGGTTGCTACAAAAGTATGTCTGATAAAAATGATACTTATGGTTTATAGTTGTTGTGTGCCTTTGAGAGCTGGACGCTATATAAAGATTTGGAAAGGAAACTGCAAGCAACTAAGATGTGGTTTCTCAGAAGAACTTTGAAAGTTTCATGGAGGGACAAAGTGCCATATATTCAAATCTACAATCGATGCAAGTAGATGAAGAGAAGTCTAAAGAAAGAAATCAAGAAAAGACAAGTGAAATTTCTCTGTCGCATACTGAGGAAGGGCGGCATTGAACAGAATATGATATGTGGAAAAACTGAGTGTAAGAGAAGACGAGGGTGTCGACCAGTGTTGTAGTCGAGTCCCTGCAAGTCCGTTCACAAGTCCTTTCGCAAGTCCATTAGTCCAGTCAGAAGTCCTTGCATAAAGCCGGTCAGAAGTAACTGGATGAACAATGACAAATTAAAGTTTTTGTCAAAGCTCATTTGAATAGCTTGTGGAGGGCTTGTGATGGACTTGGAGGGACTTGGAGGGACTTGTGATGGACTCGACTACATCCCTGGTGTCGACGTACAACATACATTTTTGTATGTCTCAACGGTCAAATATACACATATCTCAGAAACAACCGATTCATTCAAGCAGCTCACAACAGAGAACTCTGGTTATCTATGGTCATCACCTTCTACACCCAGGCATGATACCAGAAGAAAGAGAAGATGATCATGTACAATGTAGTACAAAACAAACCTGATGTTGATGGCATTGGATTGACCGGCAGCACAAGACATGCTGGCGATGATACCGGTACCTCAGTCTTGATCTCATAACTGTCTGAGCCCTCCATCCTTTAGTACATATACAACCTCAAGATTTTCCTGAAATTCAATAGAAATATTCATTAGTAAAGACGTGCAATTGAAACTGCACAACTATACAACTAAAAAAAAAAACTATTTATTCTAGAAGAATCTGCTGATTTGAGCTCTCTGTCACATCTTTTCTCTGCAGGTGCTTTTAAATTTGTTTCTTGAAAGAGTCTTTCCCTTTTATTAAAGATCCCTCAAACATATTTTCTCTTTTTCTCTTATATTATTTTACCTTCAACTATTAAAATATAAAAATACTATAAAAAAACATGGATCATGGATCTCAGCGGCAACTTCCGAAACTGAAGTGAACACCGAATTTGGTCAACTTCAGCACCTATTTGTTCCTGATCGAGTCATTTCCAGTCTTACAGTTAATAATGTTTGAAATGTGTTTCTTTTTTTATGAAATTGTATTAAAATTACAATTTTCATGATATTTCAGGAAATATTTGGTGAAGTTTATCGATCCATTGTTTGCCGCTTCTGGTCGCCATTTTCAAAAAAATTTGAAGGCGCAGCTTTGTTGCTACGGCTTTCCCCTAACCTTAAAATAGCTTGCCAGGGCCATACAGGTACGTTACTGGAAAGTGGAAACATAAGTGGAATCGTCCGTTATTTGGCGGGCATAGGGAGTAGCACATTACGAAGCACTAAATTCACGGCTTGGAAAGAATGCTGCTTTGCACGTAAATAACAAACAAGGCATTTGTGAATCGCTGTAAAAATCATTATTTTTCGACCAATTTCAAAAAATGAAACGTTATTTTACGGAGAAACGTCCAAACTTTCTATTGCAGGAACGAGTTAAACTGCACCCTCTTTTTTGTGCGAGTCATGAAATGGCCCAAGTTGCGTGTGCACGGCTTGCTGATAATAATTGCGCATATATACTGCCTACTACGGAGCCCCTAAAGGGACTTCCAATTAATTTTAATGGTCCCTACGGTCCCCCTCCCATGCGGCCCTTTCCCCTTTCCCTGTCCCCCTCACAAATGGCATGAAGAAACCAATGAATCGATAGGGTTCTCACGGGGTTTTAAGGTTCTCGCGGGGTTTTAAGCTTCTCGCGGGGTTTTAAGCTTCTCGCGGGTTTTTAAGCTTCTCGCTGGTTAAAAATGGTGATGTATTGCGACATCATTCTCCAATTGAAGTTGGAAGTCTTGAGTGCATCACAAATTGCGATCGTGAGCGCAGCATAGTGATCATGAGGCAAGTTCTGAACCACGGTGCGGCAAGATGCATGTCATAGGGCTGTCATTTTCTTCAGTGAAAGGACTGCAGTATACAACTTAAATGAGTCTTTTTCTAACCAAAGACGGGGGCTTGGCCGGGGCAGTGGGGTTGGGGAACAGGGGAGGGGTACAGGGAAAGGGGAAAGATCCACAGGGGAGGGGGACCGTAGAGACCATTAAAATTCAGATGTACTCACGAGATAAATTACATGTATGTCATGCACACGGCATAATTAGCCGGTCAGCTCTGGCTGTCAGACGGTCCATTTATGAGTAAGACTATTGCAATGACACAGTCTTAACCAGTTCGCGCCGGATGTCGTGTATACATGCAAAGGTTTTGCGGTATTCGGAATAAAGGACGTGTAAACACTCAACAACTGAGGCCGGAAAATATCTGGCAGCGAGCCACAGCCAAAGACCGAGCTGGCAGGAAATACGAGTTGGCTGCCCGAGGGTGATGGTTTCAACCCGCCTGCATCGATGTCGAGTGATAAATAATCCCGCGCCTTAGTGCGGTCAATGTCAAAATAATCCCGGCATGAACTGGTTAAAGTGTTTAGACAGTCTTAAAGTAGTTAGCCTGGGTTGGGCTGACCTTATTGGTCTATAAGTTTAGCTGGGCATGATTTTCTTCTATTAGATGTAAATTCATATTGAAACATGTGTAGGCCTACTCTTGAATCGCTCCCCAGAATGGCTTTTCAGTTGATAGCTATTAATCATTTACATAGAAGAGCACTGCGTCGAGAGATGATTTTTTTGGATAAATTGGACCCTTTAGATCAATATGACAATGCAGAGTTTTATACAGATTTCCTCGACGATCAATCTTGCAATTGACATAAGCGCGCCACCGTGTGCTGTATCATGGTAACCATGGACCATTTGTTCGTAAATCACTACTCCATGTAGGCTTAGGGAAGACCGGCTTATTGCAATGGGCTAAGTTGAGCATCTTATCCAAGACCGTCTAAGAGCGATAGCCGGCTAATAACGGACTGGCAAAGCCAGCCGGCTAAGACTAAAGTATTGCAATCCGCCTCAGGATTGTACTTGTAAACACTTGATACAACCTAAGTTTGAGACTTTTGTCAGGAGTTTTTTGTACAATATAGGGGAAGAAAGTTGGTGCTTTAAGTGATGATAGATGTTTTTGGCACAGTGTATGGTCACTCACTTTCACAGGTTGATTTTTGCCTCATTTTGTATGGAATGTTGACGACATAAAACTTGAAATAACAGGTTGTGCCACATGTTCAGACAGTTGTTATCAAGGAGGCTGGTTATTTTCCAAAATGTTGCTGCTCTTAGCCGATTTTTGTGGGGGCATTAAAGCAAAATCTTTGCAAAGTTTGTTTCTGATGTTTGTACATGTACAATGTACCTCCTTCAGTGCATTCAACATGTTCTGTAAACTCACCAATTTACAAATGTCGGCTCCGTATCCATTAAATGGTTGGCCTACACATGTAGATGCATGCATTTAAGTTGCTAATTGCTTGTT
Organism: Hippasteria phrygiana; assembly: GCA_037893225.1. Lineage (NCBI taxonomy): Eukaryota > Metazoa > Echinodermata > Asteroidea > Valvatida > Goniasteridae > Hippasteria > Hippasteria phrygiana. The sequence goes on from JAZGUH010000378.1 coordinate 104,155, forward strand.
ATAAGTTATATTTAGAATCATTCAAACACAAATGGGTAAATTCAAAACGCAAGGTAAAGACTTGAAAAATCCCAATTTGAGATTGTGTTTCAAGAGTGTTTTATTAGTAAGACAATGGGAATATAAAATGGAACCATTTTACTTTAATGGCCCGCAGCTACACAATCCCCAAAATCTTGGAAAATAAGGCCAAGTAAAAATGTTTAGCATCCGGGGTTTAAAAAAAAAGGGAGGGGCTTTTTATTTTCAAGATGGCCACCATTCTTTTTCAAATTTCACAACCACAGGTTTTTAACTGTTCAAAGACCATACAAAAATGAAAGAGACATGTTGGACAAGAGAATTGAACATGTTTACAGTGGTTTTAATAGTTTTAGTAAGCTTGTATTTTATTTTCCGATGGAGTGGTTGACATTTTTTCCAACTCATTTTCCATTGGTAAAAAAGAAAACGGGCGGGGATGCTAAACATGTTTTTTTACTTCGCCTAACCATCCATTCGTTTTCAAAACTAAACATGGCACAACCTTTGCGACTTTTTGTCAGGAAATTTGTGTGCAATGTAGGGAAGAAAATTTGTGTTTTCTGTGCTAAGTACATGTAGATGTTCTCGGCACAGTGTATGGTAACTCATAAATGTTATTTTCTGCTTCATATTTTTACGGATTTTGCCGACAGATTTAACAGTTTGTGCCACATGTAGACTAATGTTGTTATCAAGAAGGATTAATTGGTTAAATTTTCTCAGATTGTGCTGTTACTGACCAATCTAGGGCGATAAAGGCCCCTCTTTAGTTTTGATCAAATTAGAGTCAAGGGTATTTTTTTTTCATTCCAAAATTACTTTTTCAACCTGAAGCATGCAGAAGTTCTCTTAATTCTATTGACACCTTTTTTGTAATTTTGAACGGTTTATTGCGGTAGAAAATTAAAATTTTCTTACGCGCTTTAGATAGTTGCGATGCGAATCAACACGGTTTTGCACATTTACTGTGCGTCGCAGTGATCGCCACGACGCCATCTTTATTTTCGCATTGCGTTTTGTCGTCTTCATCGTAGCTTTACCCCAAAATTTCCCTAAAATGTTGGTTTAATTGTTTGTAATGTCGCTAGTTTGGCAATTCCAATAACCTAAAACTTTTAGTAAAAGTGGATTTTTGTTCCCTTTATATAGGAACAGGGCCCTACACTACACAATCGCCTAGCTTGAAAAAATCCAGCTCTAGGCTCATGACATGTGAGATTCGCTGTTTAGCTTGAGAAATCCAGCTCTATGCTCATCATGACATGTGAGATTCGCCGTTCTAAATGGCGAATCTCACATAGAGCTGGATTTCTCAAGCTAACAATTGCCCAATCTTGGTGGAGTGTATTTAAGTAAAATCTTTCCTAGAAAATTTAGGTAAAGTATCCTGACAAAGAATTACATGCACCTGGAGGATTATATTTATAAATTTCAGCTTGTAAAAAGAAATACCAGGGCTTGTAAAAGAAAAAACAATACCAGCTTGTAAAAAAAAAATACCAGGGCTTGTAAAAAACTACGTACAGAAGTGATCCCCGACGCTAGCCATATACAATTTAGAGTGCTTTGTTTCTAACCTAAGGCTAAAAAGCTGCTTGTGTATTTTTGTTTTGTCAGACATAGACCTTGTCGGATGTCGCGTGTCGCAATAAATACTGCCAGCTTGAGATGTCACAACCCGAGCGGCATGCACTGCAGAATACAGGCATGTCGAGAATGGGTGTTGATAAAAAAACAGGAAAATATTTTGTAAGGAAATAAAGCGTAGTGAGCGAAGCGAACGGAGCGTGCAACGGCTGGGGGTCAAAGGGGCGCCTTAGGCCCCCTTGCGGGGTCAAGTGGCAGCGCCCCAGGGATGGGGGTCCAGGGGGGCCCCCTTAAGCTCCTAGGTTTTAGCATATTTGATACCTGTTGAAGGCTGTTTTGGGAGTAGATGTATTTATAGTATAGATGTACATGCGTTTCAATGAGCCTTGAAATCACGTAAACACGTTATATTGTGTAGGAGCTCCGACTATATTGAAACGGAAAATAAAACAATGTCTCAACTCAGAAATTTCACTCTGAATAAAGGGGGATTTTGCTCCAGAGTGGTAATATAACAAAACATTACCCCCTTACAACTCACCCCCAAAATTTTATTTCAAATTTACATTGAACTCGAAGACCACAAATTTGGAGGAAAAAAAAAAGGAATTCCTTTTAAAACGGGAAGATTCTCATGCCTGAGAATAGCAGTTAGCACGAATCCATGGCCATGAATGATAAAAAGTGAATACGCGTGGAGGAATGTGACTATTCCTACAGTCACATTTTCAATACCCGCTGGCATTTCCACTGAATAGAAATACACACTTTAAACTAGAATAACTGAAGGCAATGCTCCTGTGGTTCAACTTTCTTTTGTTGCAGTGATTGTGACAGCTAAATCAAAAAGTTTACTTCGGCGGCGCGCAAAGATTTGGAGGAAAATGCCAGGATGCAAAAGACCCAGGATGTACAAGATGGCTGCCCCCATGGTCAAAAGCAGCAACCGTAACTTGAAGTTCGTTTTGGTAAAAATGGTTAGTTATCCCCCGCCAGATTTACTCAAGAGAACTACCTACCTAATTTCGACTTACCAAGAAACTTTTGTGATGGTTTATACGTCGATTTCCTAATTATACGAGTGCATAAAGTAGACTAAATCTCGACGAGTACCGCGAGTAGGCTGCGAACGTTAGTGTATAACATGCGACCTTATTGGATGCGCGGTGTACGTACGTACAGAGGTTTCCTTGCGCTGGGTCCATCCAATTATTAATGCGCGCCACACTGGCGCGGCGGGGACCAGTGATTATTAAAAAAAATAAAAAAAAACATCCCTGTTTGTAATGGTTTGGAAATGGGAGGGAAATTTGCTTGCATATAGGCAAGCCACACCCACAGGTACATTGTACAGTGATTGGCTGTGCAATGCTTATTTTTCCATTGCCTGCATTTAATTTACAACTTGTTTTCAATTTCAGGTCTGTATTTAATAAGGCTAGCCTTCTCCATCATCAGACCATCAGATCAGACCATCAGACCATAATGCTTGTGGGCCATGATAGGCTATGCCTAACGTTAGGCCTAGGCCTACATTCATACCGGAAAACACCGCCACCGGGAAAACTACAGAAAAACACCGGAAAACTACTGCAAAACACCGCAAAACACAGTTCATACCGGAAAACACCAAAACAAAAACCACTAATACCAGAAAACATACTTAACAATAAACACTGTGCTTTTTTCAACTTCAAGTATTTGGAGTGGGTCTTTTTCATCTGAAGTGTGTTTTTGGCAGTGTTGTATTCGAGTCCCTGCAAGTCCTTTCACAAGTCTTTTCACAAGTCCAGTCAGAAGTCCTTTCATAAAGCCGGTCACAAGTATTAACTGGATGAATAATGACAAAGGAATGCCTTTGTCACAGCTCATTTGAATAGCTTGTGATTGGGATTAGGACTGGAGGGCTTATGATGGACTTGCAGGGACTTGTGAAAGGACTTGCAGGGACTCGAATACAACTCTGGTTTTTGGGTGTTTTCCAGTATTTAGTGTATTTTTGTTGGTTTTCGGGTGTGAAGTGTAGTGTGTTTTCCGGTATGTAGTGTGTTTTCCGGTATGTAGTGTGTTTTCCAGTAGTTTTCTGGTGTTTTTCGGTAGTTTTTCGGTATTTTGCTATGTTTTCCTATGTTTTTTTGTAATCACCACCTTATGCGTAGTGGCCATCTTGGACTTGGAGGTAGGCCTATATTTAACAATGTACATTGTAAGCACAAAAGGTTTGCCCATGCCAATCAGAGGGTAACAAAGACAATAGCCTTGAAGATGGCCACTGTGCATAAGGTCTACTGCCCTCCTCTCCCCCCCCCCCCCCCCCCCCTTCCCCCCTCCCTCCCCCCTCCCCAATGCAGCCCAAGCCCCAGAGTTTCGAATGACGAGAATCAACACACGAACGGTGTTCATGAACAGGATTTTCACTGAAGAACATCAAGAACAAAGATGGCGGACTTGGGGCCCTTTCGGAACTTGTGTTAATTTTTGTAAACTTGGAAGCACTCAATCAGTCCAAGAACAGTATAAATTATATAAGAAAATAAAATTGTACATTATTATAGGAGTGGGATTAGCCGTGTCCACATTGGACTTTTTTGGGTAAAACGTATTGAGACTGTTGTCAACTTGACCAAATTAAGTCCAGTGCGGACAGCCGGTAAACTTTCCACATTGTCAAGTGTCGATCGTCAGTTGTCAGTTTATCCCTCCGCAGCGGGAACTTTTACAGGGGCAACCGTGTAGCGGAAGAGTACATGTATGTGGCCAGTTTTACATCGCTGAAAGTCCAGGACGGACAGCCACTGGAATGTAAAACGTGCATTTTGATCACTGCAAAGTTTATGTGGCCAAGGACTTTCCGCGAGCCATGTAATCCAAGTGCGGACGCACGGAAGAATACAAACAAGTTTGGAATGTTAACAATCACGCACGGTAACTTTTGACAATAGTTAGTCCAATGCGAATGCGGCTTTTGCCAATTTCTATTGCTGTTCCAGGATTTCAATTACTTTAGTAAGAATGTGAATTTTCCTTTCTTTATATTCGGAGTACATGTAATAATACGGCAGCTGCCATCTTGCATTTTTGCTCAGATGCACTCTACACGGCACTTTGCCATTTGTAATCGGAAAACTGAGAGCACCGTTCGTGGGTTACCCAAGAAAGGTGTTTTGATGAATACACCCTTTATTTCCCAGAGATGTAGTCGAGTCCATCACAAGTCCCTGCAAGTCCCTGCAAGTCCATTACAAGCCCTCCAGTCATAATCCCAATCACAAGAGCTTTGACAAAGGCATTCCTTTGTCATTGTTCATCCAGTTACTTGTAACTGGCTTTATGAAAGGACTTCTGACTGGGCTTGCGAAAGTACTTGTGAAAGTACTTGCAGGGACTCGACTCCAACTCTGTTATTTCCCTTGTAATGATGCCAGGTTATGGAAGTACTTGTTAAACATGTATCCATGGTTACACAGAGTAATTACAGCTCCCAATGTTTTGGACCACACCTATTCATTATAGTTTGACTTTTGATTTTCCATTGTTAACTAGGCTACAATTAATCATGTACAAGAAGTTTCACTAACCGGAGGCGTGGGCTTTGTGAAGTGAAACTCTTAGGGGCCGGGGGAAAAAGAAGAAAAAGAGTTACGGAAAGGGCACTTTCTGAAGGGATATTTTAGAACATGTTATCTGTAGGTACATTGTACATCCAATATCCTCATGGTCACTCAGTGGAGATACTGATCTTGATATAATTTCCTCCACAGCCTAAGTGTAGGAGTTTACACAGGAAGTGTTCCAGGACATGCCCAAGCTAATGAAACCTGAGCCGGTACAAAGATTATGCAGATGATGTTTCCTGTCACCCCTCTTGGCTTGTAAATGGCCTCTGCCTTCATAAACAACTTTTCTTCTATTTCCTGAATCAAACACTGAGTGGAGTTCCTCGTGTTGAGGCTTGATATCTACAGGGCAACTGAGGGAATAGGTATGTTGCATTTTTTTCCAGCTATAATTGAGTCGTAACATGGGGCGTTTCTCAAACCCTGGCTTGGGCTTGGGCTTGGGCTTCGTCTCCAACTATTCCCCAGCCCCATTGCCAATCTGAAGCCTGGAATACGTAAATAAATAAACAGGCTCAGGCTCTGGATTAAAATATATGATTTTGATGTACATATAGCAAAAACAGTGTCCCAGATCTTCCGAAATCTGGGGACATAAAACTACGCGAAGCCGAAGCCCGAGCCCAAGCCAGGGTTTGAGAAATGCCCATGGTGCACTTTGGCTTTTTCCTGACTTTCGTTTGGTAGTTTTGATAAACGTCTTTGTTGATGAGCTTCAAACTCATTCAGTTGAATGTAATTGGTACTATTACCTTTATAGGAACTTGCTTTGCAAATCGTGTGAGATTTTTCAGCATCTTGAAATCTAGTCCTGAAGTCCAAAATGTACCTGGAAATTGGGCACAAAATTTGGCCGACAGTCATCTAACATGGGGCACTTGAGCAAATTTGACTAAATCCCAAATTTAACACTTACGATTGTTTTAAAGTTAACAAATTATGATTAATCATTATCATCTCCATTCACATACAGTGGTGTGCAAAATTATTCAAACACTTGACATATCTGAAGAAATTGATATTTAATGCCTTACAATGTCTGGTTTACATTTTTCACCTGTATTAAATAGAAAAGGTAATTGTTGTGAGCATACATGTACATGTAGCTCACATTAGTATCTGCCAGTCTTACCATCTTTTTTATCAAACTTTACTCTAATATTTGGTGTGTCCATGCACCCTTGGCAGTAATCACTGCAGCACATCTTTCGGGCATAAGTGTCTATATATTTCTTGAGAGTTTCTACACTAATGCTGTTCCAAGTTTTCTGAAGTTCATTCCAGAGGGTTTCATTTGAATGTACTATTGATTGCCATTTCATCACAAACAACTAATTATAAAGTACTTGAAATATGCCAAATGTTTGAATAATTTTGCACACCACTGTACCCCGACTATTTTCTGACTTTTTGGCAATTGAAAAGGCTTCATCACCGCACACTCTCGAAATTCTGGAAATTGAAATCACATTTTCCTCGTAACTTTGAAATAGGTCGGTAAACTAAAGATTGGACAATATGATCTATTTATCTCTGAAGGTTCACAATGGGATTATATGTTTTAAATTATTTTCCCTCTTCCTTTGGTAAACAGGCATGGAAAAAAAGATGGCAATCATTTACACCTCATCGCGACTACCAAAGGTGGATCAAGTTACCTCTGTACAGAGAAGAACTGTATCATGTCTTATTTTAGTTGTCATTCTTCTCAGTCCAGTTTTGCCAACGTTTGCAGTTAACCAACGACTTGTAGACAAACTTGTGCATTTCAGCTCTCCGGATGCAGAGTTGCAGAACTTTGTCATCCGCAGAGACACAGGAGAAATCTATCTCGGTGGAACAAACAAGCTGTACTATCTTTCATCTGCTCTTAATGAGCTGGCAGAGGTGGACACACAAGTGGAAGGAATCATTCACTTTTGCCCGATGGTGACTAGTTGCCAGCGGGGCGACAACATCAACAGGCTGTTGCAAATCGATTACGAGAATAACATGGTTGTTTCATGCGGAAGTACCTTCGCCGGAACCTGTGCACTGCATGATTTAGATAACTTCACTAATGTAAACGGCTGGCCAGCGATGGTTGATCTTACTGCTAATGGCCTGAGTGAAGATAGCCTCACCCTTGGGGAGACAGTTGCCAGCTTCTATGGGCCCTTCCAGGCTGGCGAAGGCCAACCAGAAAACCAAGTTCTTTATGTCGGTGCTACATACAATAGCGACCCCCAGTACAGAAATATCACTCAACATGCTGCCACTGCTAAGAAGCTTGAGCAGACAAGCTCAGGGGAGTGGCATTTCTCATTTGCACACCGGAATACTAATTACAACCGTAATCCTTTTATCAATGTTCGGCCGACATACAGGAATGACTACAAGATCAAGTACGTTTCTGGATTTAATTCCGGTGGCTTTAACTACTTCACTACTGTCCAGCGTGAGAGTGTCAATAGCAACAAGTATCATTCCCGCATAGTGAGGATTTGCAAGAAAGATAAAAGTAGGTATAAAATGTATTATTCGCAAGGAGCATTCACACACGTTGTGAGAATTGGCAAGAGACATAAAAGAAGGTGTAAAATGTCAGTCCGGAATTTGGTGGTTTTTTTAATACAAGTCCGCCCCGAAGGAGGATAGTCGCTGTAGATTGACCAAAAAAAGCCCAATAGAAACATATCAATAATTGCTACCCACCCAGAATTCATGTCGCTACAAAAAAATGTGTTCAAGGCAGTGCCCTCAACATTTTCCCATAGAACAGATATTTATCGCTAGAAAACATAAATGTACTATTTAATCAGCTTTCCGTTGATACAAGGTACAAATGTGCATTTCCTTAGTTTCATGGTATGTGGTTTGATAAACAAGGCATTGTTTCAATAAAATTTCTAACTTGTTGCATACATGTAGATACATGTGATCCAGCAAGTTTACCATTTGTACGAAGTTCATTGGAAATGGTAACTTTGGTCCTCATAACAATTCTGTTTATTGAACTTCACCCCAAAAATTCAGGTGTAAATTTCATTGAAATCTGCCTGACACCGAGTAAATATGAGCGAAAGCATTCATGTGGGCAATTCCACTGTCGTGGACGTTACATTTGTACCAATCACATTGTGATTTTAAAAGTATACCAGGAAGCTCAGGAAGTTAATCTTATTTGTGGTACTGGTAAAGGTGTAGCTAATATTCAAGTGTTTAACATGACACTGAATCTCTAGAAAAGCTCCGGTTAATTAACAAGATGTGAGCTTTAGAAGTGAGCATCATGGACGTTACACGAATGGACACATTTTTTTTTAGAACATTCATCACAAAAACTCTCTGAAGTTGCAACTTCAAGTTTTGTGATAAGGAAATAAATATGCGCTGGGCCGGTTTTAAACACGTACGTATAAAACCGCCTTGGGGCCTGGACACTTGATAATTACCCGAGTCGAAGGCGAATGTCAATATCAGCGTTCAGGCCAAAAGGCGGTTTTAAACGTACTTGTTTAAAACCGGCCCAGAAAATATTTTTTCCCATTCATAAATTACCTTTTTGTGTAATTCAGCAAAAAACTCGGAAAATTATACATTTCCAATGATTTTGTTCAATTCTTTTTTTACCTTGGTTTGTAAAACACCCCTTTAGCTATTAAATGGTTCGTGCCTCATGCGAATAGTGCAAAAAATTCCCTTTAAATGTGGAAATTGACACCAGGTGCCATAATTTCACAGGATGATTTTAGAGTTTCTCGTGAGTGGATCGTTGAGGGCACGTTGCACATCATCCTCGGCCCACAATGCTATGAGGCCTTCACTTTAGCCCAGTTTTCCCCACGCGGTCCAACATTTGATCCGGATCCTTTCTTGGTCGCAGGTGAAGTCGAAGCAGTGGTCATGATGCAATGGTGAACAGTTTTGAAAAAAAACTGCTTAAAAAAATGTCGGAACAATGAACTAAATTAAGGGCAAGAGCAGAAAGACGCACGTGAAGGCTTTACTGTATTAGCAAAGATGGCGATTGATGGACCACGCTAGCGCTACATTGGCGTGCATGCTATGCGTGATGTGTAGAGGACATGCACTGACAACCCGGCGAGATTGTTTACACATACAAAAGGCACGCCACAAACGGGGTTACGTAACACCGGGTATCAACTGCCTCTCTAAAACAGGAAGCGTTTTAGCTAAAACCGTTCAGACATCGTTTTAGAAGGTAAAACCGTTCTGGCTTAGTGCTGAACCCTTCCTTCCGAGGTGTTTTAAATCACCGTTTTAGCGGCGAGATAAACCTGATTCTGTCAACTTTAAAACCGTTCAGACACCGTTTTAGCTAAAACTTTATACCCAGTCGAGTTCAACTAGTGTTTTAATTATTAAGGGAATTTAAAAGGGTGTCTGAATGTACCCCATGGTGCTAAAAACGTTAATCCGTGTAATTAGCGTGTAATACCTGCACTGCTGGTTGTTTTTATAGCTCCAGGGATGAGCACAATACTCTCACACACTGTCTGAATTGATTACAAGCCCCAAAACAAGTTTATACATACCAACATTGATGTTTACTTTTGGCATTTATATACATGCTGACATTGATGTTTACTTTTGGCATTTATATACATGCTGACATTGATGTTTACTTTTGGCATTTATATACATGCAGACATTGACGTTTACTTTTGGCATTTATATACATGCAGACATTGATGTTTACTTTTGGCATTTATATACATGCTGACATTGACGTTTACTTTTGGCATTTATATACATGCTGACATTGATGTTTACTTTTGGCACTTATATACATGCTGACATTGACGTTTACTTTTGGCATTTATATACATGCTGACATTGATGTTTACTTTTGGCATTTATATACATGCTGACATTGATGTTTACTTTTGGCATTTATATACATGCTGACATTGATGTTTACTTTTGGCATTTATATACATGCAGACATTGATGTTTACTTTTGGCATTTATATACATGCTGACATTGATGTTTACTTTTGGCATTTATATACATGCTGACATTGATGTTTACTTTTGGCATTTATATACATGCTGACATTGATGTTTACTTTTGGCATTTATATACATGCTGACATTGATGTTTACTTTTGGCATTTATATACATGCTGACATTGATGTTTACTTTTGGCATTTATATACATGCTGACATTGATGTTTACTTTTGGCATTTATATACATGCTGACATTGATGTTTACTTTTGGCATTTATATACATGCTGACATTGATGTTTACTTTTGGCATTTATATACATGCTGACATTGATGTTTACTTTTGGCATTTATATACATGCTGACATTGATGTTTACTTTTGGCATTTATATACATGCTGACATTGATGTTTACTTTTGGCATTTATATACATGCTGACATTGATGTTTACTTTTGGCATTTATATACATGCTGACATTGATGTTTACTTTTGGCATTTATATACATGCTGACATTGATGTTTACTTTTGGCATTTATATACATGCTGACATTGATGTTTACTTTTGGCATTTATATACATGCTGACATTGATGTTTACTTTTGGCACTTATATACATGCTGACATTGATGTTTACTTTTGGCATTTATATACATGCAGACATTGATGTTTACTTTTGGCACTTATATACATGCAGACATTGATGTTTACTTTTGGCATTTATATACATGCAGACATTGATGTTTACTTTTGGCACTTATATACATGCAGACATTGATGTTTACTTTTGGCATTTATATACATGCGGACATTGATGTTTACTTTTGGCATTTATATACATGCGGACATTGATGTTTACTTTTGGCATTTATATACATGCGGACATTGATGTTTACTTTTGGCATTTATATACATGCGGACATTGATGTTTACTTTTGGCATTTATATACATGCGGACATTGATGTTTACTTTTGGCATTTATATACATGCTGACATTGATGTTTACTTTTGGCATTTATATACATGCGGACATTGATGTTTACTTTTGGCATTTATATACATGCTGACATTGATGTTTACTTTTGGCATTTATATACATGCGGACATTGATGTTTACTTTTGGCATTTATATACATGCAGACATTGATGTTTACTTTTGGCATTTATATACATGCGGACATTGATGTTTACTTTTGGCATTTATATACATGCAGACATTGATGTTTACTTTTGGCATTTATATACATGCGGACATTGATGTTTACTTTTGGCATTTATATACATGCTGACATTGATGTTTACTTTTGGCATTTATATACATGCGGACATTGATGTTTACTTTTGGCATTTATATACATGCAGACATTGATGTTTACTTTTGGCATTTATATACATGCGGACATTGATGTTTACTTTTGGCACTGCTCAAAGCCCTTGAAAAGCTGATGATAGATTGTAGATTGTTTTGTTTTTCTGAGTCAACCGTTCAACCAGTGTTAAAGGGGCTCTACCATGTTATTTGGCAAGGTTTTAACTAGGATTACATGGAGTATGAACATTATTTTTTTGCCGAAAAATGACGGAGTAATTTGAAATTAACGACCAGTGGCCTAACATTTTTGGTCGCGTGGCACGTCGCAGAGTTAATATTATAGACATGGTAACACTTGATCTAAATTTGAATACAAATTAGGAAAAATACCTCGCTACATTTAATCAACATTGTATATTATAGAAACACCTCCAAATGAGCGTCATGGACGTTACATTTGTAGGCACGTCATGGACGTTACATTTGTAGGCACGTCATGGAATTTTTAACATTTACTTGCTAAAGGAATTGATAACCCAACGTCATGGGCTCCCTGCAGCTCCTATAAATGTCTGTTCATCAACTACATGTTTTATTTTCCCATTTATTGCAATAAAATGAATTGTCATTTGTGACCCGCTTCAGAAAAAGGTGATATAAGTCGTGCTATGCATTTACATGTAATGGCCTTTTCAACGTTGAGAGGATGAAATTATATGTCAAAATTCATTTTTTTTGTTTTTTGTCTTTAATGACATCTTAAATATCTAAAGTTTCAGGTTTAGTGCACAACAATGTTGATTTCAGTGAATAAAGCAAAAAACAAAAACCTTTTTAGAGTGCATTGTTGCATTGCACCACCTTAGAACTAGCTATTTCAAAGCCTGTTTTCTCTGTTGTGCAATTTGAACTCCATAGAACTAATTAATATGCAAAAACGTAATAACTCCAGAACGGAAAGGGCTTTGGAGCTCTATCTTGTACCAAATGAAAGCTTACATTGCAGGCTTTCCAAACATACATAAAACTCATTTTTCATATTTTGCGACATAATATACCTTTTTCCAGAGCGGGTCACATTTTTAGTCACAGGGGGACATTGACATGAAATTTCCCATGTACATTGTACATGTACATGTACATGTGTACCTTTGACAATTTTGAGGTAGGTGGACTAGATTAAATTTGGAGACCCCTCCCCTCCCATGAATGCCACTCTGTCTATTTACATGTATGACAGGCAAGTTCTACATTTATGTCAATACTTCCCAACAGGCTTCTATTCTTACACTGAAATGGAACTCGTCTGCGACAACTACCAGAATGGGGACAAGTACAACATTCTGCGTGCGGCATATGTCGGAAAAGCCGGTTCCAACTTGGGGTTCAGCAGTGGAGAGGATGTTCTCTTTGCCGTTTTCTCACAAAGTGTGTCCCCTGAGTCTGAGTCGGGCAGCGGCTGGCCCGATTCTGACCAACCGGGCAGAGATTCGGTCTTGTGTGTGTACGGCATGAGTTATATCAATCGGCGAATCAAAAAAAGCCTGCAGGATTGCTTCAACGGTGTAGGAAATCAAAAATTGGAGTTCTTGTCGGAAAACCTTCCCTGTGATTCAGCGGGGGTAAGGAAGCTCTAAATATTGTTACAATTAAAATTACAATTAAAGATAAACTGTCTGTGATCTTCAACAAATTAGATTTTTGTTTATTCTTACAACTTTTGTAAGAATTGCAAGAATATTTTATTGGAAAAACTACTTTTTTTCCAATTTGGGCATCCGCAGCACTCATTTTTCTTTTGGTTGCTTTCGTGCCTCTTACCCACAAAAGATACGCCCTGCAGAGTAATTGCCAGCCCTAAAATAATTCAGCATTGGGAAAGTAATTACTCGATATTACTAAACGTGGGTAGATTTTTTTCCTCCATTGTCACATTAAAAAGTGAATAACTTTTGCATTGCTAGAAAAATAGCAATGTAAAAAACACAAATATTTAGAAGGGTGAAACTCAAAAAGAGCACAGACAGTACATTTTTTTAATAAATAGCAATTTTGTATGCGATATATATATAAAAATGGGTTGATATCTGATATTTGATAAACCAATGTTTATTATTGGTTTTAGAAGATTTAGACTAATTCTTGTATGAACAGCAACACAGTTCACATGTCATCCAGTCTCACTATGAAACAGGGGTGAGATTTGTCAGGATTTTTCCCGATTTCAGGATTTTTTGGTCGGGATTTCAGAAATTTGAAGGAATCTCTTTTGCAATATTGAATTCCTGAGGTGTTGTCCTAAAGGTGTTTTTACCTTTAAAAGTGGATATAGTAGACCAATAAAAACAGATATTTTAAGGGGGTGCCTTTAGGCAAATACAAACTATACATGATCTAGGGTCTTTCGTGGATTTTTCGTGGATTTTGTGGATTTTTCATTTTGGGCCAATCTCGCCCCAGAAATTTTGAAATTCCTCCCAATAATTGCTACAAATGAGTGAGGTGTAAAACCACAAAACATGGCAGGAAAGCTGCATGTACTTAAGTCAAGGAATCCTATTGAATTGTTTCTCTAAGTTGTCGATGATTTCATTCAACAGTACAGAATAGTGACTGATGACTTCTGTGGAACGGCAGAGTTGCAGCCAATAGAGGCCAGGCGGCCAGCTACTGGAAGAGACCTCTTACGGGGTGGCGGTGCAGGCATATCGTTCACTTCAATATCTTCTCTGCCGCTGGGCGTCGACACACTGGCGATCATGGGTACTGAAGATGGGCGTGTCATGAAGGTAGGTCATCAGAGCTCACCAGCTGTTTGTCCGGGGCTAGTCTAAAGCTAGTGTTGATATCAATTGGAAACTGTAGAACATCATGATAAGAAACTTGAATTCACCAGGAAGTTTGGTTAGGATTTGAAGAGTTGAGGGAAGTTCAGTCCAGCCAATGTTACATTACGTGGTTCTTCATATCGCTTGATTGTTTTTTTTCAAGTACAAAGAATGTGTTTCTTTACACTGTTGAATTTGGGAGGATTCAGGAAGATTCCTATATGTCCACTCGGTTTGAACTAAACAATTCTACAAAATTTAAGGGATTGTTAGCTGTTTCGGCAATTCAGCCGAATCAAGTTTTGTTTTCATTAAGATTTTGTTTTTTCTTAAAGGTGCATTTTTCTCCCATAGGGTTTGTGCACGTTTTTCTTCCACCAGGCACTTTGGCACATCCGATCTACTTCAGACTTGGCACACACTTATTAGACCACCACCCACAGATGGTCCTAAAACGATGACGTCATGATGACGTCATCTTAAAGGTGCATTTTTGAAGGGCCCATATCTAGAGAACCGTACATAAATGATGACGTCATAGTGACGTCATTATAAAATTTTATAGTATTTGTTACATTTTGTACACCTTTAATCCATATCTCATCAGCGGAACATGCTAATTTCAAAATTCTTTTTGTAATGGGTTTGCTAGGTCATAGATACGTACATATAAACGTAAAACGTGTGACATCATGATGACGTCATCGAAAGTGTGATTCTTTGTGTGAAATACTATATAAATGTACATGTAGGTCCAATCGTCATGAAACTTGGTGGGTAGGTAAATGACGTAATGTTGACGTCATCACGTATCATATGACGTCACCACATGTGATATGACGTCACATTAAGGTGCATTTTTCTACGGTCTAAATCTACAAAACTACAGGTCAGATTTGGTTCTGAAACCCCCAAAATAGCTGTGTTTGTCCACAAACACATTTCTCATTCCTTCTGGAATCTCGACACTCCCAGAGAAAATGTATTCCTTTCTCTTTTTCCCATGCACCCGGGAGAGAGATCACCGGTTTCCTCGACATTCATTTGGGGTAAAGCACAAATATACCACAAAGTGTTAGATAAATTATCATATGTGTACATGTATGGGTGGGCGTGTTGGGGTATTCAAACCGTGGACGAAAAATGCCGGAGAACAAAAGAGAACAATATCGTCCGCGATTCCCAGCATGCGTCCGCGATTGGGATTGTGTACAAAACCTATGGAGGTCTTCCGAAAAAGTTAAAGTACAAACAAAAGAGGAACAATAGGACTTCCACGTTTGGAGGTCGATACACGACTGGGTGCTTCCATGAGTGTATGGGTGTATGTGCACTGTATATATCTCCGAGGACAAGAGAAGAAAGGAAACACAAAGAAACCTTTCAGTCCTCGAACGTAGAGTCTTTTGTTGAAATCGGTCCTTGAACGTAAGGATACGTGCTTAGTCTATGGGGGTTGGTTATATTAAAGGAACAATAGGAAACACAAAGCATTGTCCTCGGACGTATTGGGGAAGTACGACTGTGTGTGCATTTACAGGTAGTTCTGGAATTGGGTACCCGACTAAAAATAGCTTGGGTACCCGGGTACCCATTAAAGAAAGCTAATCCCAAAAATTAAATCTCGGAAATTGTTCTTCATATTGTTCGTAAAGGTTTGCACGTTAATACTACCACATCGGTGCATCAATGCAGCAAGATACAGTGAGCTCGATAGCTTTAATGTTATGGTGGAAATTGCATTTTCACAAGCATCATTGACGTTAATCTGTTTTGTTTTTCCATGTGCCCTGGTTTTCATTTAGAAAATTCCCCACAAATGACATTCAACAACTTTTTCATTGTCTGAGAAATTACTGAGTAATATGTTGATTCGGTTACGGGTATTCAATTCTATAATCTGGATGTTAGCGGTCGGTTAGTCGGGTACTTGGTTCGGATGCACAGCCCTACATGAGTCTGGGGAAAAATATTGACAGTTTTATTTGGGCATGATGTGAACCCATGACCTCTTGTTTACTGGTGCAGACGTCATAACTATGAACTTGCCGGGATCATTTGGCCGATTAAATTCCTACATAAACAGCTCACAAAAAGTATCGAAACACTTGAATCAGACCCCATCCTGTGTAATATAAATGAATGCTCCCTTTGAATTCCCAGTTTTTTGTCCCCAAGCATTTTGACACCTCGCATCTGACATCAGTTACCGGAGTAATGATAATTTGAATGATCAGAGGTCGAATTTCAAAAAATGACACTTAACGTGGCGCTTTTGAAAGGAGGTATAGCAATGGCTCTCCGTGAAGAATAGAGGCAGTGCTCGGCTGAATAGACTTAACTGTCACTTTGAAACTCGACCTTTGATCATTCAAATGATAATTACTCCGATCATAACATGTCAGATCATAACATGTGAGGTGTCAAAATGCTCGGAACAAAACTGGGAATTGAAAGGGACCATTCCTTTTTATTAAGCAGCTAAAATGTTCGAATGAAGGGGTCTGATTCAAGTGTTTCTATACGTTTTGTGAGGTGTTCAGAAGAGGGCATTACATTCACTGACACAAATGAAATGTATAGTGGGGTGCACATTCAGAGGTTGCCCTTTAAACGGTAGTTTTTTTTATATATGAAGAAAGTGGGAATTAGTTCAGGCAAACACATCACATGATGTTTAACAATCAGTGCAGCGATAATTCCAGGTAAATCTGATGCCCTACTTTGTCATTTCCTGTTGCACCTTGGCAAAAGGAAATATACTTGTAAATGTACGTGCTCGATAGATAAAAACAGCATCTGTAATAGTTTGTTTTGTTTAGTCCTTGAACTCTCTGTTTGTTGTTGCAGTAATGCAGTATTCTACAGTCAGTACAGTGTGAATTTAAGAAAAGAACCAGTAGCAATTGTTTGTTTTCTGCAGAGAGTACTAAACCAAGCATGGTGTGGAAGCCTTGAAAATCAATTATCTTAATAATTCAGGTCCATTCAGTCAGTCAGCAGTTTGCAGCAGTTTTATTCATTTTCAATAATAATTACCGGCGAAGGGTCATTTGGGAGACATTGCCATAGACGCGTGCACACATTTTTGTTTTAACTTTCATGAAGCTTAACCCCACTTTCCCTTATCCTACCCACACTTTCCCTTATCCTACTCCCACAAAATTTGGTATATTTATGTTTTGGACCATTCTCTATCGATACAACTCACTTTCGACAGTAAAATTATGCCTCTAAATAGGAGCTGCGACATTAAGGAGACATTGAAATGTCTCCCTGATGTCACTTGTCTCCCTCAGGTATAAAAAAAATGATGACAAAATGTCTCCTTAAGGGTACTTTAACAGGTATAGGCATTTAAGTAAACTATCACAGTGCTTACAATATTATTATTATTACCCCTGCTCATCAGGCCCATTAGTCATTCCTGAAACCTTCTGAACTCCCTGGGGAGTATACAGCCCTGGCTGAAAGTTCAGCGCACCTGGGCTAATCAAACACATAACCATCACTGCCCTCACAGGTACCCATTTATTCCTGGGTGGAGAGAAGCAACGTGACAAAGTGCCTTGCTCAAGGATACAAGCACCATGACCCCCCAGCCAGTCTCGAACCCACAATCTGCAGTATCACCGAGATCTTGAGTCTGGTACACTAAGCCACCAGGCCACAGCGCTTCTTGGACAAACTTGGATTCATCTCCATATAAACTTGTTTATCTTGTAAAAAACGTATTAGTTTATGAAAACATGCTTCTCTTTTGATGGATTGCAAATTTGTTTTTTCACTGTTTTAGCAATAGGAGTCAAAGAAGAGACCACTTTTAATAAATATTTTTCCCCATTGTCATTTGTTACAGATAATCCTTCTGGCAAGCCCCTTTGGGGTTTCTTGCCTCCTTCGATGGCTTCCTCTTTCACTTTACCCCTTGTCACATCCCTCTGTTCCTTCCCTTGCCTAATTACCACCTCTTATAACCCCCTCCCCCTTTTGTCAGACTCCTTTGTTTCCTCTTCCACCCTCATCTTCCCCATCTCAACCCCCCCCCCCTCTTTTATCTTTACCCAAACCACACTCCTTTGTTTCTTGTTTTTCCTTCTCTCTTTAGGGTCATTCTATAAATTTGGGGTGCAAAAGTGTGACATTTTGTTGGTGTCCCTGACCAGTGACCTGTGTAATTTTCCATCAAGTATCATTAAAATTGACTTGACACTATTTTGTACTTTGCTAATTTACATAATCACTCTTGGAGACAGAAGGCATTAAAGAATGTGTCCTGAATTGCAAAAATCGTATACATGTCATCAGATGTAAACAGGAACACCAAAATTGGACCCCAAATGTATAGAATGACCCTTTACTTCCTTTGATGTTCACCCACTCACTGCCACACTCCCTTGGTCCATAATCTCTGTTTTGTGTTTCTCCGTCCACCCCTGCATGCTTGTATGTCCCCCCATACATGTCTGCTTCTTGTAATGCTGTCTTGTATTACATTTGCCTTTGAGAAAGAACTTGCTTAAGTTCGAAATGTTAGGCCAGCCAATTGTGTAGATTTAAATATATTATTTATTGAAAAAACATCCAGAAAACTAAAAACAGCCTTGCTGCAAATATTTTTGTCGTTACAGTTTCTGTTGCAGCCTCTCGATTCACCCCCGGATTCCAACTTTCCTGTTGGATTGCCTTACAAGGTTCTGGACCTGTCCAATAGCCCGATTCTCCCAGGCATGGCATTTGACGAGGCCAAGGAGAATTTTTACGTACTGACTTCCAATGAGGTAGGTTGAAGCATGGCTCACTCAGTCAATCACTGGCCATGAAACTGGGCTCACGGAGGTGCAAGGCAATCTTTCCTGATCCTTGGCAAAGGGCGCTTAGTAAATCAGATTTCCCATGGGAGCATTTTAAGATGGCACTTTGCCTCTGTTGCCTCCATAAAGTTCCAGGCTCCTCTGCTTTGTTGTCAAATGTTTGTAATAGAGGAATCCCACAACGACGAGTTTAGCGCCGATCTGCGCACTTCCGCGTTTGAAAACGAGGATCTCAATGTCACAGTAACTAAAATTGTATGCTGATCGTGAGCCTGCGTTGCCTTATATGGCCTGATTATTTCATGCATGAATGAATCTGCTGAAAAGCGTTGTTTTGTTTGCCACTGACATTCTCACTTTCAACCCGGAAGTGCGCAGAAGGGGCTAATGTGAAATTTCTCTATATGGATGATGGCTTTGAAGAAACTGTATAAATGATTGAATTATAAGAAGAGACTGAAGGTTTGCAAACATGCGGCAATTATGATTAAAATGATAAAAAAAATTGAGTGGAAGCTAAAAGCCACTCTAGGTAAAGGGCTATTTTTTGGCCACATTTTAGGTTGCCAGCCCTACCACCCAATAGTTCCCCTGGTTCCAGATCTAAATCGAGGATAAATCTTCAACAGATACCAAAATAAATTAGACCCAGGCGGGGTAACTTTTACCACCGTTGGCGAGACCAACTCACCTCCCCTTTGAGTGGATTAAATGGTTAATCCATTTTGCAATGAATACAAACTTGAAAGACAAAATGGCTGTACGTGCATATAACAGTGTACATGTACATGATATGCATATAGGTCCAGTAGTCTTTTGACCATTTGTGACCAGCTCTACAAAAAGGGGTATTATGTCGCAAACTTTGAAAAATGAGTTATATACATAGTTGAATTTGTCACATCCTAAGCTTTAATTTGGTGTAAGGTTGACCCCTGTGGCATTTTGTGTTCTCAAGATATCTTGACATTTGTATACTCATATTTTCCAATTTAACACAAGTGCGTTTATAGATAGAGGCCTTTAACCCCTTGACCCCGGATTTCAAATGGGGGGCTCTGGGGCGCCATGCCGGCTTGTGCAGCCAAGCAAAACGGAAACAAGAGGCTTGTGCAGCCAAGCAAAATGGAAACAAGAGGCTTGTGCAGCCAAGCATAACGTACACCACAATACCCCAATAATGGATTGAAAATGCAGAAATTGGCATGTATAGACGTCAACCGGCCAGGTGGCAATTTTAAATCTGCACGTATTTGTGTCAACCGTACGCAAGGGGTTAAACACAAAAAGTGCAAAGAAATGAGATAGAAGTAATTTCTATCAACATTTATTTTTTCATCTTTATTCATCAATATTAATGTTTCTGAAACTAAATTATGAAAATATAGATACAATTAGAAGCCATCAAACCAAAAACAACAAAAAATCACTTATGTGAAGATTTGTTCACCCGCTTCACACAGAACAGCCCTGTGTGTTTTCACATAATACCCTTTTTGTAGAGCGGGTGACATTTGACTTATTTTCTTGTTCAGCTTTTCAAGATCGCCATCAGTTCTTGCGAGCACCATGTTGACTGCTCTGTGTGCGTTGTGACCCATGACCCAAACAACTGCGGCTGGTGCGGTTTTTGCTCTACCGTGTCCGGGTGTATACAGCAAGGCAATACATCGGTTTGGCAGAGGGATAGTTGTTCACCAGTAATATACAACGTAAGCAATTTTCCAGTTCCCCAACTTTGGTTATTTTGCAATCTTTCGTACAAAAAAATGGAAATGTTCAGGATTTATTTTACCCCTTACGGCCAGCTGTTATCAAGGGGTACTGGTATGGTGGAACTATCACTGAAAGGGCTGTGCAGCCAAGCGTAAAAGCTTTGTTTGAAAAAGCTTCATATACATGCATTTATTACACTCCCAGTCAAGAATAAGATAGTTGAATAATGAATCAATTGTGTACGTGCGGTAATGCAGCTAATACGCGTCAACCCGCACAGTGGTCTCGCCTCGAACCGTGGCTATGGTCATCAGCCGGCCGCAAGAACTGAATGATTATTTTACTTAAACCTGGAATTGTTTTCAGCCGTGTGGTTGATTTTCTAGTTGTTGTATGGATTATTTTTCCTTTTAGGAAAATGTGTTCAGCTTTTATAAGTGAACTTTTTTAACCCTAACGGTCCTGAATCCGCCAAATTTAATATGATTTCCCACACACTCCTTTAGAGTTAGAATTATATTTGTGTCTCTGGCTATTGGTTTGATTAAAGTTTTCTAAAAGTTTTTGCTACCAGATTTCTCTTTGAAAGAGGGACGTTCATAAATTCCTCTTTCCGAAATACTAAATTGTCGTTTGTTTTAATGCAAATTGAATTATTCTCAGTTATTTTTCTCTTGGAGGAAATGTGTTTTCCGCAAAAAATAAACCACTGGATGTTCATGTTGTCAGTATAAAAAACAATGAAATAATATCTGCACATTTGTTATTTCCGTGTATGACCAGAAGGCAAGTGTATAAAAAGCACTGGGGCCAATTTCATAGAAAAACTAAACATATCTTTTTCTATTTTCAAAGTGAACAAAGGAAACTGGCAGGAGCGGGGTTCGAATCCCGCTCCTGCCAGTTTTCTTTGTTCACTTTGAAAATGTATTCAAATTTACCTAGTCAGTTTCCCTTGTGGATTGTTTGACGAATTAAAAGTTAAAAAGTCGTATCCTTATTGAGTGATCACCACAACGTCGCTGCCCAGGTTGTATCGTAAAATTGGATGTGATCCCTGGCTATACGGCATTCTGGGTTTATGACTTCTGACTAGCGCCCACCCGAACAAAGATACTGACAATTTGGGAGACCGCGCCAACATAGGGCAAGATAGCTCAGTTGGTAGAGCGTCGGTACGGTAACCCGGAGGTCGCAGGTTCGAATCCCGCTCCTGCCAGTTTCTTTGTTCACTTTGAAAATGTTTTGTATGTGACGAGGAGTTTGGATAGAGTTGGATTTATTCTTTGATACAACTCTGTAAATCAGAATACTTACCGCTTGCAGGTTACACCCTTAGCAGGCCCGCTAGAGGGCGGTACACGGGTGACCATAACCGGAGACAATCTAGGGAATAATGTGGCGAGCAGCCTCACGCCCGAGGTGTACGTTGCCGGGCAGCCTTGCGCTGTAATTCCGGAGATGAGCAGCTTGTCTAGGTAACACCGATCATCAGGTCTCTTCAAGGTTTCTAACATCAGCATCTAACTCCCTGTTAATCATTATTTCCATCATTTTCTAACATCCGAAGACATATCAACTGCTGCGACCGTGTTCCAAATTTGGGACGAAATTGCCTCCAAACAATTTCACTGTATCATTTCCCTCTAACACCATCTTAACACCTACATGTGTATTGATTTTATAGGTTTCTACCTTAATCAAAAATAAACTCATTATCAGCTGAAAACTTAGTTACTGTAAAGCGTAAAAGTACCTCTGTGTTCAAACAGGGCTCGTTATCTTCAAGCAAACTTGAATCCTCGATCCTGATTGGTCGATCCATGGCAACTGACAGTGTGATATTATCCCATATTGCACGGTCTATATCGCACTCTGCGTATTGTGCTATGCACAAAACAAAGAAACTGTTATTGATACTCGAGCGTGTGTTGCACATTCTGGTTTTGTGTACAGCTTGCGTGTTCCATCTTTATCGTGCGTCAAGTTTGCTTGAACATAAATTCATCATCTTACTCGCGCTCGTGGAACACGAAAAATGTAGTGCATCCGTGTCCCATATGCCACTCGGCCTTCAGCCTCGTGGCATATGGGACACGGAAGCACTACATTATTCCGTGTTCCACGAGGACTCGTAGGATAACTAATGAAGTATTCACTGCAGTGAATACAGCAGTTTATCTGTCATTCTAGTCCAGTGGTCTTGTGATTTTCCTTTCAAATGATCTTGCAGCCGATTTTAAAATTCACACTCTAACCAATATCAGAAATGGACAATATGAAAATTGTTTTCCTGTACTTGTCCTCTTGTCCGTCTGTTAATACACCATGGTTTACCCGTCTGCGTTGAAATGATTTAAAGCTCTTAAAATGGTGTCCATGCATTGTTGTGTAACACACCCTCTTCTCTTAAAATGAATTAAACTGCTGCAAACTGCTAACTGACTGGATTGACCTGAAATGTACAAATCAACAAAATTAGCTGGACAGAACTATTAAAGCAAGTTCTTACTCTTGTCTGCTCGACTCTTTGCATAACACGGTCATTGGGAGCAGCCATTATACTTCTTTATATGGGGACTCTTGTAAGTAAAAGAAAGTGTGTATGTGAGATATCTATCTATGCACTAACAGGAAATAAGACAATGCATAAGAATTAAAGAAGCAAAACACTATCTTATTTAATGGTAGTGTACACGATTGGTAATCCTTCAATTTTTTTTTTACTGAACTATTACGAAATACCTTACTAGACTGTAAGTTAATAGTAGTCTCAATCATCCTGTGAAATGATGGCACCAGGTGTGCTGTCGTTGTCAAGAAAAGTGGAAATTGATATCGTTTTCCAACGATTTCCAGCTGGAAATCGTTGGAAAACTGCCCTGTAGCCTTTATGCCAGCACATGCATGTCTGGGGTGCGCCACTCGTCCGGGTAGCCACGCGCGCCTTGACTAAAGGCTATCATCCCTCCGACGGTTAAAAACGAGTGCCGTTTTTCTCTCGTTTTTTTCCGCCATCCAACAATGCAAAACTTTGAACAGGTCAGTGGAATGATATTTCCTATAAAATACTATCCCCCGAATCCACTCATTTCTAAAAATTGCAACAATGACCAATCATG
Organism: Hippasteria phrygiana; assembly: GCA_037893225.1. Classification (NCBI taxonomy): domain Eukaryota; kingdom Metazoa; phylum Echinodermata; class Asteroidea; order Valvatida; family Goniasteridae; genus Hippasteria; species Hippasteria phrygiana. The sequence goes on from JAZGUH010000378.1 coordinate 128,129, forward strand.
TACACTACCCTTAAGCTTCACAAAACAATCACTGTGTCCAAAATTCCAAGTATGGGATGAAGTAGGAGGCCTGGAAGAGACTGAAAATATGAACTGTAATTAAATAAATGGATGACAAAATACACAGAGAAATAAAATGGTTATTTTCTCTTCATGGAGGTTATGGCATTTTGTAGTAAAAGCATGCTTTTTATAGCAAGATTTGAAAGTACCTAGTATGACATGTACATGAAGCTGCACTGTTTCTATTAGGCAAATTGATTTTATGAGAAAAAAAATCATCTTCTTCATCTTTGAGGAATATTGTCATGCACGTCAGGTTCACTTAATACTGCTTGCTGGTCAAATTGAGGAACCATTACTAATATGCACTGCCTTGTGGGTACATGTGTGGCCTACATTGATAGTCTTCAGCAGAGTAGATCAAGGATTTTCAAGGTGGGCACAATCTTTGAGTGCAAAGTCCGAATGTGTGAGCTCCAGAGGCATAAAACTGTCATCGCTCATTATACATGTATGTCAGCTTTACATTTGGGGGAAAAATCAGTCTAAAAAAGTGCATTCAGCCCCCTCTAAATCTGCCGCTGTTCAGCCCATTTCACACTTGATCCAAAAAATCAATTTGTGCCGACATTCGCCTTGTTTACAGATATTTGCAGTGTTCACATGAGTTGGTTTAACCAAAAAATAGAAGATACCCTGCCAGGGTCTGTAGGTCTGAAAAGTTGGACAGGTCTGTTGAAGATTTACCCTATATATGGATGTGGCACCATAAAACCATTCAGGTGGAGGTTTTAGCAACCCTGCCACCTCTGTTCATAGCCCATTACCTAGAGTGGCTTTTAGCCTTGTAATGGGCAAATTCCATTAAAAAGAAAAATCCCACTTGTGTCTAGTCAAACCAGAAAATACAGAGGTTTCCTTAGCTCACGGTAAGAGAGACGACTACGTTTAGTTCCCGTGACCTCATTATTTGTTTGCGCTTGTTTGATGTTTTCCTCGGAAAGAGTTCCATATCCGGCCATCACTTATACCTCATGCACAAAGTCTATGGGCCATGACAGAAAAGATCAAAGTATTTTCAAAGAATAAGTTGAAATGTTTTCCCTCCTAAATTCGTGTTTCTTCATCAGATATACACTTTTTGGTCATTTTTAAGTCAAATTAAGGGAAAATAAGTGATGTCCGGATATGGAACTCTTTCCTTCTCCTCACTCATCCTAAACGTAATCACCTTGTTTATATGGATAGCGGTCCCACGACACGTAAGTAAGAAACGGATAAAACCAACGAACATTTTTTACCAATTTTCGTCGCGTACCATTTAGAGCTAATCGTCGGCGTACGCACTAACCGAAATCTCTCTATTGTTGTGTATAAAGCACCCATACAGAATAGTACTTTTCACCATGAATACAGAGGAGCCTAAGTGTGCACATTGCCGATTGCATTCTGGTCTAGCCACCCATAGCCATTGCTAACGTCATTATCAAATTCATCCACAGCATTCCATGTAAATGTATGGTTCTTCTGCAAAGCTTTCATTTAATGCTTAATATTTTCCACAATTTTGAGAGTGGATAATGAAGCTGTGTGGAATTGCCACCATAGTATACTTGCAGTTACTGTGTACCACAAAAGCCTTATGAGCATATCATTGCTGCCACACACAGTGTGCATGGCCAAGCCAAGGTTGGTTTGGAATAGTCTGTGTGAGAGAATGATAGCAGTCGAGTAATTTCATAAAGCTGTTTCATACTTACTGTACTAACCTTCAACCTCTACTACTGAAAAACAAGAAACGGGGTGTATTTGTATGGTACGAAGTTAAAAGCAGGGAGGGGTTGAAGTGATGGGGGCTTTCAATTTCTAAACAAAAATGCAAAAAAAATGGTGAAATATCGAGAGGGAGAAAGTTGCGCCCTCCTTCTCCCGCTCCCACCCTGTGCTGGATAATAATTCATCTAGGAGATGGGATAACAGGGTTATCTGTATTTTTCACTGGCTCTTGCCATTCTCATGAAATGGGCAAATATTAATTGTGATTATTCTATCAGTCACCGTTTGAATTTTGCACATTTCATAAGAATTGTCATGTAGCTAGAAAAAATAAATAACTCCTTTATACGGTCCAAAGTATCTACGGTATCAAGGATTTACCCTCGATCAAATTAACACCTACAGATTCTTGAAGGTAGGTTGTGGGTACACCCGTGGAAAGATATCTCTATTCTGAGGAAGTGTTGGCGTTGAAAATAAAGTCTCGACCAGATGTTGCTGATGTGAAAACCAATGTCTTGAGGGACAGTGTCGTGGCGGCTGATCTTGATGGCTTCTCTTACACAGCGGGGTTGCCAACACATCCTCACAAAAAATACCTTTCCATGGTGTCCCCGCATCCTACCTTCCAACTGCACCATGCAAAGCTTCGGACAATAACCAAATATTCATCATCATTAATCAAAACATTCTTTGTCAGCCAACTTTATTCTTAAGTTCTTGAAAATCACATTTAACAACTCCACTACAGTGTGAGTAAAAAAAACTATACACTTTTAGAATTGGCCATAGTTTTATTCTGTAGCAATATAGATAAGATATTTTCATAGGTACTTTTAGAGTAACTCTTCCTGCTTCTTTGGGTGACATTTTTACTGGATTAGTTTTCATGCATGACTGCACAGGAGACAATTAAGGGAGTCGGGTGAAATCTGAGTTGCACCAACTGGTCATTGCCTTGAATCAACCGGTGGAGTGGCCCCCAAGATCTCCTGATCTGACCCCTCTTGACTACTTTTTATGGGGATATCTCAAAGCTCGGGTTCTCACCACTCCTCCAGCAAATCTGGATGACCTCCAGGAAAGGATAACTCGTGAAATTGACAGGGAGATCATTCGCCGTGCTGTTGCAGGAATGATGCGCCGAGCCCAGCTGTGCATTGAACGAGATGGTGGCCATGTTCAGGGCTAAGACACCGTGGAATTTAATTGACTTTTCAATTTAATTTAAATGTTTTAAATCAACACGAAGTTTAAAAGCTGATGAAATTCGTTTTTGTCTCTTTGTTAGACAATGGTTATGTTCTTTTAAATTGTCTCTTTCTTATCCAGCCATGACCAGTTGGCGCAACTCACATTTCACCCGACCCCCTTAATTGTCTCCTGTGCAGTCATGCATGAAAACTAATCCAGTAAAAATGTCACCCAAAGAAGCAGGAAGAGTTTCTCTAAAAGTACATATGAAAATATCTTATCTATATTGCTACAGAATAAAACTATGGCCAATTTTTAAAGTGTATAGTTTTTTTTTGACTCACACTGTATAGTAGAGTATGCCTCATTTTACAAACTTGTATGAAAGCCTTCTGTAATGTAGTATGAACACGTTGAGCCGTCTTGTAAAGGACACTATCCCTAACCCACGTGGCACTTTTACTGGAAGTGTCCTGAACCTGTCAAAATCCAACACTGTGGAGTAAATCTGTGGTACATTCTTTGTACTTAGACAAATTGAGGCATCATAGCTCCATGTAAAATAATAGTGCCAAGGCTCTATAGTCCTGAACTTTTGTCCCGTTTTTTAAAATTTTGTTATCCTAGTTCTATTCTACTTTTTCACCTGGGCCTGCTTGAAAGCATGCAGGTATTTACATCACTGATAAAAAAGGATCTTAATTTACCTGCCCAACTGCTATGGAAAGCCTAAAAGTCAAAACAGTGCTCCAATTGAACCCAACAAATTTTGTAATACGGATATGGGAGTACCCATCAATGTATTTGAACAGGTATGGCATTGGCAGCATAAGTCCATAACATGCGATGGATTTGAATATATACATGTATTGCTTATAGTGTTAAAATATATTTTGGTCTTACCTAATTTTTACAGGATTGGGTGTACCACATCTGCAGTTTCGTCACCTAAGTCCGGACCCATTGAAGCCATAATTCATGTGAATGATGGTAGCTTGTCATACAGAGTAAATGGAAATGTCTCATCGGAACCAGACTTCATTTTCACATATGTGGTACGTAATAGTTCTTCAGTCAAGGTTTAAAGGTTCATTTCTTAAAGAAAATTTTCCCTGCTTAGTTTTGAAATGCCAGTTACATCACAGCTGGTTTTCCAGCCGATTTCCACAACGGCTGTTAACAGGTTGTCCAGCTGCTATTTTGGGGGGATGGTATGCCAAGAACTGGCTGTGTAGTTAAGCGCAAATGCAAACAATAGGCACCACACTGAATAGAGTGCTCCTATTCATCGCACTTGGAGCCCCCCCCCCCCCCCCCTTTCGTATGAATGAAAGCTTTGTTTGAAAAAGCTCCATCTATTCATTACACTCCTATTCAAGAACAGTATAGTTGAAACATGAATGAATTGGGTATGCAAAGGAATGTGCATAAAGACGACAACTGGCCAGGTGGTCTATTTCAAACCGTGGCTATGGCTGTTCCGTATTTAAGAGGTTATGTAATAGATGATTCCAATGAGCACGTCGGAAACAGTGCATGACTCTACAGTGCCACCCAGCATGCATGCACAGGCTTTTATCTGACTTTTATCAGACGGGAGTTGTGATTGGTCAATGCGTTAAGGGGCATGGCTTAACCCCTTCCAGTCGGCTATTATTGACGGAATGCCAGGGAGCCAGGCTCTCTCTGAAAGGGCTGTATAAAAAGAGTGGCCCTATTCATTGCACATTAACTTTAAGCCCCCTTTCGTGTGGAAAAAAAAAAAATGTTTGAAAAACTCCATCTATAAGCCAGCTCGGTATTCCAACTGCGCATGTGCACAACAAGATTCAATTATTTCTCTCTCGGGGGGGAAAAACATGGCAGATAAATGCACACAAGGCTATGGGGGGGCGTGGTAACCGAATCTGCATTTTGTGCAATTTTTCTTGATGTGTACATGCGCAGTTGGAATACCGAACTGGCTTATTTATTACACTCCCATTCAAGAACAATATAGTTGAGTTATGAATGGATTGAGTTTGAGCAGGAAAGCAGCTACAATGGAACGCCGCTATAACGAACATCGGGGGATCCACAGATTTTGTTCGTTATAGCAATCGTTCGTTATAGCGATTTTCTGCCAAATGCTCGTATTTTACCATGGCGTCTGTTCTTTTAAATAGCGCCCTCTTGCGTCGTATTTGAAGTGCGCCCTCTTTTGAGCATTGTCAGTTTACGAAACTACTGTCCATTCATCTTGGCAGCACGTCATGCACCCTGCATGCCCTTGCGGTTGCTTTAGGACGACTTTGAACATGTGCCGCCCATTGAATCATGTAATTACATGTTCATATTTTTTAAGCTTACCGAATTCTAAAGCAACAGTTGGCCTTTCCCTTCTATTCCTTGGGGAAATAATAGCCGCCTGTCACTCTTCAACATAAAAGCTGCGGCCTTCCGTTGTTCGGTAAGTTTTGTACACAAAATTTGGGAGCCAAGGATGGTGTACGTTATAGCCGAATGTTCGGTTTAGCGTTGTTCGTTATAGCGGCGTTCCACTGTATTCACCCCAACTGACCCACATGTCGTGTATGCCTCACACCGCGGCTATGGCCGTAGTTCGGCTGCAAGGAGTTAATGGATCCATCCAATGCCATAACACGGCCCTAAGGTAGAATTTTTCCATTCTTTGCAGGATCCTGTCATCACGGGCATTGAGCCAAAGAGCGGCCGACAATCAGGGGGCACTTTACTCACCATCACAGGCAATGGATTGAATGCTGGGAATGACATCAGCGTCACAGTGCTCGGGAGGACGTGTGTGATTCAGAGGTTCGTGTCGCCGGTCTCTTTTCAGCAAATTATTTTCTGCTTTAACAATTTGTGTGCTGTTTTGTGATAATCCTAAATACTATGGAATGTCGGATACACTGGAAATGTAAAAAAAAAATCATTTTCACCATAATGACTTCTATCAGTTCCATCTCTGGATTTTCAAGGCTGTAAATTGTTTTTTTCTAGTTTCATATTACTTGCTTTAATCTATTCATTTCTTCAAATCCCACTGACCCTGTTCTTGGCTCCCGACCACTAAAAAAAAACAAATTTAAAATGCAACAAAAATATGACAAAACAAAAATGAAAGAAAACTAATGGGAAAAGAAAGAAACAAAATCCAGCTCATGCACAGGACAGCAAAGCCAGCTCAAGTACAATGTACATATGTACACTGTGTAATGTTTTTGTTTTTTTGTTTAAAGAATCCTTTTTTACCAACCAACCCTTTTTCGAATGGGAAAACTATGAAAAACATTCAATAAAAAATGGATACCCTTTTTAACAGCTCCTCCCTCATACATGTACCTGCCACCACAAAATGGGCTTAAAGTCTCAAAATTTGAAAATCAAGATTATGGAATTTCCTGAAATTACAGGTTAAGAGCTTTAATTTGATATATTGTGTGTTGTGGTCTTTTCTAGCCCCGACACAACCTTTTGGAGTTATCAGAGTCTTAACCCCTTGTTTTGAGAAAATGAAGCTCAAAGTTTGTGATCTGTGCACACTCTAACCCGAGTTCAAAAAAGAATTCCCCTCAAAAATATATTTCGAGGAGCAAATCAGTTTTAAAACTTTGGGATATGATAGAATAGGGTTTTTAAATATACAGTTGTTAAAATCCCAAAATTGATTTTTCATTGAAAAATTGTTGTTTCTGCTTGTAACTCAGAAAGCCATAGTGTGACTTTAAAGGGACACATTGCCTTCAAATGTCATGAAATTTTGCTGTTTAGAAATGTTCCTTACCTTTGATAAGAGTTGTTCATGCAAAAAAACACGTATAATGTGTTGTAATTAGTGAGTAGTGATTACAAAACAAAAAATTGGCAGCTTACCCCTGACATCTGACCCGCGAAACATAGACATATTTCCAGTACTAAATACCACCGTCTAAATAATGCGCAAAATACGCTGTAAGAGTCTTTAGGCTGGCGCCGCAGCCAGTGGCCTTGTGAACCTATCAGATGATCGCCAGGTACAATTCTCTACCTCGCGACACATAATTATCGCCAAAATGGATCAACAGAACGTACTTCAACCAGATGCGACTGGAAATACGACTGGTGAACACAGTCCGCCATTTTGTGGAGTCAAAAATTTGGTTAGCTACAAAATGGCGGACTGATATTTGTCACGAAATTAAACAAAAACCACGCAATTTGAAGGGATAGTTATGTGAATCTTTATATTCTACTTTTAAAAAAGCTTCCCAACCATATCCATTTCAGTTTTATAGCCCAAATCGCAAAACCCAAAGCAATGTGTCCCTTTAAAGCTCACTTTGTGGTGGCAGGTCATGCATGTACATGTACTTCTGCCCTATCCAAGGGCACTGGTGACTGCTTGTGTAAAAGTGGAATGTTATTCATCATGGTGAACAATGATAGAAATACTTATCTACTGTCTGACGATGTAGTCAACATTGTCAACTGCACACTGTTAGTCTTCATCAGTCGATGGTGTAGACCTGTCAGTGTTCCCCTTATATCCGTGTCCTGGTGATCCAGTGCGTGCTGGTGTTGCATGGTCATTGGTCGGTGCAACGATGCATGGCGTGCGACGTCTGATTGCACAAATCCATGATTCCGGTATCTTGATATAGTAGATAAGTATGGCTATCATTGCTAGTCTCTTCCCTCACAAAACCTGTGAAGGAAATGCAAAGCATTGTGGGTAGCTTACAATGACCTTGCTACAATACACATGTATCATTTTAAGAGCAACTCCAACAATTCCCAACCTTTCTTACGTTTCGATTTAATTGAGAAGAGCTTTGTCAAATAGAACGGACACTTATCAAAATCCCTATCTTTGACGCCAGTTTTTATGTTTAAAAAAATGCATTTTTGTTGCCTTTCTTTCCGCGAGTCTATCCCAGTTTCGTGAAAAGGAGCGTGACGTCAAATATTCATTTCTGACATAACATCACTTGCGGCTTTCTCCGGTACTACATCATGTGTTTCTAATTTCTCAACAGCGCCACCAGCGGCCAATTTTTTGGAAATTGTTCATGAACTCTAAAGAAAATGGTAATAATTTCTCGCAAAATAACACAACATTGAGATGCAAAACAAACATGATTTTGTAATGAATAAGTAATTCATTATATATTGAACACAATAACATTTCATTCTAACACTTTTCAAAGTGAACAAAGAAACTGGCAGGAGCGGGATTCGAACCTGCGATCTCCGGAATACCGTACCAGCGCTCTACCAACTGAGCTATCTGGCCCTATGTTGGCGGTCTAGTCAGAAGTCATAAACCCAGAATGCCGTATAGCCAGGGATCACACCCAATTTTACGATTCAACCTGGGAAGCGACATTGCGGGGATCACTCAATGAGGATACAACTTTTTAACTTTTAATTCGTCGAACAATCCACAAGGGAAACTGACTATGTAAATTTTGAATACATTTTCAAAGTGAACAAAGAAACTGGCAGGAGCGGGATTCGAACCTGCGACCTCCGGAATAATGTAGCGGCGCTCTACCCAAACCGTTGGAGTTGCTCTTTAAATGTGGAAATATTGTCCCCCATGTCACATGTAATACAAAAATCTACCTGGTGCAAAGTCAAAGAGTTTCCCCCTTCACCATCGCCCTTGGATAGGGTGGTTGGTACGACTGAATAAGAAATCCTACTTTATTTTAACCAACAGCATCAGCTTGACTGTACTGACCTGTAACACCACCTCATCTGCAGTCACTGAAAGTGGGAAAGTTCAAGTAAGAATTGATGCCATCATACGAACCAGCCCAGAAAGCTTCACCTACGTGTATGATCCCATCTTGGATAGATTTGAGCCGGAGAAGTCCGTGGTAAAGTAAGTTGCCCGATTCAACTCTTTTTTTTTTTCAACACAATCTGAAATTTACGGAGCCTCAAAAATAGAGCAGTAGGGGCTATTCAGAATGGTGCGCCACCAAGAGTTTGTAAATGGAGAGGACACGGTCTGCACTGTTTATTTGAAAAGGTCGACACGTCTGAATGTGTCAACCTGTTCAAGTGCACCGTAATACAATGGTCTCTCAGTTGCAATTGCTTGGTGGCTCGTTATTAGGCCAAAAACAATTGTTGTGTTGACCTCGCACAGGTAAAATTGGAAAAGAGAGTCGGTCGGTCAGAAACAGATTTTTGTTTTGCCTCATCTAATACTACTGGAAATAATGTTAAAAATAGAGTTAGCCCTGTGGACGAGGTTAAGCCATGATCGATTCAAAGAAGAAGCAAGTTGGTTGCTTTTGACTCTCGGTTGTTGTATGATAAACATCGAGAGATAGTTTTTGCCGATTCGATTTGACTCTTGCGCTACAAACGCCGACCCTGATTCTGTCAATTTTTATGGTCGGACGGTCAGTCCTAGGGCAACACATACATTTTTTGTTTTACTTATGAATCACCCCATTTATCTGCTGAACATTGACATTGCATATTTTCACAAGGTGTGATTTAATAAATTACCCTGCACTGCCCTGCGCCACCCCGCCCCGCCCCACCCCACCCCACCCCACCCCACCCTACCACACCCCACCCCACCCCACCCCACCCCGCCCTGCCCTGCCATATCTCTTATATAATTGATAAATTGATTAGTTTACAGACTGATTTATCTAGTACAATTCTGTTTTGTTTCTGTGCGGATTTAGTGGTGGACAAAAGATTACAGTGTATGGCAGTAATCTTGAGCATGTACAAGATCCCAAGATGAAGATCACTATACAGAGTGATGAGGCTACAATGGAGCTTCCCAAATACTCGACAGTAGGCAATATTTATTTTCATTTGAACCCTAACCCTCCAGGGTATTTTGGCTAGAAACCCTTCCAGACGCATCAGATTGCATACTTTGTCACATTGACTTGTGTGCAGAGTGCAGCCAGGTCAAGCTGTCACCACAGATGCACTGTGCTGCGTCTGGCAGGGTTAGGGTTAAGTTTTACATTTTTTGGGTATGGTCTATTTCTTGGTAAGTCATGGACATGTTTTGCTTTTGAGACATTTCACAAAGTTTGGAAACTCTTATTGCCTTAAAAAGAATTATAATACACTTCTCCTATTCAAAGATAGTCTTGGTTCCAAGACGACCTTAGCGGTGCAACGTATAGCATGCACGGATCAGAGCCGTACAGCGCCCTCTACACACGCAATCCAGGGCCAAATCGCAAAGGACATCTTGGCCCTTTTGTAGTTTAGCACGCGAAATCGCAAGCAGAACTGTGTGTGCATTTGCATGACGTAGAGTGCATATAATCGCATGACCTACATTGCATGCATTGTATAATCGTTGACTCACTTGTCTAGTTTCCCCGCGCCATACAGCTTGAGGTGCACATGTACGTACGTATGTTACCTGACTAGCCAGCTAATTACTAAAACATGATTTCCTCCAGTGCGCAAGTGCCATTATTCTTTTGACCTGACTCTTAAATTATGCATATCCAGGTCGCGCACAGTTCCCTACCAAAGGGCCAAGACGTCCTTAGCGATTTTGCCTTGGCGTGCGTGTGTAGAGGGCGCTGTACGGCTCTGATCCGTGCGCGCTACGTCGCACCGTTAAGGACGTCTTGGAACCAAGACTAATTCAAAGAAAGCACCAACAATTTCACCTTTCTTGTAGTTTTCTACAGTCGAAATTAGTTTTTATGTTGCATGCTACTAAAGACAGAGACGAGTTTAAATTAAATGGCTAATCCAACTTTAGTGGCTTTGGCATATTTTCAGAGTTTGTTTTATTATTTTCAATTTTTATTCTTTTTATTAATATTTATTTTTTAATTAATATTTATTTTTGATTGAAAAAATCACTGCTGCCTGTCGCTGAGTTACACTTGAATATTGTATTTATATGAATATTGTACAAAACATGAATATTGTACAAAATGTTTAACCGTTATCATGGACAGGAGTGCAACATCATCTCAAGTGAGCAATTAAGCTGTCCTTCACCCAACATCAGCCAATCGGCATCAAGAGCCACACCCACAGAGCCAATTGAGGCAGAGGTTGCGTTTTTCCTGGACGGCAGGCGGACTGTCCTGGCGTCCACCAACAGCGACACGTCTGATTTCCTGTTCTATCCTGATCCGGTGTTCTACCCCTTCTCTGGGAATAATGATGTCATTGTCATTAAGGAGGGTGCGTCTACTCTTACTGTCATGGTATGTGAAGTTATGATTTTCAGTACTTCAACTACAGTCTTTCTTTTTCTTTTCTTTTTTTTTGAGTCTATTTTTTCTGTGTTTTTTAGTTTTCGGTTTTTGTTTGTTTTTCTGTTTTTGTTTAATATGTTTTTCTGTTTTTGTTTGTTTTTTCGGTTTTTGTTTATGGAAGTCTTTCCTTAACCCCTTGTGTACGGATGACGTCTAATGCATGCCAAAAAAGAATTACTGCCTGGCCAATAAACTTTTTCAACATTCTCAAAGCATCATGGGAACTGCATCAGCCAAACTGGCATTAGAAGAGCAAGCACATTAGAACGGACGTGATTGGTCGCATTGGTCACATGTTCGTTGTTATGCTTGCAAAAATCCTCTTCTGATTGGCTAATAATGTGACATTATTAGCTGTTCTAATTCCAGAAATTTGCATTCATCAGTAACTGGTACCCTGAGAGGGATTCCCCAATTATTTCCTTTATTTTTATTGCCATTTAAAATTGATTTTTCTGGTAATTATTTTCTTTATGTTCCATGCAAAGATATGTGAAAAGGGTATCGCTCAACTCATGACAGATATTTAGCATAAAATCAAATAATATTTGGACTGGTTCACAGTGCCATAGGTTTGTGTATAAATTACATGGTTTGTTTGGCCTCCAAACCCACAATGCATTGAGAATGTCGAAAAGGTTTATTGAAGTCTATACACGCAATCTCTGCATTTTCAATCCATTGTCGGATTATTGTGTGTGTTACGCTTGGCTGCACAATCCTCTTGTGCCCATTTCGCTTGGCTGCACAGGCCACCCCGGCGCCTTATTATAAATAACCGTACTCATGGGGTTAAGATAACCTGAGGTCCTTAAAGATTAGTCACATTGATTGCTTTTAAGATTGTATGTGTTCACAATAGGAAGTTGGATTTTTTTGTGTCGTGTATTTTTGTCTGTTTTTTTTTTATGAGTATCATCCAACACAAGGCCAGAAGGCCACTTAAGGTGTGGGCTACAAAAGAGAAGAAAAGTTAGAAAATCACAGGGGTAAAAAGGTATCTGTTCACACTTTGTTTGAATTGAAAAAGATTATAGGTGGGAGGGAAGCAGGTTGCAGGTAAGGAGTTCCAAAGAGAGGGAAAAAACTTGAGTATCTCACAGTAACTAGGCTTTAGAACAACAGTGAAAAAAGAATGCCCTTCCGACGTATGTAGTGCATCAAGGACTGTATGTCCAGCGCTTTATGAGAGCCTGTGGGAAAAGAAATCACAGGCTTACTCAGGTGGGAATCGAACCAATAACCTCCTGCTTGCTAATGTAGATGTCTGCACTGGTAAGCATGTGGCTCGCAGAAAGCACGGGGCATACAGTGCTTAATACACCAGGGGACAATTTCATAGAGCTGTTAGGCACAACAATTTGCTTACCATGAAAATGTCTTGCTTAGTAAAAAACAGGTTACCAGCCAAAAGTCCATGTGATTTTCATGCTGAGCAAACAACAGCTGAATACCAGTCAAAAGCAATATTCCACACATCTAAATCTGGTTGGTAATCCAGTTTTTATCAAGGAAGCATTTTCATGCTAAGCAAATGTTTGTGCTTAACAGCTCTATGAAATTGGCAAAAAAGGACAAAAATCTCTTCAAATATTCACAGTAGTAAAAATCAAAAACTCATAAGGAACAACTTATCTATCAGAAATAAAAGCTTTTAAAACTTGAGAACCCTCCCTAACCCCCCCCCCCCCCCTCCCCAAAAAAGGCCTATTTTGCTGACCTCTGTGCACCTTGACTTCATTTATCTGGTATCAGAACTCATGTCCGTATTATGTGTCAATCAAATATCATGCAATATTTGTTTACTTAACTCCATAAAATTGGCTCTCTAGGTCAGGGTTGGACGATTTGAATCACGTTAATGTGAAGATGCAATTTGCGTCAGGGATGATGATATAAATTAGAACAGATGTTTTTTCTTTTGCCCATTCCCGACGTAATATATGGAAGTCGTGGGTTCGAATCCCGCCCGGGTAAGCCTGTGAATTTTTTCACACAGACTCTCAAAAAGCACTGAGCATACAGTGCTTCATATATTACGTCGGGAAAGGGCAAAAGAGAAAATCTCTGTTCTAATTTATAATAAATCACGTTGATTTAAATCAGCTAACCCTGCTATAGGTACATAGATTGACAGTCATCTGACAGTCATGCCAATCATAGAAGGGATACAAGTCATAGAAGATTGCCTTCTGAAATGAGGTAGCGCAGGGCAAACAATTTTAGATACATGCTGTGGGAGCAAACTGAGTCTTACGTCCAACCACCAAAACAAGTGGAACCAATTCAGAAAGACTAGCGGCTGTATACTCGTGAGTATGATTTCTGGGTACGAGTTAAATTTGGGGTTTGAGTACTCACAAGCCGTCCAGTCCTAATCCCAATCACAAGCTATTCAAATGAGCTGTGACAAAGGCATTCCTTTGTCATTGTTCATCCAGTTACTTGTGACTGGCTTTATGAAAGGACTTCTGACTGGGCTTGCGAAAGGACTTGTGAAAGGACTTGCAGGGACTCAAATACAACTCTGGTGTCTGGTCTGAATAGGGTGAAGATCTGGATCTGGCACTCACGGAGGCGGACATTCAACTGACAGTCGGTGGCAGAGAGTGTGAATTGATCAAGCTTGAGGCCAACGAACTGACCTGCAAGCTTCCCGACATGAGTGGGGCTGTGGAAGATGACCTGGGTTATAAGGTTGAGGTATGTGTCTTGTGTATGTGACATTCAAGTTGTATGTTAGCCACTTTTACTTTCTCTGATGTAATTTTTCACAAGTTAGACACATATGCAGTTGTTACTCTACACACTTCTACCTCCCCAGGTGGTGTGAACAATTGGTATTGAAATTGGAAGATTCAAGACTGTCAGAGTTCATTTTGCTAAAATAAGTTTTAATTTGATGTATTATGTTGCTGTAGCTCCTTCCGTGGGGGGGGGGGGGTGAGATTTAAAATCTGGAATTCCTGAGGTGATATCCAAACATGTTTTTACCTCTAAAAGTGGATATTGACCAATAGAAATGGGTATTTTAAGGTGGCCTTTGGACTTTACTCTGGGGTGCTCGGCGACCCCCCAAACACTGCAGATTTCGTGGATTTTTCACCCCTGTCCTAGCCCACGCTACAAACTTTTGAAGTTGGTAGTCATGGCCACGTATTTTGAATAAAATATAACTCAAATTCAACACACCTTACGAATATAGTATTGGTCGACAGCCCAGTGTGTCATCCTAGCAACCACTACATGTATGTTTCCTTCTTGGTTATAAACCCTAACATCGAAGGCATTCATTTGGGGTAAAGTAAACAGAGCTTGTGCATAAAATGACGTCACTGCCTACAGATTGGCACGTGCATTGCCATTTTGGGAGTCAAATTTGCATGACGCGCATCGGCCGCCCCGTATTTTGAACAAATTTCAAGCAGCACGTACGCGTGTTTAGAACATGGGCATTTCTCAAACCCCTGGCTTGGGCTCGGGCTTCGGCTTCGCGTAATTTTATGTCCCCAGATTTGGTAAGATCTGGGACACTGTTTTTGCTACATGTACATCAAAGTCTTATGTTTTAATCCAGAGCCTGTCTATTTATTTACGTATTCAAGGCTTCAGACTGGCAGTGGAACTGATGAATAGCTGGAGACGAAGCCGGATCCCAAACCGAAGCCAGGGTTTGAGAAATGGTCCTAGTTTTATACACTGCGTACATATCCGCACGACGGCATATAATACGCAGTCATGTAATTCGAATGCCATTTGACTCTCAAAATGGCTGTATGCACAAGCTCTATATTACAAAATACTAGATAATTTCTCATATGCCAGTGCAGTAAGAGTACTGCATACTACAGTTAGTAGTATTTTGTTGTAATAGGTGAGGTTAGGGTTAAACTTTTTGATATGATAAAAACGTTTTTCTAATGTAAAAATGTCAAAATCCTAAAATAAACTTCCCATTTGATAATAGTTGTTTCTGCTTCTAATAAGTCTATACCATGCAATAACTTTCCGCATATTTCAATGAGCCTCATCACCTATGTACTCTCGTCAGAGATGTATTCGAGTCCATCACAAGCCCCTGCAAGTCCATCATAAGCCCTCCAGTCCTAATCCCAATCACAAGCTCTTCAAATGAGCTTTGACAAAGGCATTCCTTTGCCATTGTTCATCCAGTTACTTGTGACCGGCTTTATGAAAGGACTTCTGACTGGACTTGCCTAAGGACTTGTAGGGACTCGAGTACAACTCTGACTCTCGTCCACCGCCCCCCCCCCTTCATGTCACAGATTCGCGCAGCGGCAAGCACCACCACCATTGGTTACATGAAGATTACTCCCCGGCCATTCCCATGGTACGTCGCCGTCATCATAATCTTGCTGGTCGCCTGCATCATCGTGTGCATCGTAGTGTGGCGCGTCCGCAAGCAGTCCAAGGAGGAAGAGGCGGACGTGGCATCGGGGGTGTTCACGCCCACGGTGCTGTTCCATCAGGCCAGCAGCACAGGTGGTGAGTCCGCAGAGGCTAGGGTTATCCCGGCTTTCACACGTGTGAACAGTGAGTGTCCTATCTCCTTTTTTCCCACTCCCCATGCATGGTGGACACAGCTTTGCGCAACTAACCAGGTTTGGCTTCTGATGAGTTTTTGTCGTGTTTCGTTATCGTCAGTCACACATTAACCCTAAACCTTCCCAAATCCTCCCAAATCCTCTTTGCCAAATGGAGGAATTTTGGAGGATTGAGGGCATTATTAGGGATTTTACCTCTGGAGGAAAATGGAGGGTCCAGGTCATCAGGCCCAATCTGATGCTGGATGATTTCGGAGGATTGAGGTTACTGGGTCGTTGATCCAAAACCCACGGGAGGATTTTGCAGGATTCAGGCAGTGGTCCCCAGTAACAAACATGGGCAGATTTTTGGAATTGGATGATGTTGGAGGATTGAGGTTACATGTAGAAAAATGATTTAGTTGTCCATGGGCCAGACAAACAAATCAGTACCATAGGGGCAAAACTCTAGTGGTACTAAAATATTTGTAGGGTCAGTACAAGTAAATTAATATGTGATAACCTTGCCACACGAGCAGCTTGAAATTGTATAATTTGTTTCTATGTTGTATGAGTTTGAAGGCCAGCAAATAAACATGTTGGGATGCATTTTTCATTTTCATTCAGTCTAGGTATATTCTACATACAGGGCACATGTTCATCAGGGGGGAAATCAGACTCCCTGGGAAGGTAGTAATGCTGTAATATATGATGCCTGGACAAAAGCGCCTTTTTAGGGTTTGCCCAGAGGGTCTGTCCATTCAACGCATGATAACCACTATTTATAAGCTGCCACTCTGGAAGGGTTATAGGGATGTTGAACTATTCAAAAATGGCAACTAGAATTTGCCCACCAAAATGGTACCGATAAGTGAAATTTTGAGTCTGTGCCCATGGACTTCAATATAATATGAAGTGTTTCTGAAATGCTATAAAGTGCTTCTCAATTTATCCTACGTCATTGAACCATGAGATTTTATGCTGCAGTTCAAAATGAGTGAGATCTATTCTTTACGCTGAGGGTTTCCCATGTAAACTCCTGGGTGGGGAGAAGCACATGTGATACAAGTGGGTTGCCCACACAGTCGTGTTTTCCTATACTACTGAGGACAATGCTTTGTTTTCTATTGTTCCTTTAATATAACACAACCCTATAGACTAAGCACGTATTTCTACATCCGAGGACTGATTTTAGCAAAAGACCGACTCCCAAGGACAAGAAAGATTCCTTTGTATTTTTGTTCTCCTCTTGTCCTCCAACGTATACAGTACATGTACAAGAACGCCTGCATCATGCCAATCAAATTTTCTTTGATCATACAAATTATTTTATTTTGTTTTACCGACATCATGCTACTCATAGCACCATATTCAGTTTGTTTTTGTAAACTGTTATTATAAAATCATTGGCTCCATACTAGTAGGTGCATTATTAAATAGGGGCAAGAAAATTCATATTGACAAAATTGCTTTATGCCAAACAGGGGAAAAGAAATCAGCAAAATTGAACTACAGTGTCAGCAAAATTGAAGTAGAGTGCCAGAAACAAAAAAATTTCAAGTGATAATAACAAAAAATCAATTGACTGCACCAAGAACTTCCCAGCACTGAGCCCAGAGCCGGCTAAGTATTCCTTTGGCTTTAAGATGTGTGATATTTTCTGCAATTTTATAACACTATAATGTGTCACTGTAACTAACTTACACCTCAAACAAAAGCGAATGACTTTTGAAATGCTTGGGGAAGTGTTGTAGGAATGGAGTCTGTGACATTGTCATGAGTGTGTAATGACCAGACTTGACTCTGACTATTTCTTGAATCCAACGAGACATTGAAGACTCCAGACTCTCAAGACTCATTCTTTTGAAAATGTGGGTACAATAAGTCACTCAAGACTCGTACACAGGCCAAGTTACTGAGGACTCAAACTCAGGCCAAGTTACTGAAGACTCAAACATAATATTCAAGACTCAAACACAGGCCGAGTTACTCAAGACTTGGACTCAAGCCAGTACTCAAGATGCTGACTTAGACCAAGATATGTAGAATTATATCAACTTACTTCAGACTAGGACTTAAATAGAGTTTTGAAGATTTTGACTCAAATAGAGTTTTGAAGATTTGGACTCAAGTGAAGTTACTCGAGACTCAGACTCAAACTGAGTTATTCAATACTTTGATTCTCAAGCCAAGTTGCTTAAAGACTGACTCAAACCATGTTACTCAACACTCTGTCTCAAGCCAAGTTACCCAAAACTTGTACCAAGTTACCAACACTCAACCCAACTTATTGTAGACTCTGCCTCAAACAGAGTTCTCAAGACTTATGCTCAAACCCA
Source organism: Hippasteria phrygiana (assembly GCA_037893225.1). Lineage (NCBI taxonomy): Eukaryota > Metazoa > Echinodermata > Asteroidea > Valvatida > Goniasteridae > Hippasteria > Hippasteria phrygiana. The sequence continues at coordinate 146,240 of JAZGUH010000378.1, forward strand.
GGCACTCAAACCAGGTAATTCAAGACTCGGACCGTAGGACTCCAATCACACTGCTAGGTATAGCAGGAGACACACTCGACCGTGCCCATTGGCCATTATGGAAAATAAGCTCGTTCCATGAATTAAAATGCCAAGAACGGAATGAGTAAAAGTCAGTAGCCTCCAAGCATCTCAAAATTCTCCCATGAAAATTAATCAAAAGTTTCAGTTTTCATTCCATGTCACAGATTTTATTTGTCAGTTTCTCACAGAGCTCAAATAAAAACCATGGTAGGATTTAAAGAGGAAGTTCAGTGGTGAGAGAAGTCTGCGTCATTTTTCATTTTTATGTAGATTGCGTAAAATCAAACAGCAAATTATTTCTGCCCTCTAGCCCGCTGGTGCCATTTGCCTAAAAGTCGTCGCTGCGGGCAGCAATCAATTTGACGTCATAGGACGAACTCCCCTTTTGTGTCTAGCACTAAGCACAATAGGGGAGTTCGTCTTATGACGTCGATTTGTTTGCTGCCCGCAGCGACGACTTTTAGACAAATGGCACCAGCGGGCTGTGCTGTGCTAGAGGGGACTTGATAAAAATAGCTCTCAAAAGTCACTTTTTTTGTATTTCATGGCAGAAATCATTTTGCTGTTTGATTTTACAATTCGCAATCTACATAAAAATAAAAAATGACGCAGATTTCTCTCAGATTTCTCAACATCATCTTTAATAAACTAACTTGGTATTACATCCAATTAAAGATATTTTGAATATCACTATTTCAATAAATAGACATTCTCATTAAAAAGCTTCTCAGATTAACTAAATAAAATAGTGGTATCACAACCAAGTGAATATATTTAAAATATATCAGTTTCAATGTCTGGAAAACACATTACCTTTAAATTTTATTTGTGTCCTAATTGCATCGTTTTCCAAAACAGCAGACCATTCATTAATTATGAATATTCTTTCGTGATAAAAAATGTCGAATTTATGCAAAGACAACAACTCTTTTGAATCGTCCTTGTTTAGAAATTAAAAATGACAGTCCATGTTGGTGTGGGTTTTTTTTCTTTGGATTGAATAAACAGATTATCTCAGGACACCGACGTCATCAGGGGAGTCTATGTTTGCCGGGATTGCTGATGAAAACCGGCCACTGCTGGAGACAGTTAATAAGGACCTGGCCATGCAGATCAGTGAAGTACTCATCAATGAGGATAACCTCAAACAAGGGGATCTCGTTGGTCAAGGTAAGAATGTATATCTGAGTGCACACCCCCCCCCTCCCCTTACCCACTTACCCCACCCCCACAAATTAAAAAGTGGGCCCAGCCCGGCCCACACACCTTAAATTGGGGACCTCCTATTGCCCTCCTATTGTTCTCCTATTGTTCATACTTTAACTTTTTGGAAAGGACCCTCATTGGTTTTGTTCATGATTTTTAAACCGGGACCTTTCTCAACCGAGGGCCCTATTGTCCTGTATTGTTTAAGGTTCCCTATTGAATGCAAAACAAACCCAACCTAACCCAACCCAACCCACCCTGACCCACCCCGACCCACCCCGACCCACCCCGACCCGACCCGACCCGACCCGATCAGATCAGATCCGATCTGGCCCGGCACAACCCGGCCCGGCCCAGCCCCACAGGGTTTACACTGCTCATTCACCCTGCACAGTGGCGCACAGCGCCACCACAAAGCTAATACGCATCGCTGATTGGCCCGCAATATAAATCTACACGATGACGTCGTGTCAAATCCAGCTGACTCCCTAGCTACCGATCGCCGTTAAAATTTTTTTTTTTCGCAATTTTAGTGTATTACGGTTTTACCTATCGGCAGGCTTGATCTGAAGAGTTCTGGAGACGACAAAAATACGGGGCCGCCTAGACAACTGTAATAAATTGCGTGGGTTGTATCGTTCTTTTTTCTCAGTGGCGAGTTGAAAGGCGGTTTCTTGAAAGGGAAGAAAATATTGCTTGATTTTTACCATTTTCACTCAAATTGGTAATTAATGAAATAGTTGTCTAGGAAGCTTATTTATTCAGGATTATTTTGGTACATAACTTTTGCGTCATTCGTAAGACAAGTCATTTAATTATTCTGATCCGGCGGTCAATGTTGCGTGTGTAGTGAATGCACTATACAAGAAATTTGTACACGGGCAGGCAAAATCGTGGAAATACATACGACGCAGTATAATTCAATATATTCTGATTTTCTTAGGAAAATCAGATGTTGTTGATCAGGAAGTGCACATTAATTTCAAATATTTTAGATTTATTCTTTCAAATATGTATAAAATCGACCAGTTTATTGCGAAGTTCGAGCGGGTGCCATGATATTTGAAATTCTACGATGCTAGATCTAGATCGGAAGAACTTGTGCTGCACTCATCATGGCCGATGTAAATTGTACACCTCACTCGCTAATGTTTTGGACTCCTTAGCTTTGCGATTTTTAGCCTGTTTCGCACGAAGGTCACAAAGGTCCCTCCCTGATTTAATTTTCTGTGAACACTAGCGGGCGCTGTGTGCAAATGCAGGGTGTAAATGCTGTGGCCCAGGCCCAACACATACAAGTGTGTAAACACCTTCAATCGGGGACCTCTGATTTTTCTTTTTGACTTTTTTTATTCAAATCGCCTATCACAAGGCCAAAGGCCACTCGAGGTGTGGGCTACAGAGGAAAGTGTGGAAGAACCAGCAGCTCACACTGAAACAAGACAAGATAATCTGATCTCTTCACAGTATGAATGGGGTTGGGATGGGTAACAAGCCTCTACCCATATTGTCCTCTTATTGTTCATACTTTAACTTTTTGGCATGGACCCTCATTGGTTTTGTACACGGTTTTCAAATAGGGACCTTTTGAGAAAGGGGACCTTTAACAATAGAGGACTATAGGGCCCCAGTTGAGACTGGGGCCCTATAGTCCTCTATTGTTAAAGGTCCCCTATTGAATGCAAAAACAAACCACAGACAACGAAGTCCACCAAATTGATTCAAAGCACGCAATAGATCAACTGGCACAAATTCCATCTGTTTAATTTGCATTTTCAATGTGAACAAAGAAACTGGCACGAGCGGGATTCGAACCTGCGACCTCCGGGTTACCGTACCGGCGCTCTACCAACTGAGCTATCTTGCCCTATGTTGGCGGTCTCCCAAATTGTCAGTATCTTTGTTCGAGTGGGCGCTAGTCAGAAGTCATAAACCCAGAATGCCGTGTAGCCAGGGATCACACCCAATTTTACGATACAACCTGGGAAGCGACATTGTGGAGATCACTCAATGAGGATACGACTTTTTAATTTAGAATACGTCACACAATCCACAAGGGAAACTGACTAGGTAAATTTGAATACATTTTCAATGTGAACAAAGAAACTGGCACGAGCGGGATTCTAACCTGCGACCTCCGGGTTACCGTACCGGCGCTCTACCAACTGAGCTATCTTGCCCTATGTTGGCGGTCTCCCAAATTGTCAGTATCTTTGTTCGAGTGGGCGCTAGTCAGAAGTCAAAATTTGCATTTTGTTGGATTGTTTGTGCAGTCAAGCGTAACATACACAATAATCCAACGATGGATTGAAACTGCACAAACAGTGGCAAATGGCGTCATACGACCTGATGGCACTTGTTTTTGTTGTGCCATATGGCGTCTTCCATACGCAAAGGGTTAATCTGGTTTCTCTCTCCAACCCAAAGGCCACTTTGGCTGTGTCTACCAGGGTCGGGTGTGGCAGGATGGTAAGTCCTTCCCCGTGGCCATCAAGACGTTGCTCCGAGGCGGGCAGGAGGACATCACCAACTTCCTACGGGAGGGCATCATGATGAAGGACTTCAAGCATCCTCACGTCCTGGAGCTCATCGGAGTCTGCATCAACAGCAATAACCTGCCACTGGTGGTGCTGCCCTTCATGAAACACGGAGACCTGCTCGCCTACATACGGGATCCCAAAAATGTGAGACTTTCTCCTCTGGGATTTTTTTGGGGGCTGGAAATCAAATCAGCCAAAATTTTCTGTTCATGCCACATTGATTCATTAGGGCCAATTTGTTTTGTAGAGCTGCTTTGAAGAAAAGAATGTTCAGCAAATTCACTTGTTGAAATTATTTGAAGGGGTTTTTAAAACAATTTTGCGGTGATTCTTTCTTTTTTTCGTTCAAGTTGCACTATATATATGTGTGCACATATGCAGTCACCAGACTTTTCTCTTGCACATATCAGGGGTGAGATTTGTCAGGATTTTTCATGATTTCAGGATATTTTTTTCGGGATTTCAGCATTTTGAAAGAATCTCTTTTGCAATCTGGAATTCCTGAGGTGTTGTCCTAAAGGTGTTTTTACCTGTAAAAGTGGATATAGACCGATAAAAACGGATATTTTAAGGGGGTGCCTCGACCCACCTCCAGGTGATGTTTCAACACGCTAATCCCTCATTTGTTTTGTACACACACACAAAATCCGAGAAGTATGTGGAGGCGGACCGTGTGTTGAACTTGAACTTGGCCGCTGTGCACGGCCTGTTGTTCTACAATTTACGCTCCGGTGGGCGCACCCGGAGTATTGAAATATATGAGGTTTCGGCAAGAAATATTGTACAAATACTATTGAAATGACTCTTGCAAATCAGTATTTGTGGCGTTTGGCTGTATATCAGAAGTTGGCTGCTATAGTTTGCCTTTTTTGAAAATAGACATTTTTGGCAAAAATAATCCTGGCGCGAACTGGTCAAATATACTTCTAGGAGTGGCTGTGTGAAGTATTTATGAGTATCACATTTATTCCAGTCATAAAACCACAAATTCCTTGGACCTGTGGAGAGAAGATGAGGAAGCAGTGTTCAGGTGAAATATTGGAGTAAGAGTAAAGATTTCTGGAGAAATCACAGAATTATGTAGGGACTAAATAGCCAAACCGTATTCAAGTCCGGGTCACAGACACAGAGATAGAAGGCGAGAAAAATACCTTTTCAACAAGTAAATATATCCTGTAAATTTATCCTGTTTCGAACCTTCTTCACCATATAAAAAAACTGTAGGAGCTTACGGCCAGAGACTTGCTCGAGTTCTGCCGGCAAGTCGCAGAGGGAATGGCCTACCTAGCCAGCCGGAAATTTGTCCACCGTGACCTGGCTGCCCGGAACTGCATGCTGGACGACAACCTGCGAGTGAAGATCGCCGACTTTGGCCTGTCCCGTGATCTGTACGAGAGGGATTACTACAGTGCCAAGGATAAGACGGCCAAGCTGCCTGTCAGATGGATGGCGATGGAGTGTCTTGAGAGGAATGTCTACAATACAAAGACTGATGTGGTTCGTAAATTTCATTGAATTTTAAGTAAAAATATGTGACACCCCATGCCAAAACAGGCACTTCCTACCAAAATAAAACAAATTGTCTTTGCCCCATCATTTAAAGGAGTTCAAGAGCTTTAGAATGAGCCCTCACCGGGGTCTATAGGTGAAGTATTTCTCTTGTTTATATGGAATACTAATGATGGGGAATAGGGAGATTGACATATCACTGCTGGGTGGAAACAACTTGTGACAAAGTGTCTTGCTCAAGGACACAAGCACTACGACCCCTGCTGATCTCGAAACCCACAATCTGTAGTATCTCCAAGATCTTGGGTCCAGCATATGTCAGCCATTCCTGGAGAAAGTACATCTGGTTGCACTTTATTTGCAACTAAGCTGAAAGATGCATTCCTCCAACAGCCAATGTTATAAGTTGTCACATATTTTGTTTGTGTACACAGCTATTATGACAAGTCAATATGCCCTCAGTGAACATTTTGCACAAATTTCTTTACAACTACTGAATACATTGAGCCTCTTTTATCGATACTACCATGGAAGGTGTTCCAGTGGCCTTTCATCATTAGTCCCCCCCCCCCCCCCCCCCCCCGTCTAAACTTTCAGGCACTCTACTCGCCTGGCTGTCTCATCACATCCTTTCACTGTTGTTCCAAAGGCTAGTACTGTGAGATACTCCAATTTGTTTCCCCTCTTACTGCCTCTCTTTGGGACTCCTTACCTGTAATTTGTTTTCCTTCCACCTATAATCGTTCACAATTCAAACGAAATGTGAAAAGATACCTTTTTATCTCTGTGATTTCTGTCTTTTCTTTTGTGGCCTACACCTTGAGTGGCCTTTTGGCCTTATGTTTGGCGATACTCATAAAAAGGAAAACAAAACAGAATAGATCTGAAATTGTTTGGAAAATCCCATATGTATACATTCCACAAAATAACGCAAGCCCATCCCCTTCTAAAACAAAAAAAATTGCTGAAGTTAGGGTTTGAATAGGTGATGTGCATTCATTATTTGTAAAGTGTGTCTATTTTTGCAGTGGTCGTTTGGTGTTGTGATGTGGGAGTTCCTGACTCGCGGGGTGACCCCTTATCCTTGTGTAGACAATTGGGACATCACTTCCTACTTACAGAGAGGCCGCAGACTCCAACAGCCAATGCACTGCCCAAATCATGTGTAGGTTTCCAATCTTGGGCTCTTTTTACTCTTACGTCCTGCGTGGGAACATTTGCAATGGATTAACCTATTTGATACCAAATTGTTTATTCGGCTCAATGTGGGTAGGGAATTTTTTTGGGCACTTTTTTTCTGCTGATCATATACATGTAGGTGTCTACGTGTAGTCAAGGTTTAAATGTAGTATTTACAGCATTTATGGTTGTTTTGTTGTTGTTGTTTTTACTTTTTTCCTAAAAAAAATAGTGTCGGGGCCGTTAAAATAGGGTTGGTAAACCAGAAGCAGAACTATTTTGTTTTGCTTTATTATGAAAGACCTCACTTTACTGTAAGTAAAAAAAATAGTCTCAAGCATCCTGTGAAATCATGGCACCTGGTGTGCTGTCATGGTCGGCCCACCATCATTGGAAAGAACTGACTTGTTTCAAATAATGCCCCCAATTTACCAACTTTTGGTCCACATTTTGTTTGGCAATTGGTAATACACATCCCTGAATGGTGTGAAGCAGCTAGTCTAGTTCCCGGACCCGATAATTCCTTGATTAGTGCCCCGAACAAAGACACTAACAATTTGGAAACCATCAACATAGGGTAAGACAGCGCAGTTGGTAAAGTACCCGGAGGTTGCAGGTTCGAATCCCGCTCTTGCCATTTCTCTTTGTTCACTTTGATTTTTTTTTTAAAGAGTTAAAACTCTGAAACCTTCATATTAAAATGTTTGCCTTTGAGAAAGAACTTGCTTAAGTTCGAAACGTCAGGCCAGCTAATTTTTTGATTTGTATATTTCAGGTCCATTCAGTCAGTCAGTCAGCAGTTTTCAACAGTTTAATTCATTTTCATATTTAAATGTTAATACAAATCCCCTTTGACAATTCCATTGTGTAGGTACCAGATCATGATGAACTGTTGGTCTGTGAGTCCAGTGGACCGGCCGACCTTTGATGACCTCGTGGGTCAGATAACGGACATCCTGATGGCATCCACTGAACAACAAACGCATGAGGACCAGGTGTATCTCAATGTGGTACCCAGCGTCCAAACTGAAAGTTAATCTTTAAACACCCACCTTTAACGTCAACTAAACCTTAAGGTTGATCAACACGTGTGTAACTGTCTGCGAGTAAGGCGTGTGGGCGAATTACAAACAGTATGTGAATCGTTGGACGGTATGCAAATTAGGTCTTTAGACTGTTGAACGGTTTGTAAACTATCGTTTGGGCCTCGCTTTCAGACCCCAAACGGTTTGCTTTTTTGTACAGCTTCAAGAGCCCAACAAAAGAGGCTGATTGCTGTTGGGGTTTTACTCAAAGGAGCGTACTGCCTGCTGGACTTCAATGGCTGTGCCCCTGCTAATCCTCCAGGGTTAATTAACCCTGGTGGATTAGCAGTGGCACAGCCATTTAAGCGACCACTGTTATCACAATGGAGGCTAATCCAATAAGTACTCCATTGTGCAGCCTACCAACCTCCAGACCATGAGCGCTCAAGTGTACATTGCCAAAAATGATTTTCTTAATTTCTTAATAATAAGAAAATATTTCTTATTTCAAGAAAAATGTTCGTCTCACTCCCTAGAAAACATTTCTAGGGAGTGAGACAAGAAAAGTTGTCTTGAAAGAAGATAATTTTCTCATTTTAAGAAAACCATTTTTGTCAGTGTATACGGTTTGGGCTGGGGATTAATACCGTTTGGGCCATACCCTTTGGGAACTCTCAAGTAATTTGCATACCGTTTCTAAATCGCACTGACGCCTAACATGCATAAAAAGACCCAATGCACCATAAGGACCAGGCATACATGTATCTCTGTCTGGTATCCAGCATCAATGAATCAGCAACACACTGGCATATCTCAGTCTGGCATCAATCATCAACTAACATGTTTAGTTGAGTATCTAACTAATCAACACACTGGTCTTGTAACAATATGCAAGTTAAACAACTCCTGCAAATCACGTATGTTTCCTCCGCCAACTTAGTTTTGCTCATTGTGCAGATCTATCTACTGGAGTCCAGTTTACCCTTTGTGCTGTAAGTGACGTCAGATCAGTATCTTTTGTAATCAATGCTATGCTTATTTGCATTTGAATAGGCATAATGGTGTTCCGTAATAGAATTGCATAGTAGCCTTTTACAAGCAGTGATATTCGTTGATTTTCCTCTGTTGCTGCCATAATTTTCATGAAATTCTTTGAAAGCGGGGTTTGTACAAGAATGCGAATCCCATGGAAGTGAAGCTAACGACCAACTTGAAACCTTCCTGGTGAATATTAATGCACAGTACTTTTTTGGGGTCAGATTCACGAGTTCAAACCCGGTGTGGGCTGTGCTTCGATTCTGTAGCAGCAATTGATTAACTGATCCAGCGATCCCGGTGATATTCGAATAATGCATAATTCAATAGCTTTTTAGTCATATCGATACCAATCACTATAGAAATATGCCAAGAATCGATACTATCTACTGCCGACTTTACTTGACAATGTTACAAAGAAATCAATTCATATTACTTGAAAAAAACCTTTGCGTGCCTGATTTTATAATGTGTCTTGAGAAACTTCTTGTGCACATATATTTCTGGGGTACATCTGACAGAAAACTCATATTAGAGATAATTTGAATAGTTTGTGTTGTCATAGCGTTTTGTACAGTATTTTAGCAGCACGCCTAGTGGCATCCCGATATAAGACATCGTTATCAATGGCTACGGCTCTTCACCGTAGCCTGACAATGGCAAAATTCGAAGCCGTAGCCACAAAAGACCCGATCCGGGCTACGTCTTATACTGTGCGAGTGCAGCATGTGAGCCTGTAAATAAACTCCACTGATACACCCGCAATATACGTTAACATACGTGAAATGCATCATAAAATTACCAAGAACATGTCAGTCAACAACATTGGCATTGTAGATACTAGAGCTTGTACATGGGAAATCAACTCCAGTGTACTTGCTTTAAGACACATGATGTGCCACATCTCAGATGAACACCCAGCATCAACTAAAACTACATGCTGTAAAGGACCTGATAGAATCGGAATGAAAACAAGGTACAATTCGTCTGGTGCCCAGCATCAACTAAAAGTTGTAGTTGATAAACTTACTGATCAACAACACTGGCCTTGTAGCACCTGTACATAAGAGTTGAGCTACATGCTGTAAAGAACCAGATAGCATCATAAGAAAACAAGGTACAACTTGTCTGGTGCCCAGCATCGACTAAAAGTTGTAGTTGATAAACTTACGAATCAACAACACTGATCAACAACACTGGCCTTATAGCACCTGTACATAAGAGTTGAGCTACATGCTGTAAAGAACCAGATAGCATCATAAGAAAACAAGGTATAACTCGTCTGGTGCCCAGCATCGACTAAAAGTTGTAGTTGATAAACTTACGAATCAACAACACTGATCAACAACACTGATCAACAACACTGGCCTTATAGCACCTGTACATAAGAGTTGAGCTACATGCTGTAAAGAACCAGATAGCATCATAAGAAAACAAGGTATAACTCGTCTGGTGCCCAGCATCGACTAAAAGTTGTAGTTGATAAACTTACGAATCAACAACACTGATCAACAACACTGATCAACAACACTGGCCTTATAGCACCTGTACATAAGAGTTGAGCTACATGCTGTAAAGAACCAGATAGCATCATAAGAAAACAAGGTATAACTCATCTGGTGCCCAGCATCAACTAAAAGTTTTATTTGATAAACACACTGATCAACAACACTGGCCCTGTAGCTTCTGTTGATGGGACTTGAACTACATGCTGTAAAGGACCTGATGATAGCATCACAATAAAACAAAGTTCAACTCGTCTGGTGCCCAACATCAACTAAAAGTTGTATATGTACATGTGGTTGATAATCTTACTGTATGATGAATACACTGACCTGGTGACAGCTGTGAACTACAGTTTAAAAAAAAATGCTTCAGAAAACTCAGTGCATCATATAGATTACATTCCAGTACGCATTATGAAAGTAAAAAGTGTAGTTGATGACGAGCATTTCAAACAAATGAAGCCTGTCTGTAATAGTTGAAGTACATGCTCAATGATACCTCTTGTCCTCTGTTCATCAACTGAAATTGTCAAATAGCTTTGGGTCATTCCATCAATTTCGGGTCCAAAAGTGTGACTTTTTTGATGTCCCTATTACCCCTGACGTGTGTAATTTCCATCTAAAGTATCATTAAAATTGATTTCACTCTGATTTTTACTTGTTTGGCAGGGGCTTTGTTTTACACAATCACTCTTAGAGATAGAGGGCATTAAAGAATGTGTCTGGAATTGCAAAATCTGATACATGTCACTAGGTAACAGGGACACCAAAAATGTCACACTTTTGGACCCCAAATTTATGGAATGACCCCTTTATGTTATGTGTTAAAATAACATGCCTATGAATAGCTTGCGTATACATTGTAGCTAGCATATCTACTAAAACAGTGGTTTTCTACTGGTATGCAGAATGGGAATGGAGATTATTTGACGACAATGGGTGTCCAAAATAACATCCTACTCTATTCAAAATCACATCTGAAGCCTGGAAACTATTGTCCCACTTTAACAAAGAGTACATTGTGACTTTCTGGTCCTTGCGATTCTCAGGATATGATTTTGGACCCCTCATTGTCCTCTCCATTTCGAATAGAAAATCACACCCAGGGCTTTCAGTGTAAACGTTTTGTTTACTACATTTTTTTTTTATTAGCATTTTTATGGCTCTGTCTGCATCAGGTAGTGAAATGCATGATGAATCCTTATGAATATTGAAATCAAACATACATTATTTGTTTTATACAACGCTTGAATAAATCCTTGTCAGATTGCATGCATGGATTTCTTTGTGTATAACTTTCCGTTTTCCCTTCTCAGTCCCGCATAAAACCACGACAAAAAGTTGTTCAGTTCCGAATCATTCGTCAAACAATCCACAAGGGAAACTGACTAGGTAAATTTGAATCAGTTAAAGCTCAATTGTTGTTCTTGCGTGTCTTGCAAATTCATCTAATCGTTTGGCTGCGTATATAATTTGTTTCTTTGTGTTAGCAGTGTCAGCATCACCTACGAGTTCCTACATTTCATCGTCTGCCATTGTGTGTGAATGACGGCCATGGTGTAGCGCCACTAATCGTGTTGGAATTATGGAAGTTCTATTCAATGCGTACCGCTGAATAGAACTTCTATTTTTGCGGTGCTGTGCGTTGGTACGAATAATTCAATGCATGGTATCGATGATCCACCAATCAGATGGCAGGGATTTATCTAGGCGTTGTAACCCCCACCAAAATCATGAACAGCAAACTCTTGGAACATAACCATCCACTTGGGTTCAATACAGGGGTGAGATTGGCCAAAAATGAAAAATCCACGAAAAATCTACGAGGACCCCAGATCAACATAAAGTTTGTATTTGCCTAAAGGCACCCTGTTAAAATATCCATTTTTATTGGTCTATATCACTTTTACAGGTGTAAAAACACCTTTATTTAGGACAACACCTCTTGAATTCCAGATTGCAAAAGAGATTCTTTACAAATTCTGAAATCCCAACAAAAAATCCTGACAAATCTCACCCCTGTCAATATTGCACAACCTTTAATTTTGTGACTTTAGTCATGATATTTTCGTGCAATATGGGGGAAGAAAGTTGATGCGTTCTGTGTTAAATGTTCTTGACACAGTGTATGATCACTCAAAGTGTTCACATACGAATGTTGCTGGCGTAAATCTTGAAATAACAGGTTCTCCCACACGGTTAGACAATTGGTTATTTTCCACAAGTGACCGATTTTGGTGGGGAGTATTAAACAGGGCCGCAGTGGAGTCCCTGCAAGTCCTTTCACAAGTCCTTTCATAAAGCCAGTCACAAGTAACTGGATGAACAATGACAAGGGAATGCCTTTGTCAAAGCTCATTTGGATAGCTTGCGATTGGGATTAGGACTGGAGGGCTTGATGGACTGGACTACAGCCCTGGTATTAAAGTATTGATCTTTCCTTTTTCAGATTCAGTACTGTATGATATCTTTGTGCTACTAAATTGTTGGATTTTGGCAAATTTAGGTATGCTCCTAACCAAAATACATAAGGAGCTATAGGCTAGCCCTTACGTACATTGTACATGTACATGTATGCTGCAATATGATGAACAGAAATTGTAAAATAAAGCCGGGATGAAATGCATTTGTAAATGTGCATGTTATAATAAACTCATTTTGTAATTTGCATACGTACATGTGCATATCTTGCCTATGTTTTGTAGAGAGATTTTATAAACTTCAAAATTCTTCCAAATGTTATAATTGACTTCGACAGTAAAAATCGAATGTTATTTGTTCACATGAATCTGCATTCCAGTATAGTAAACACTATTTTTGCCATTTGAATTTTTGTTAGATAAAATTACGTGATTTCGAAATTTAAACTAAACTGAACTAGGTTTAATTATTATGGAAGTGGGAATTTAACAAAACAGGGAAATCAAGTTTATGAGGTTTTTTTATTAATTGCATTTTCAATTGCTGAGGCCCCCAAAAAGGCTCTGCAGAGCACTTGTAATGCGGCTAAAATCTCAATATTTATCAGGTTTCCCTACTATAACAAAGGATAGAACCCCTTCATGTCCGACGCTGCTTTAAGCCTCTTATCGATACTATCATGGAAGGTGTTCCCAATGGTCTTTCATCATTAGTTCCGCCTGGCTGCCTCATCACATCCTTACCCTGTTGTTCCAAAGGCTAGTACTGCTAAATACTCTTCACATTTTTTTCCCCTCGTACTGCCTCTTTGGAACTACTTACCATCCACTGATAATTCTTCAAAATTCAAACGTAATGTGAATAAATACCTTCTATCCCTGTGATTTGTGTCTCTTCTCGTCTTTTGTAGCTTACGCCAGGTGTTGGGCAATACCCATAAAAAATATTCACAGGAAAATGCCTCCTATAGTGTGCATTCTATTTTGGTCTTCTTAAAAAAATAATTAGTTTTATTATGTACTATGCATATATGTACTATAACAGTTGAAAGAGTTAATACTGTTGGAATTTTAAGTATCCGCCCCTAATTTTGAAACTTCTTAAATCTGTTATGTCAGTTAATTTTGTGTGTGTGTAATGTCTCATTGGAAGCTCATAACTTATCTAATGCCAACAAATTTGAAATTCAATTTTAAAAAAGTTTCTTTTAGGGCGATTCACCCCCAAACTACAGGCGGTTATAAAGATTTATTTTTATGCCTAGTTTAGCCATTTCTTTTGACTGAACTGTCTCTTTTAAAGCTTCACAAAATGTTCCATTGAAATGATAAGATTCCTTGTACTCTTTCTCAAGTACTGTATATAAAAAATAACCGGCAACTGTAATGTTTATCGTTATGATTCTTTTAGTAATCCTTGTGCACTAAACTGCCTTTTCAAGATTCAAAAATTTAAGTACTTCCACTGGAAAATGTCCAAGGTAAAATTGCTTGTACTTAATAAATTTCAAAGCAATAATTATAATCATGGATTCATACAGTACACTTGTCATTATAGGTATATTTTCCGCGAGGTGTAAGTTGTGTAAATGACCCATTTATATTTTGGAATATGGAGTGTATTTGCATTCTGGAAGCGTTACAATTTAAAGCTTTCATTTATTTTACAAATAAATTCTTGCACTTTAAACTTTGTAAACTATGCTCTTGTTCAAAGTGATAATTTATTTCCAAAGGATATACATGTATTGATTAATGCAACTGTACAAAACTACAACCTCACATTATGACCCGAATCATGGCAAATCTTGGGGTTGAACATTTCATGCCATGTACAAAAACTTAAACCAACTTAGAATCACTTAAAACAGACACCTTCCCCTCCCCTACAAACAAACCCGACACTTATTTCAAGTGGCCAAAATCTTACATGCACCTTTTCTCTCTCCAAGGCACGTCAGCAGAAATTTTGGTAAGGGTTACGAATTCAAATCTTTAGAACCAAATGTTAAAATTATAAAAAAAAGTGATCCATCACGTATTACATCATTATTGCGATAAAGGTTACTTTTACCCTGAGGTACACAAAGCCTGCCGTCACAGTGCTGACTGCAGCAAAGGACAATGATACTCAGCCATCCGTGACTGTAGCCTTGCGACATAGGTTGTAGCTCCTACTCTGTGATGCAATAATTGATATATCAATGACATTTTTGGAATAGTAACCCCTTTTTTTCACGGTTTCGTTTTTTTTAGGTTCACCTTGTTGACTAGCTGGCTTCCACCCATTGCCAAACAAATTGGGGGCCGACCATTATATCACTTTTTTCCCCCCCAACAATGGTCAAGCGACCCTAACTCCCTACATCATTTTTCCTCCATGTAAGATGAATCCTCCATGTAAGATGAATCCTCCAACATCCTCCGATTTCAATGTGTTCAAGCTGCATGGTAACCTGAATCCTCGAAAATCCTCTTATGGGGACCACTGCATGAATCCTGCAAAATTCCTGCAGGTTTTTTTGCCAGTAACCTCAATCCTCCAAAATCATCCAGCATCAGATTGGGCCCGATGACCTAGATCCTCCATTTTCCTCCAGAGGTAAAATCCTTTTCTGCCCTCAATGCTGCAAAATCCTCCGATGCTTCAACTTCCAAAGATCCTCAATCGTCCAAATTCATCCATTTGGCAAAGAGGATTTTGAAGGATTTAGGAAGGTTAGGGTTAATACAAAAATTCCACTTTTAATAATAATAATAATTTGGGAGGCTAATCATCCTTACTCGCAGCTGGGGTGCTGAATTGCGAAGGACGCGGCTACAACGTATATAACCACAGAGCACAGCCAAAGATTGTAAATGTTGATTTTTTCCGGAGGGAGGAAAACCAGAGAACCACCCTCGTGGCACAGGGGAGAATCAACGAACAACTCTACACACATAAGGTCCAGGCCGGGACTCGAACCTGGGCCATATTGGTTAGAGACAAGAGCTGACTTGCCACCCATACCACCAACAAAATTGCTGTCATTTTCCTGAAAATGACAGCACACCATCCAGGTGCCATGATTTCACAGGATGCTTGAGACTATTATTGACTTACAGTCAAGTGAGGTATTTCATAATAATTCGGTATTTTTGTTTGCAAATGTTGTATACATGTATTACCTTTAACACAGACTGGCTCCAACCACGATCTATGGTCCTGTGCCAGTGCAATTTCCAATTATTCTCCTCATAATTTATGCAAGAATTTGGAATGCAAAAAGTCTCATTTTAAACACTGCATTACAAAAGTCTCACATCCATTTTTGCGGTATAAAGTACTTTTGATGTCATGGATGTGGGTGACATGAGAACAATATTTTATGGTATAGACGAATCCCGAATTGACCAAAATTGCACCAATCTGCACACTTCCAGGCTTGAAAGCAAGAATCTCACCGCAAAGTACACAAATGATGACCGTGTGCTGCGCTGCCAAGGCCTTCGCAGGCCGAGTCCAAAACCGAGACCCAGACCAACATGAAACGTAAAATTCATGGTGTTGAAGCTGATTTCCCTTTGAGTGTTGTGCCTGCTTTAGATCATAAAGATGAACTTCCCGCAGATGATAATTTGATAAGTTGATATTAAGTGGTACTCAATCATAGCTAAAAAAGCTACACGTGTAGGCCAATCCTAAAAACATGCATTGTGTGTATAGAGCAAGATCATCTAACGAATCTATCTATTTGTACACGAGTGCCCATGTGCACCAGTGAAATAAATGGGGCGACCCGCATCTTTGGGTACCAGCGCTCTGAATAAACAAGCTGCATTGACTGGTCTCCATTCCAGCTTCAATTTAATTCTTCAACATGAAAACTTGTACTTACAAAGTTGTTTATGTTTGGAATGAAGACTAAATTCATAAGGTGCATTGTATTTTGTGGTCTTGCAGGTAAAACCCAAGACCTTGGCATCCGAGATCGAGACTTTGCTAGGATGAGACCGAGACCTTAAAAAAATCTCGAGACCGAGTATGAATAAATTTGTTGAATAGCACAGTGGTTGTTTAGCACTGAGAGCCTCACTTTCAACCCAATGGGAATTTAGTTTATACATGTATGTAAAATGTACATTCTTACAAAGTAATTATCCAGCCTTGGAGCAAGAAGTAACAAAATGAATGCATGGGTTACAAATGCAAGGATCAAAGTGATTACATCACTATGCAATATTTAAATCAAGATAAACTATTATACAAACAAAACAACCTTTTAAAATCAAGATGTGTTAACAAATGACAATCAGTTTCACAAATGCTCCACAGTCAAATTCAAATTTGCAAAGTGAACAAAGAAAACTGGAAGGAGTGGAATTTGAACCTGCGACTTCCGGAATACCTTACCGGTGCTCTACCAACTGAGCTATCTTGCCCTGTGTTGGCGGTCTCCCAAATTGTCCGTGTCAGTCAGAAGTCATAAACCCAAAATGCCGTATATCTAGGGATCACGTCCCAACTTTACTATGCAAACTGGAAAGTGACATTGTGGGGATCACTCATTGAGGTTTGTTTGATGAAATTGAAAGCTGTTTTGACAACCAATGTCACATTTTGGTAATGGCAACCTTACAACGTTCCAGAAAAGGTTACATGGATAAATGTTGAGTTGTGTCGGTATTACAATATACACTGGCAACTATGGTGCCAGGCTATCTTGGGCTGTTTCTCAAGCCTGCACAGTTTGGGCATCAATCAACCGAGTCCATGGTCCCCTCCCCTTCACTTGTCCCAATTCTCCTCTACTTCAACAAAGGGGGGCTGTAGGTTACATAGTCCTGCACAAACCAGCAGAATGTCGTCCACATGCCCCACGTTTCCAGGAATGACATTACCAAGAATCTTGAAGCTTTTCAGCCTCCGGACAGCACGTTCTACGTGCACTCTAACATCTCCCATCTGCCCGGTACCCGTCACTGCGTGTGGCGGGTGTGCGTTGATACCCAGTTTGGCCCCAGACAGTAACACGTCACTTGCACTGGTGCTGTCTGCCGTTACTTTCTCGCCAGGTGATGACAGCTGGTCTAATAAGAACCTTAAACTCTGGCCTGTGGATATATCACTGCTCAAACCTCCGAAGAGTTTTGAGACGAACATCACAAAGCCATTGGGCGCAATACAGAACAAGGCTTTGTAGGCACCAGTCTGTTGTTCTGGACTTTGGGTGTGTTGAACATGAACTTCAGCACAGTGCGTGATGAATGATGCATTCGGGATATTCTCGGTGAAGTATTTCGGTCGGTCCCTCCTCAGCTCATCTTGCGGCAGCCACTGCACCAAGTTGGCTCTGGTCAGGTCTGCAAGGATGTGGACCCAGGCAGCAAATATGTCACATGCTGTTGACGTGGGCACGTTCAATTTACTAGCGAGGTCGGTCAATGTTAGTCCGAGTCGTAAACGCACGAGAACCAACAGAATCTGGTCAGGGACAGCGAGATTGAAGTGGACAGGCTGGTCCATAGAAAACACTAGGGATTCGACTAGAGCCCAGAAAATATCTTTGCTCAGCCCGGTGTACAGCCTACAAGCATTCTCATCCAGATCTTGTGCTGAGAGAATCAGAGGAGAGTCGGTTTGTGTACCAGTTGTTGTTGTTGTTTTCGCATGGTAATTTTTGCTGATCGGGGTAGGGAGGTACCACTGGATACCCAGGTTGTGATACAGAGGTTTGACCAGCACTGCAGCACTGGCCTGTTCCGGACAGCTTTCAGACTCACGATGTTCACCAGTTGATCGACCGACTGCATCATGTCTTCCATTTGCTTGTTTGAGTTGCTCAAAATCTACCCTGCTCTTACGAGATCTTTGTGGTAGTTTCTGCAAAGATAAGAACAAAACACTTAAGCAATACGTTATATCAAACAAATGACACAATAACTTCCACTCGACACGTCACTTGACCGCAAAACAATCAAGGAATGTGCACGCTACCATTCAAGAGCAATATAGTTTAAACATGAATGGATTGAGTATGTGCAGAAATGTGCCTATAGACTGGCCATGTGGTCTTTTTTCAGATGTTACAAAAATGTGTACATGTATATGAGTCCAAGTTACTCAAAGAAACAAAGAAACTGGCAGGAGCAGGATTCGAACCTGCGACCACCGGGTTACCGTACCAGCGCTCTACCAACTGAGCTATCTTGTCTCCCAAATTGTCAGTATCTTTGTTAGGGTGGGCGCTAGTCAGAAGTCATAAACCCAGAATGCCGTATAGCCAAGGATCACACCCAATTTTACGATACAACCTGGGAAGCGACATTGTGGGGATCACTCAATGAGGATACGACTTTTGAACTTATAATTCGTCAAACAATCCACAAGGGAAACTAACTAGGTAAATTTTGAACACATTTTCAAAGTGAACAAAGAAACTGGCAGGAGCGGGATTCGAACCTGCGACCTCCGGGTTACCGTACCGGTAATATTTTCTTGATAGGAAAAATGCTCCACAATAAATTCTGTACAGACTTGCTTATTAATTCTATCATGAAACATCACATTTTACTAACCGTGCATCCCATGTTTAAGACTGGGTATGGGTGGGCTTCGGTTGGTCTTCCATCCGGAAAGTGTGTCCCACAAATCTGCCAAAAAAGAGAAGAAATTATGGTACGAAACGAACATGATTAAGCATGAGGCAAGGCTCTACATGCAGGTACTTGATTGTAAGCCTGCACTACTCAAAACTCCTGCACTACTCATTGTACATGATGGTTTGTTTCTCCGGTTCCACCATGCTAATTTTCTGAAATAGTTCTTTACATGTTTTCTGTTGCAAATTGTGCGATTCACCAAAATGTAGTAAAATTGTGTGTCCTTTTTTGGTTTGATTCCTATAATCCTCTGCCTAGAAAATCAGGTTTCAAAGACCCAAAACAATAACCTACTCACAAACTGGCAACACAAAGCATTTTGACGCGTGTTTTGTATTGTTGGGTTTTTTTCCTATCGGAAAAACAATGGAAAGATTAGGACTATACTTTAATACCCCCACCAAAATCAGTCAATAACAGCAAAATCTTGGAAAATAACTAACCCTCCTTTGACAACAACTGTCTAAACATGTGGTACAACCTGTTTTGTCAAGATTTATGTCATGTATGTCAGCAAAATCCGTGAAAAATCAGGCAGAAATTAACATGCGAGACTAGAGGCCGTTTCAGACTATGCTCTTACCCGGGTAATTGCCGGGTTAACGAAATATTTTACCCGGAGATTACCCGGGTAATGTGGAGCGTTCACACTACAATTCTCCGGGTTAGAAATTTTCCGGGTTAACTGCCTCAAAACCCCACTTAACCCGGGTAATTTCTAACCCTGCTCGCTGTGCCAAGAACAAACACAGAAAACACAAGTCTTCTTCCCCTATAAATTAATGCACGGAAATTTCCTGAAGTCTCAAAAGTAAAGATTGTGCCAAGTAAGTGTTTTCGGTCAATTGGCGCGATCGGTCGATCGTGCTGCGCTATCATCTGACGGATATCTTGGACTTTACTTACCTTTTAAAAAAATCCTCCAGAGCCATGGATTAGAAAGAAAATGTGTTCGACTGGTGGCAGCGCGATCGGCCCATATAGCGTCACGATCGACCGATGCGATAGCGCAGCACGATCGACCGATCGCGCACATCGACCGATTGCGCCCAACATTTCTGAATGAATGCAAATGGATGATTATTTTGCAATATATTCCTGTTCCTGACGGGTTTTGGTTCGGGGTATTAAAGTAAAATCTTTCCAAACATACCACGCTGTGAGGTTTAGGGGAGAAATCCGTCCGGTTGACATTTTCTATCCATCGCCGCCGAATGTTGACTTCACGTTTACGGCCTGGGAACCGATGCAGCGAGTATGGTTGAAGGCACGGGCAATCGGCATGAGTCTGCGGTGAGTGCACTTCGCACGTTGCTTTCTTCCATAACTGCAGCTTTTTGCTGTTGTTTGAACATCCTACTACAGCACAACATCTCCCTGAATGACCACCACTTCTCTTTCCCATGATATTTCTCTCTACTGTGTTATAATTATTTTCTTGTCAACTAACAATTATTATCGTCGACTGTGACAACAGCATTTTGCAAATTGGTAATCTGTTTGCTGCCACCAACAGTCGTCTTAAGGATATGTAGCGTGTGACATGTCTGCATATCAATGTGAGGGTACGGTGGTCCCAAACAGTCCTGAATTTTAATATGATTTTTTCCCACACACCCTAGGGAGTTTGGGTTAAGTGTTTAAAATTAACAATGAAATGAACGCTTGAGCATATTGCATGAAGAGAACTTAAATGTTTACTGTTGCGCAGTTGCACTCATGAGAATGACTTGAATCAAGGCCAATGTTTGCCAATAGCTTCAAAATTATACAAAATGTACCAATCCTGGGTGCGGCAGTTATGTGGAACATAAATAATTACCGTATGGGACAAAACTTGATTTATATCGGATATTTATATTGGCCCAGATAGGCAGTGGCATAGCCAAGGGCACCCCCCCCCCCCCCCCCTGTAAATTTCACAAACGGAGAAAATAATAGTATTACATGTATTAAGAAAAATACTGCGACCGAGTGCCAAAAACTGGAAATGTTTAACTACTGCATTACTATGAAACACTTGTTAGTTCGTGTTAAGTGATCATGGTTAACTGGGTTCATAGAAATATTGGGAAGCCCCCCCCCCCCCCCCCCCCCCTCCACCTTCCCCCTATGGAGAAAGCCCTGGCTATGCTGCTGCTGACAGGGGGTACGTCCAAAATAACTGGCAGAATATACAATACTTATCCTTCACAATGAACATAGGCAAAACTTTATTCAAAATGCATGGATAACGTCAACTTGTCTTGTTGGGAACAGCCGATGGAAAGCCATCCAAGCTAAGACCTGGACTAATTCCGAGAGAACTACTAGAAAGTATTGTACAACTGGTCTCAATGGTGTTTTACATTACACCACGCTCATACTCTTTGGCCTGTTTCGTACAAACATTCAAATTGTGTCTCATAAATTCACTAACTCTACAAATATTAAAATTACGTCTAGAGATAGACCATACACAGAATGTATCAGAATTCAGTTAGCTGTACAATTATTTGCCTTTTTTATAGTGTTATAGCTTCTTCTCTTTTTTCATGAAAATCGGGCAAATATATTATCAATCTATAGAATCTGTACACTTATTGAGACTAAAGTTTGTACACGTATTGACAATGTGAAAGGTTCGGCGACAATAAACCAATTCCAGTTTGCTGATGGTATTTCTTATCAAACTGATTGGCGAATTTACAGGCCTACTTTGAACAATAAATTTAGTACAAAATAAACATGGAATTACTAGAAATGTTATCATCCAGCTGCCAGAATTACAATTTATATATATAAAAAAATTATTCAACCTGTAGCAACTCAACTCCAAGATAATGTACTAACTGCCAATAATGTATGATCGCACTGAACATTGAAAATATAATCATAAAACTTCTGTACAGTTTTCGAAAAAGAATGATGTTTGGAACCTATAGATTTCCAGCAGAAAGATTTCATTTTCTAGCAGAACACTTTCATTGTGTATGTAGTATTCAAACGAAGTATGGTCCTAATACGGTTAAATTCACTTCAGTTCAAAGCATTTGAGAGTGTTCATCAAAAGACAGTTCATCAAGTGCAGGTTAGGGGCGGGGCTTTTAGATTAACCACTCCCCCTCACCCAAGGAATTTGTAGTTATGCTGCTGAGCCATGCCATTCATATAAGTGAACTGCTTAGTGCATGTAATGTAGGAATTTGTAAGAATTAATAATTTTCTCTTATAGCAAGTTTTTGCTAAAATTGCCATATACACTAAAAATTAGAAGCCACTGTGATTTAGGAAATGTAACTGCGGCAATGAATTTCCTTTGAAATAGAACCATTTTGGGTTCGCCGATTTAAAAACACTCAATTTCAACTAATTCTTTTGAGGGGCATCTGGCCATAATTTAACATCAAAAGTAAACCAAATTTACAGTGAAGCTATAAATAAAAGACTAAAGTAACAAGTTTCTAGTCTCCATACAAAGGAATAATGATTATAAATGATTATAAACATACACAAGTCCTAATTTACAGCTACTCTACCAATAGAAACCCATTAACATAAAACTCTCTCCTTGTTTGAGATTTGTGAAAACTGAACTGATTAGATTTTTTTGTTTTTTCGTTTCCTATGTAAATCTCAAAATTTTATTTACAAATTAGATTTCAACTTCAGGCAAAAGAGTTCTTTTGTGTTTTGAAAGTTGCACTATTAAGCACCTTTGTCCTTGTTGATTTTGTCTGTAATGACCAAGAAAATATCTTTTAGGCAAGAGCATCCTTCAAACATTTGTAAAAAAAAACAAAAAAAAAACAACAAAAAAACTAGTTTTTCCTCTAAAACCAGTGCATATATTAATGTCCCGTCACCTTGTGCGCTTTGACTTTTCAAACAGCTTGGCTTAATTCGAACAGAACACTTCCACAAAAACAACCCTCAGAATTGTTGGAATTAACAATGAAATTCAAATCTACCAACTGACAACAAACTAAATGGCGGATTAGCAAAGCAATTAGAAATGCTTTGTCGGGACTCTGAAAATGAGAAGCACCACAATGAAGACTTTGAATCCGAGTGACTAGGCGAGACGAACACTTGTCACAATCATCATGACATTGGATCCTCCACAATCTTGGAAGTTAGAGCACTCAACCCCGTTTTCTAATTTTTCTTAAGAAAACAAATTAATATTTAAAAGTTAATATTTTCCTAATATCCCAACCAAGAGCAAGTTCGGGCGCGAACTATAGTTTGATTATTAGTCAATCTCTCCTTACCAATGCGCATGCGCAAATGCAGTCCGCTCGAACGGCTCTAGTCGAACTATTGTTGAAAAGATGGCGACGGTATCACGTCACTGGTTCTTCCTCTCTGTGTTTTCTTATGCAAAGAGCTATTGATAACCAGCTATGCAACCATGCCCCGGGGTCTGGTTCCAAATAGTCAACGAGAGTAGTCCAACCATCCTGCATTCGAGTGACGTTAGTCGAACCATGGTTAACCATAGTTCGCGCCCGAACTTGCTCTATGATGCATACCTTAACTGGCACAAGCTTGCATCTTTAGATTGAAAAGTTATTGCCAAAACAAGGGAAAAGCCTAACCTAATACTGTTATAAGAGACACTGATGATCTCAGGATTTTTTTCTAAATGACGTAAGCCGGTACTTTTTCAAATTGGTCGAGCGGGGAAAAAAAATGCTTAGGGTCTATCACCTAAGCCATCACTGGATTCACTCGTCGATACTTCCATGACCTCTCCAGTGACCCGACAGCGGTGTTTCAAAGCGCGATCGTACGCCTGTTGGACGGACTTGCGCACGGCGGACTTGCGGCCTTCCATCAGCTTGGCTTGGTCCAGGCCAGAGTCCACCCCTAGGGGTTCTAGCTTGGATCGCGGCAGCCATTGCCTGGGGGAAAGAAAACAAATAATTCCATCAATCACGAAGAGTTTTTTTAAAAAAAGGCCAGCAGTGGGGGGAGGGGTGCTGTGCCCCCATGAAGTGTGTTGTCTAGGATTTCAGTTGGGAACACACCAGGAACACACAGTATTCCCAAAAGGATTGTCCCAAATGGGAACAGGAACGTTCCCAAATATATTGGAAGCCTATAATTCTAATTGTCTGATCTTGGTAATAACAGTATCACTACTGCTTATGAATCACTGGTAGTGAACAAAAGGTTCTTAACAGGGATGTAGTCGAGTCCATCACAAGCCCTCCAGTCCTAATTCCAATCACAAGCTATTCAAATGAGCTTTGACAAAGGCATTCCTTTGTCATTGTAGTTACTTGTGACTGGCTTTATGAGAGGACTTCTGACTGGACTTGCGAAAGGACTTGTAAAAGGACTTGTAGGGACCCGACTGCAACTCTGGTTCTTAAAACGTAGCCTCTAACACTTCACATGGGTCATTCCATAAATCTGGGTTCCAATTTTCGTGTCCCCGTTACATAGTGACATGTATAAGATTTTGCAATTTAGGACACCTTCTTTAACGCCTTCCATCTCTAAAAGTGACTATGTCAAGCAAAGTACCTGCCAAACAAGTAAAAAAAAAATAGCGCGAAGTCAATTTTAATGACACTTAATGGAAAATTACACAGGTGAAGTGTAACATGGACACCCAAATAGAACGTCACACTTTTGGACCCCAAATTTACAGAATGACCCACATGCACTATACGGGAATGCTTTGCAAGAAGACAAGGAAGGAGTTCTTAAATATGAATGGGAATGACCAACTGAGTTATTAAACAAAATTGCAATCCATGTAATACTGGTATCGACTGGTAGTAACACCATGTAAAACAATCCCTACAGAAGCTACTGGAATCTAGAGGTCGACTCAACGTTTGGAACTGGTTTGTCATCCGGAGAAATATGGACTGTAATGCTGGCGCTTCCATGTAGACTTTATCTTCACCCAATTTTAGTTCTACAATATTTTGTGGGGGTTTTGTCTAAGTTGAATTCAACAACCTCTGGTGCCTTCTGGTTTCGTCCTCTACCTTCGTGGTCTGACTTACCACGTTCGTTTGTTATCGAAGAAGAGAACAAGATACAGGTGCTCATCGATCACAGCCCGCTGACTCAAGACTTCCGTGGGAGGCACGGGGATGGGGACGCTGTTATGAAAGAAGCCAGACCGCGGCATCTTAGGGTTGATGATCTGTTGGAACCAGACAAGAAGACCAGTGGGCGTGGTGAGAAACGCCAATTTCTTGACTGGTGTTCACCACCATAGACCTTATGTGTAGCATCCATCTTCGAGGTACATTTTTATCATTCAAATGCTGCAACTATATAAAGGCAATATGTCTACCCGTCCCCATCCAACGGTAACAAAGACATTTACCTCGAAGATGGCCGTGATGCATAAGGCCTATTCTTACTTGAAAATTCTGTAGACAGCACACAAGCAGTCAAAAATTGATTGCAGATTAAAAAAATAAATTGGCAATAAAACTGACGTCAAGAAGCAGCATCATCCATGAGATTTTACATCGAGATTCTACGCTTCTTTCAGAATGACAAGTTTTGAACATCACCCACAAAATGGTTCGTCATGTGAAACTGAAGACTCGGGTCAAAGGTGTGAAGTTTTCATCAGAAAGGAAATGGCTTTACATACCAGGGCTGGATAGGAGGGGTAGCCACGACACTTCGCCCAGACCAGGTCTAACGGACTGAGGGGAATGTCGTCTTCGTCCGAGTTGCAGCTGGTGCTTCTTGTCTTGCCTGATGTCGGCCAAGAAAAAAAAAAAAAAAGAGTTGAACGTGTGCATTTGTATTTTGGAAGTTCCCGTGCTGAAGCCACTTGTGGATGCTGTCATTCATGAGACCATCGACACCCATCAGCAAAATTAATTCAACAGGTACCTTGGCATACTACTGCTGACACATGCTTGGGACTTTTTGTTAAACATGCAAGGGTGATTAAAGCATGAACAGGGTCACACTTCTAGCAAAGTTCCGTATCCGTACAAGTCGCAGCATGTGAAGTTCCATCAACACACACTCATCCACAGATTAACATAATTATTCCGATGCATCAACACTGAGGCGATTGTGTGGAATGGGTATCTAGCTTTTTTTTCTTGACCAAGTGGTTATTTCTTGTCTACAACTAACGGTACAGGGATCGCAGGTTCAAATCCCACTCCTGCCACTTTTCTTTGTTCACTTTGAAAATTCAGTCTACAACTTCTAAAATTCCTTCCTCGTCTTCTATAAGCATTACAGTGATAAGCATTACACTTCTAACCACAAATAAATAGTATGCTAAATATTCACATGCAACATACAAGTATATATATTATTCTAATATTGACTGCTTCGCGTGGTGTAGTAAAACTAGCCTCCCGAGGTGATCCATGTAGCATTCTATTTTCCCGAGGCAAAGCCAAGGGAAAATAGAATGCTCCATGGATCACCGAGGGAGGCTAGTTTCACTGCACCACAGTCAATATTTGTTTTATAACAACCTCTCCCACAGATTCTGCTTGATTTAAGCACCAACTGAATAATTTCATTTAAATACAATTAAATGTTCGTTTGTTTGAATTTGAAATTAGATGAAAATTATTTGCACTTTTCCATACTACCCCTTCACGAAATGTTTGAACCAAGTTCTGTAGCGCCAGTGCTTGGGAAAAATATACGCGTGGCGCACATACATCCGTATGCATTTTGCACACAATACCAGTGCTGTGGTATAGTACTTTGGTTGCTATTGGTATAGTACTTTGGTTGCTACGGATATAGTACTTTTGGCCGTGCACAGGAAAATAGCAAAAATAGCGAATGTCATGTAACTCGCTCTTGGCCAATTCAGACACAGAATCTGTGGGTGAGGTGTTACATATACAAAATACATCCCTTGAAGCTACATTGAATTACTAGAGTGCCAACTTGCTGTATGTACTGAAACTCAATGGACATATCCATAGTGGTACATGGAACTATGGAAAAGTCGAAAAATAGTTTTCAGTACCATGATTTTCATTTCTTCATTTTTACTAATTTCATTCGACACTTTTATGTCCAAAATGGCAACAGAAAAGCATGATCAAATGTATCAACATGTCTGTTTCTAACCAAAGTACAAAGATTAAGAGAAGCTTTTTCTGCCAACCTTCTACACATGGAATGACAATGTGATATCAATTTCTAATAAGTGAAATGTCCGAAAGATAGACACCAATCCCAGGAAGGTTTCATGATGTTTGTGCCAGGCAATGGATAGGCAGTAGTCTAGTAATTCAACAAACCTCCAAGATGTATCCACATGTAATGCATCAACACATGTATCAACATGTGTATCAACTTGTGTATCCACACATGAAATCATAATCCACAAGAAACACCAGGTAACAGTCATGAATAGCAAGTCACTCACAGATTAGTGTGAGGAAACAAAGAAAAATTTACCGCCACAAAATCTGTGAAAACAAGAGATTTCTAAAAAGTATTTTGGTCGTTTTTCAGGAAAGAGTGCAAGGACAGCAAAACGAAAGGTTTCAAGAACAAGACAAACAGTGCTTTTGGCATTGGGTGTTGACTTCATGACTTCTGTTACCTCGTTTTTCTCTCAAGTATGGACCCGCACCGTGGTGACGATGTCGGCTGGTGGTGCTGGTGCTCTCCCCACACGACGTATCCCCGCTGCTGTCTTCCGGCAGATTTAGGCGGCCGTGATGTCGGCGGTGTCGGTGGCCCTCCTCCATGGTGGACGTCGATTCTGATATGGATCCGGAGCTGGTGGAACTAGTGCTGGACGTGCTTTCGGAATCCGAGCTGCTACGGGTACGGTTGTGCCCCGACCGGTACGTGGTGAAACTGTCCCCCGTGGGCTTGACTCCTTCAAAGCCGTTGGGTAAGCTACTTGCCACGTTGGACTCTAATAGTCTTTTTGCTGGGCTGCAGTCGACGTTGCTCGCGCTCAGGCTGCGGGACCGCTTCCTGGTGTGATTCTCGTTCACAGATGAGGTGGTTGGTAGGTTGCCCTCGTATTCTGTCTCTATATGAAGGCTGCCCTCCTGGATAGCACGACGCGTACCCCTGGTCGCATTTTCTGTGTCCATAGACAGTGACCTCTTGCCAAGGCGCCCACCTCTTCGGGCACCGGGGCTCCCGATTGGCTTACCGCGCCCCGCCTTGCGAAACAGTACTGAAGTCCTTCTGCCGACTCCGCCCGGGGAGGGGCTCTTTTCGGAGGAATGGGACGGACTCTTGGTGGGTGTGGCTGCAGTCTCGGACTGCTCGTTGGGCACGAGAGTGGGAGCACAGTCCCCACTCCCCGGATGTGGTTCCGACATGGA
Organism: Hippasteria phrygiana; assembly: GCA_037893225.1. Taxonomy (NCBI): domain Eukaryota; kingdom Metazoa; phylum Echinodermata; class Asteroidea; order Valvatida; family Goniasteridae; genus Hippasteria; species Hippasteria phrygiana. The sequence goes on from JAZGUH010000378.1 coordinate 174,663, forward strand.
GCGGGACACCCTGTGCCGGCCGCGCCCCCGCCCCCTGCCTGGGGTCCTGGGCACAGGCCTCATTGGCGATGCCCTGGTAGGGGATGACTTGCTGCGCCCGACGATTAGGGCGGGTCTGGCGGGAGAAAGTTTGGGCAGTTCCGTCGAGTCACTCGATGCTGGACAGTCACTGCCTCCATCATCTGGAATGAGCACAGTGCAAAAAGTATGATTAGAAACACAAACGTTTCCCCTTACATTTAGGCTCAGTTAGTATTGAGCTTGAGGCTGTCATAATCGGCACATGAAACACAAAAGATGTATAAATGCAGCATGATGTTATCAACACAATGATCATTCTGGAATCAAGTAACAACTGCGACTTGCACTTGTCCTGTACATGTTTACAGTTTTGTAATATCAGGCATGCAACATGGAATTAACCCAAAAAAGAGAAAATTCCAATCTTTACAAGACTTTGTAAAGTGTTTTTCAATTTTCAATGGCTTATTAAAGTGTGAAGTGAAAAACGAGGAAATCAGCTGATCCGAGGAAAAGTTGCATGCCTGTAATATTGGTCATTTCCTTCAATAAAAAAAAAATCTTTTTGGCGACTATGATGGTAGATAAACATTGCATACAAACTGCTCAGCATTTTGTTTCAAAGTGAACAAAGAAAACTGGCAGGAGCGAGATTTAAACCTGCAATCCCAAGAATACTGTACCGGTGCTCTACCAACTGAGCTATTTTGCCCTACATTGGTGGTCTCCCAAATTGTCTCTTTGTTCGGGAGGGCGCTAGTCATAAACCCATAATGCCGTATAGCCATGGACAACGCCCCAACTAACGATACAACCTGGGAAACGACAGTCATTCACTTTGAGGGTTCTGATTCAGTTAACCCCTTGACCCCGGATTTCATATGGGGGCGCTAAGGCGCCATGCCGGCTTGTGCAGCCAAGCAAAATGGAAACAAGAGGCTTGTGCAGCCAAGCATAACGTACACAATACCCCAATAATGGATTGAAAATGCAGAAATTAGCGTGCATAGACGTCAACCGGCCAGGTGGCAATTTTCAATCTGCACGTATTTGTGTCAACCGTACGCAAGGGGTTAAGTACAATCTTTATCAACAAGACCGAACTGGCCATTGCGACTTACTTGACAATGCATCAGCTGAGGCAGACGCCTTCCTCTTGTCCCCGCCCTTTTTGGCAGGTGACTCCGCCTTTTTGGCCAGTGACTCTGCCTTGCTGGCCTGGTTCCTCTGTTGGGACAGCTTACGCCGGATGACGTTGATCTCTTTGCGTAGCTGCTTGGTGCGTTTGGTACGCGCAGCCCCGTGCTTGATGGTACACGTCATGTCCAGTTTCTCCAGGAGTTCGCGCAGTTGCTCCTCTAGAGACATGTCAGCCCGGTGGGCAGGTGACAGGGCGTTATCAACTGAGAGGGAAAAAAAGAAGGAATGTGCAACGTGGGGCCTAACAACCTCCTCCATCCTAATGTTAAATTAACTTGACATACCACATCACCACACACAAAAGCATCATGACTCAGGATTTAGTTTTGAGAGATCAACAGTTCGCCACACGCGTGCAAAATCATAGCGGGTTACCAACGAATTCAAAGAAAAGTTATTGTTTTGAAGTAAATGCAAAATTTAGAGAAAAATATTTGGCATTGTGATTTAAGATGTTTTGTATGCTCCAACTTTTGTGCGAACAAAAGTTTCTAACTTTCTTACCCTACATTGCGCGAAACTTTCCCGACAAAAGTTTCAAAATGAAAGCTTGTGCCATGTGTTTGGACAATTCTTCTGAATACAAATGGGTAGTTATTTTCCAAGATTTTGCTGTTCCTGACCGAATTTGGTGGGGTTGTTAACCCTAACCCCACGAGGTATTCTCTGAGCACCCTGCTAAATGCAACAGAATGCAACACAACTGATAATAAGAACCGTGCCAAATGCAATGTTGCACTGTGCAGTGAACTCATCTGTACCAGCCTTGTTGCTGGAGGCTTATACATGTCTAATACTAAATACAAAAGAATGCATCAGACCAGGAGACATGCCTTGATGCTAAATGCAACAACTTTTTACCATTGGTGCATTCTGTTGCATTTTGCAGGGTTAGGGTTAAAGTAAAATCTTTCAGTGTCTGTCTGACGTTTTTAGCATCAAAGTTGTGATTGGTCAATACAAAAGAACTTCACCGCTGTACCGAACATTTGGCTATAACGAATATCATTTTCGGCTCCCCCACAATACACCATGATTCACCCAGTCGTACTTTCCCAATACTTCTGAGGACAATGCTTTGTGTTTCCTATTGTTTCTTTAATATAACCCAACCCCATAGACTAAGCACGTATTTTTATGTCCGAGGACCGATTTCAACAAAAGACCGACTTGCGAGGACAAGAAAGGTTCCTTTGTATTTTCTTTCTCCTCTTGTCCTCAGACGTATATACAGAACCTGTACGCTATATCAAACGACCACGATAAAGGCAATTCCGCAGTAACGGAATTACATTTTAGAGGAATTTGGGCTGTATTTTTACATGCTGTGGATTAGTCTTATGGCCTACCTGATTACAAACACTTTTATATGGTCTGCTTATACCGCTGCTATCACATCAAAATAAAAAAATTAAACTTCCTACATGTGGAAAGATCCAAGGCTAAAAATGTGTCAGTAACGGAATTACTTTAGAAAATAATTTTTTTATTTCCAAATAAAATTCTATGAAATCTATGTCAAGATATTCCTAAACTGTTTTTGGTTCCTTGCTACATGTAAGCACGCATTTAGCCACTCTGGACATCTAATTTAACCCTAACTACCCCAAGCCTTGCAAACTCCAACAGCAGGTTTTGTCTTGATGCAAAGTCTTGATGGGTTCAGTACTGCAGGGCCTTGGCACCATTACTTGACATGGAGCTACGATGCCCCAATTTGTCTTAGTCCAAAGAATGTGCCAAAGGAATACTGCACAGTCTTGGATTTTGACAGGTTGAGGAAGCCTCCTAGTACAAATGCCTAGGGGGCTAAGGTTAATGGTGATTTAATCAACTTTATTTGAACTCATTTCCTATACGGAATTGCCCTACAGTGAACATTTTTTGGGGGGATTCCATGATGTTGTTAGTTGTGGCGTTTTACTGTATGTGAAGAAGCATGACTTAATGGATTGGTCTATTGAAACAGAGGACTACAGTAACTTTCCTTTGTTTAGAAACTGCATGGTATGATTCTTTTTTTTTTTTTACTGGAATAGTATGCCGACTATACAGGGTGGTCAAAAAAAAAACGGAACAGCATTTTTCCGCTACCTTTAGAGTCCAACCACCTGTACCGGTGGATGGAGAATCTTTCTAGAAGAAAAATGATACTAAGACCTCCCGATTCGGTCCAGTAGTTTTGTTGCAGAGCCTATTTTGTGAAGCAAAGTCTGGGTTCAGTTGGTCCCGAGATGCTATCATCATCCTCTTTTCTGCATGGAACAAATGGCCAAGTGACCCGACCTTGCTTCACAAAATAGGCTCTGGAGCAAACACTACAGGACCGAATCGGGAGGTCTTAGTATCATTTTACTTCTAGAAAGATTCTCCATCCATCGGTACAGATGGTTTTACTCTAAAGGGTAGCGGAAGTATGCCGTTATATTTTTTGTTGAACACCCTGTATGTGACCTGTTTACACGAAACGGGTGTAAAGTAGCCAAATTTGAAAATCAAGATTATGGTATTTCCTAAAAATGCAGGCTTTAAAAGCTTTAATTTCATATATTGTGGTACCTCATTCCTAGCCCCTGATACAACCTTTTAGAGATATAAATCAGAGTCTTGACACCTTGTTTTGAGAAAATGAAGCTCAAAGTTTGTGATCTGTACACACCTTAACCCGAGTTCAAAAAAGAAATCCCCGAAAAAAATATTTCAAGAATAGGTTCAGTTTAAAAACTTCGGGATATGATAGAATAGGGTTTTTACAGTTGTTAAAATCCCAAAATTGACTTTTCAGTGAAAAAATTGTTGTTTCTGTGTGACTTCCTGCTCATTATGTGCTGCCAGGTCACATATTAATGCACATTCACAATCCCTGCCCTTCCACTGAAACAGTTTATAAGGGACGTTTGGAACATGGGTTACAATATCCATGTGGCCCGTAAATTGTCCCGCTTGTCGATGTCTGCGTTTTGTTCAAAACATAACTACAAACACGAAGCCGTGACAGTGTGCAACAGTATGCCAACATGCACGACAAACTTACAGTCATCTAATTTAAGTTCCATTTCCTTGTAGAGAGGGGCCTTTTCGGCGTGGAAACCAGTCACCGGATCGTAGCCAATCTTCTCCACGATGCGTTTGGCATTACGGATGACAGCACCGCCCTGCAATGAATTTAAAAAAAAATCATGCATTTTCAAAGTGAACAATGTAAACTGCACGAGCGGGATTTGAACCTGCGACCTCCGGAATACCGTACCAGCGCTCTACCAACTCGGCTATCTTGCCCTATGCTGGCGATCTGCCGAATTGTCATTTTCCGTTAGGGGTGTGCATTTACGGGTATTAAAAGAACCGGATACCCGATTACAAAAAATACGGGTACTCGGGTACCTGTTGAAGGAACCCAACCCAAAACTTTCAATCCCAGAAGTTGTAATAATATCTTTCTCTGAATTCAGACAAAATTCTGAAAATCTCCAGTCATGCCTGTCCAGTAAACATGGTATCTTCTCCACCTTTGCGTGTGTCCGTAAGCTTTATAAAGTTGTAGTTACTCTGGATTGAGGCATGCTATTATGTCTTGTCGAGGCTCTTATCCATACCCAGACTACAAAAATCACGACCAGTAAATTCCCTTTATTGTCAACTTTCATGAGCGTCATAAACGTGAAATTTGTGCTGTTTTCCCACATAGTCCAGTTTTAATTTTGAAAATTCCCGACAAATAACATTCAGAACCTTTTTTTCATTGTCTGGGAAGTAACTATGCGATAATGTAAAGTTGTACGGGTACTCAATTCCATAATCTGGAACCGGTTTCTGACATAAACGGTCGGGTACTTGGTTCCAATGCACACCCCTAGTTTCCGTAGTGGTTTGTTTTATAGTATTAAAAAATCTTGATTACGAAGCGTCTTAAAAAGTCAAAAGGCTTGGAACATTTCTACAAGAACACTGCTTGTTCCTATCAGGAAACAACTGCTGTTAACAATGGGAACAGCTTTGGAACGCCGCTCCATCCCGTATTATTCAGTTATTCAAGCACCCTGGTTTCTCAGTCATCAGCAAGGTTTGAGGTACGGAATGCAGTGCCGCAAAGAGAAAAAAAACAGCGGTACCGCAATCAATACCGCATCTGGACAATATGAAATGCTCCCTTATCTGGGCATTACCAACAAGAAGTACCCATACCTGGCTCTTGTATTCGTGGTCCTCAACAGCCAATGTACGATCTAAGGTCCCAATCATAATGCCAATTTTTTCATTTCTACAACTTAACTTTTTAAAGGCTGGAACACAACTCAAAAATTAATTGGCTGAAGTAACTGAGCAAATAACCAATTTCATGATTTGATTAAACATTTCTGTTTACATCAGGGTTGAGATTGGCCCAAAATGAAGAAAAAAAACATGAAATCCACGGAAAATCCACGAGGACCCCAGATCAACATATAGTTTGTATTTGCCTAAAATATCAATTTTTATTGGTCTATATCCACTTTTACAGGTAAAAACACCTTTAGGACAACACCTCAGGAATTCCAGAATGCAAAAGAGATTCTTTTAAAAATTCTGAAATCCCGACAAAAAATCCCGACAGATCTCACCCCTGTTACATACCGTATCTCTCAGTTTCACAGCTGCCCGGTAGAACACCGTGTCCTTGCTGTTGTACGTCAGGCAGTTCTTGATGATCAGATCAAAATCCTTCTCAAACTCGTCTATGGTCCGGTACTCATGACCCATGACCTTTGACCGCATCGTCGAAAAGTCCATGGGATGTTTGATCACTTGGAAATAGTCTGGCGCCTGGGGGAGGGGGGAGGGGGAGGGGGGGAATGGTGCATATTACAATGAGGCATAATTCTGAGATACATGTAAGTGGGGTGAGGTGGAAAATTACGACCATGTACCGACAATGCATGGATTTTGTACTTCACAGTTTGGTACCCAGTATCCCCATCACTGAAGCTCACAGTATCCTGCAGCACCAGACTACAAAACACAGAACACATCGTGTGCAATCCACCTAATTATAACATACAAGATTTTTGGATATGCAAATGATTCAATACCAGGGCGAGAGAGCTGCTAGTGGTGGCGTGCCACTCAACTGCCATGCGGACGAGGTTGGGCAGTAATGTTACTTTAGCCCTTGGCTTCTACAGGCATGTAGAATGAACGATGGGACACAAGCATACCTCTTCTACTGAGACGGGTTCTGCAAAGATCCTGGTGGGGTCTCTTTCGACAAATTGGTCCAGCGTGTTCCTGAGAAGGATGTTGAAAGGCTGCAGCTGCATCTCGATCGTCATCTGATTTAACTTGATCTATGGTAATGACCCATGGATATAAATTCAACAGTCCATTGGGGATTACATGTAATTTATTATTAGTTATCCCACGAGCGTAAAAATGTAGTGCGTCTGTGTCTACATTATTCCGTGTTCCATGAGCGCGAGTGGGGTAACGAACTTATCTTCAAGCAAACTTGACGCACAATAAAGATGGAACACGCAAGCTGTACACAAAACCAGAATGTACAACACAAGCACGTGTATCAATAACAGTTTCTGTGTTTTGCGTATAGCACAATACGCAGAGTGCGATATAGACCGTGCAATATGGGATAATATCACACTGTCATCTGCCACGGATCGACCAATGAGGATGGAGGATTCAAGTTTGCTTGAAGATAAGTTCATTTAAAAAAAACAAAAACACAAGATTGCTTAATGAGTACTATTATTCTTGAAGAAAATATTAGTCTTCCACCTTTGCACAGTAACTACCATAGATATGGCTGAAAATGTTTCTTCACATCAAGTACCTGTTCACGTTTCAGCTTTTCCCGTTTCCGAATAAGCTCAACCAGAAGACGGGCTCTCTCCAAATCGTGTCGCAGTCGCTGCCAGTACTTGAGCTGCTCTTTCAGCTTGTTGGCTTTCTGATTCTCACGCTGTACGATTTTCAAATGGCCACAGAGAGAGACAGACAAAAGGTAAAGACGAAGAAAAAGACAAGTGGGGAGAATAGGAAATAGGAAACAAAAGTCGGTACCAAAGGAGACAGTGAGAGGAGAAATGGCAGGGATGAAGAGAGCCGGAAATACACACAGAGATAGAAGTAGTGACAAACACAGGGAAAGATATGCACAATACAAAGATGAAAGCAATCAATCATTCGGATGAACAGGTGCAATGAAGAAAGAATTTGAGAACGATGAAGGTTGACAAAGAAACATGAAGAGAGATACACATAGGTGGAAGGAGAAAAAAAAGTTATGAATGGATGACGCCTGAATCATATCTTTGTTTATGTGGATAAATTAACCAGAGTTGTATTCCGAGTCCCTGCAAGTCCTTTCACAAGTCCTTTCACAAGCCCAGTCAGAAGTGCTTTCATAAAGCCGGTCACAAGTAACTGGATGAACAATGACAAAGGAATGCCTTTGTCAAAGCTCATTTGAATAGCTTGTGATTGGGATTAGGACTGGAGGGCTTGTGATGGACTTGTAGGGACTTGCAGGGACTTGTGAAAGGACTTGCAGGGACTCGAATACAACTCTGAAATTAACACATACAAAAATTATCTCTCAGTCAGAAGCTATTTGTAGATCACTGACAAAAGTCACCAATTAAAAAAAAAGTATATTATTTATTATTATTTTTTTTACAACTAACTCTTCCTAAGATCAGACCTTTCTAAATCTTAAAAGTAGAGTGATCGAAGTGAGGGGTCAAATCGAGTTTAAAAAGATATCCAATTGCTTACATGTACATGTACACTGTACATGTACATGTATGTACATGTACATGTACGTACATGTACATGTACATGTATGTACATGTACATGTACATGTACATGTACAAATATGCCTGAAAAATTCCAAACCTTTTCGTGCTACTGATTTAAGCAAGAGTTAATGCAATAATAATTTAATGCACAAATATGAAGACTAACAGTCACATTTATACCGGACAAACATTTAAGTTTACCCCCAGTTTCAGGAGATGAAGTTTTGTTCTTCATGCAAATCATGCACTACCTCCTAAAAGCATAATGTGAGTGTAAACACTGTCACATGCACTTCTTAAGAAGTGAGAAGGACTGATCAATGGGGGAAAAGGAATATGGCATTCTTTCATTAACCCTAACCCCAGGGCATTTTTACTAGGAAGTGTCCTCAACCTGTCAAAATCCAACACTGTGCAGTTTACATTGTACATTTGTACCTATGGCACATTCTTTGGACTTGGACAAATTGGGGCATCATAGCCCTATGTAAAGTAATGGTGCGCTGTGGCACTGGTGGCTTAGTGTATCGGACTCAAGATCTCGGTGCTACTGCAGATAGTGGGTTCGAGACCAGCTGGGGGGGTCATGGTGCTTGTGTCCTTGAGCAAGGCACTTTGTCACAAGTTGCTTCTCTCCACCCAGGAGTAAATGGGTATCTGTGAGGGCAGTGATGGTTATGTGTTTGAATATCCCATGTGCGCTAAACTTGCAGCCGGGCTGTATACTTCCCAGGGAGTTGAGGTTTCATGAATGATTACCTCTCCCTCTCTCTGGGCCAAAATGGAGCCAACTACCCTATATATCAAAACCCATCAAGTAACAGGTTGGAAAAACAAAAACAATAGATGGTAATGAAGTGCAGTGAAAACTCATTTTTAAATGCCAAAAGATAACACAAACTTAAAGTTGGATGATCAGAAACCTTATTGTTTAACCACAAGAGCCAATGTTTTGTTTGCTAATAGATCAAATTAAAAAAAAACTACTCTCCTTCATTTATCAGTTCTATCATATTTCATAACTTTTGATGGCTATGTCTGTGCGAATCATGTGGGAAAGTTGATTGACAACAAAGTTTTTTAGTTCAAAACGGACTAAGATCTTCAATAACACATGTCAGAAATTGCCGAAACACAAAATTATTGGCTCTAGTTCATCACTATGCTAAACTAAGAGAAATCACTATTTTTCTCATCTGGAATGTACATACGTGTACATTGTATCAAGGCAAACATGCAGAGGAAAATAGTGTGTTTATTCTAGTTAGAACACACTGAACTTATTTCAGGCAAAAATTTCAGACTATACAGTTCCAAAGGTCATGGTAATATTCAACAGCATGCAAACAGTTTCATCTAAAACTATGCGAGTACCCAATCAAGCAATGCTACATGTAGATATACTAAGAATAGAATTACGGTGTACAGAGCAAGTGGAATTTTGTATGGATTTTTAAAACCTGGTCCTCTTTAATCCTCCTTTTGGGTAGGAATGAGAATACACGACACGTTGAAGTGAGGAGCACCACCCCACGGCATATTAACCAATCAAAGCAGAACACGCCGTACGTCCATCGCATTTGGCGGGCTTTTGCCAGATCATAGTTCCGACTGTGATTAGTCAGTACATGTATGTCAAGAGGCAGTGTTTAAAGGAACGGTCTAATGTCTCTCACCCCTTCTTAACCCTGAGACTGTTGGACTAACCCTTACTCTCCTCATTAGCGGATTAAAGGCTTACTGTGACCACTTAACCTCGGGCCGCAACAGTGTAGTGCTAACACTACATTTAAACCGAGGTTAAAGTTTTACAATTTAATAGTGTCAGTGGAACGAGCTACGGGAATTATGGTTAAGGACTATTTGAACAAACCGTTAACCTCTTGACTACGGACAATGGCCACAGCTTCCTTTTGAAAAAAGACCACCTGGCCGGTTGTCATCTACATGCGCATTCCTGCACGTACTCAATCCATTCATGTTATATCATTCTTGAATGGGAGTGTAATAAATAGATGGTGCTTTTTCAAACAAAGCTTTCATTCACACGAAAGGCGGGGGCGTCCAAGTGCGATGAGAATAGGACCACTCTATTCAGTGGGGTGGCTATTCTTTGCATTTACGCTTGGCTGCACAGCATGTTCTTGGAATAACAGCCGGACACAAGGGGTTACAGAACCATCCAACAAAATTCCACTCCAGTGCTACCACTCAGACTACTCAAAGTTAACCGAGAAGGAAAGAAACTGGGGGTTACACAAACCGATGGTACCGAGTCTTTGTTGCGTTGGGAGTGATGGTGGGCCTGGAGGCGTCGCAGGAGGGGCACTCCGTTTCGAGACTGGCGCTTCAACGTCCAATAGCCAATCAAACGCTGCACAAACAGCTGTTTCTTCTGCAAGCTCACTTTTGTTGTTATCTTGGAAATCCTGACAGGAAAAAATCAGATTACAAAACTTGTTATGACCGTTTGAGGCAACATTTTTTAAATACAAAAAAAGCAGGCCCCCTTCCACAGATCACCATAAAAATACTTTATGCTTTTCCTTGGAACAATCCAAAAAAAAAAAAACGTTTCAAAATCAAGTGTAATTCAATGTTCACATCTAGAAATCAATTATATATGCATCTGCAAAGAATGAAATGGGTACATGTAATAAGACTGTGAAAATGTCCTACACGTACATGTATGCCCCATCTTTCAACAGAAAAAAATGCTGTGACCTGGAGTAATCAGTAGGAAATCACTATGGAGACAAGATTTTCTAAAAAAAAATCTTCCCATACACTGAATTTTCCAATACAATATATCGGGAGCAGCAGGTTACTACAGGGTGGTGAAAAGAAGTTATCCCAAGTTTAAGGTGATTGTTCACCCACCTCCTACATTTCCAGAGAATTTGTGTTTACCTCGTGTTGATGAGTAGGGCACGTTTAGCTTAATTGGATCTCAAGATATGGCCCATTACAGATGGCATGTATAAAACTGGCTTGTCCACGGGAGCTTTATTGCAAATGAAGCATGTTGAAGACAGAAACTAAAGGTAAGAAGATCCCGTGGACAAGCCAGTTTAGTACATGCCATCTGTAATGGGCCATACATGTATCTTGAGATCCAATTAAGCTAGACCTAGCATTTTTTTCAGGATTATTTCTAAACACCCTACTCATCAACACTAGGTAAAACACAAATTCTCGGGAATTGTAGGAGGTGGGTGAACAATCACCTTAAACTTGGGTTAACTTTTTGTTGAACCACCCTGTATTTTAAAATCGAAGCGACTGTCAACATTATTATTACATGTAGCTTGGATTTAAAATTGCCTTGTAATGTGGCTTGAGAAAACTAGGGTTTTGACCTTTGCTTCTTTTTTACAGCTATACATGTATAGATTGCTCCGTGGACTGGGGGTGGGTGGGGGGGTTCGGGGTGGGGGGGGGTTTGGGGTGGGTGGGGCCTACTATTCTACAAACCTCTGTGGAGGAATACAGGGCATTGACACAACTGGCATAGCTGCTCTCTTCTCGGCTAGAATCTTCCTAGCTTTCCTCATGTTCTTCCTAGACTGGGCTTTCGCTTTCTTGGCAGAGAGGCCCTTCCCCGCTTCATCATTCTCCACAATCTTATCATTCACGTTGGGCTTCTTCTCGACTTCTGGCGGCGTGTGGATGTCGCAGTAGGCTGTCTTCCTAATGCTGATGGATGTACCGTTGATATTCGTTTCTCGTATGGGCTCCATTTTCATGAAGAGTCCAGCCTGCTGTGCGCAGGTCACATGGAAAGCGGTGTAGCAGTTTGCCTTGTGGCACTGAATGCACGCGCCGACTCCACGCTGTTTGCAGATGTAGCAGGTTAACTTCCATCTCGCGGCTGGTATATGGTCAATGCTGTCTATGGGTTCTAAGAATACTGTGTTGGCAAAACCTACTTCAGGGATCCAGAGAGCACACACAACATGGGCCCAGCGTCCGTCGTCAGTTTGTTTGAAGGCGGCGCCTTTGTTGGGGCACAGCGCGCAGTCTACCGCTCGGGAGGGGGACTGAAGACAACGACGGCAGAGCCACTGCCCCTCAGGGATGTATGGCACACCGTAACACTCTTGGTGCACAGCAAGGTTACACATATCGCAGAACAAAATGACATTGCTGTTCTGGCACTCGCCGTCATTACAAATGCAGCACACTGCATCCTCATCGATGAACTGATTGTTATCCGTCTTCCCGGTGGTCTGACTTTGAAAGTACGACTCTTTCTCCAGGCGATCCATGAGAGTCTCAAAGATTTCTTGTGACACCATCGTGAGTCCGTCCCCCTTGCGTTTATCATTCATCATGTCCAGCCACGCGTAATCTTCCTCATCCATGTCGTACTCGATCTCTTCATCCAGTTCCTCCCGTGACTTCTCGATGTACCTGAAATACGCCTGTGGACGGTCTGGCGCATCGGGGGGCTCTTCATACCCATCCAGGATCTTGTAAGAGGCTTCGGGAAGCTTCATGGAGAAGGTGCTGCCGATGTCCTTCCTCTGCTTGGTCTGGTCCAAGGCCTTCCCAGCCTTACCCAGAGGTTTCTCATTTTTCTCCTCTTCACTCGTCTCACTCTCAAACTCATCCTCAGTGAGGATGTCAATGGTCTCATGGATATCCAGCCTGTGCACTAGACCATTAATGTCTACTTCGACTAGTCGCTGTGCCTGAGCATACGTCAGGGCTTCTCGGGTCGGGGATCGGATCACTGATGGAGACGGGGACCGCCGGTTCTGCCGATTGGTTACCCGTCCTTTCTTCCAGCCACCTCGCTTCATTGGTGTTGTGTATCCATTTCCCCTAGGTTTCTCATGATCAAAGTTATTCAGGTGAAACACAATTCCAGAGTGGCTTCTGTATATCTTGCCGCAGTCTTTCACTGGACACTCGTAGGGTGGTTTAGTAGCACGTAAATTCTCACAGAAATATTTGACGTTAAAGCCTAATGCTGGCATGGTGTATCTGAAGGAGCCGGAAGTACATGTAAGCAGATACTACACAAGCAATGCAGGAACCCTGGCAAATATCACCAGAGATACCGCGCATGCCGTGCAGTCATTGATACCTGTACAAAAAAAACAACACAAAAACAAACATCATTTTCTGCACTATTTCATCACAGGAGTTCCATGCAGCACAACTTTAATGACATTTTTTCAGGAACTTAGGGTGTACACAATGCTGCTTCAAGCATAATGCTCTGAACATTTGATCATAATTTTCTGTGTTGCATCAAAATAAAAATACTTTGTCCATTGTGTACAGAGGCTACTAGGAACTTACCTTTAAAAAAAAAAAAAAATTTCAACTTAAATTTAACGACTGCAATGGGTAAAAGTAGGTCCTGGTGGTGACTTCCATAGGGAAAAAGTTACTGAGAATGTGATATATAATATTAATAAGAAGCAAAATCATTTAAAACCATACATTGTAAACTATTTTTATTTCACACTTTATGACATTTAAATTTCACTTCTAACTATTGCATTAAATGTTACTTTATTTTACTTTATATTAACTTTTCATTTGACTTTGAGAGCAAGGAAGCAGGCATTTGGCAAGATGAGACCAAATTCAATAAATTGTATATGAAAACTTATTTGCAATTAAAGAATTCACTTTTGTATTAACATTGATATCAATTTGAGCACTTTAAGGCTTGATCTTTGACCTAATGAATTATTCATCACCTCCAAGTCCAAGGTTAAATTAAATGTTATGAAGAATATACAGCTACATTTATTATATGCATACTTTGCACAATAAACACATTACGCTGATAAATCTGACCTCGATCAAATCAAATTATTTGTAAGCTAGCCTATCATTCATGTGACATGTCATCCCACATTAATTTCATATGATATGATGGATATGAATATTCATAAACACTTGACTATGAAATGTACATGTAGTTATGTACCCAAAACTTCAACAAGTCTGATGACAACAATAATCTTCACTGAGTGGATATTTTCCCCTTGAAACTGAATTTATGCATGACATTATGCACTGAAAATAGCCTGCCCCATGCACAAAAACTCATTAGGCACACACGACGGACGTTCCAGTTTCAATATTATATCTTGAATGCACATGTCGTAATTTCTATGAGGAACATTACGATTGGATTGCACGCATTCTGATTGAATGGAGCCGGGCGCAATCTCATGAATATTCATAGCCCAATATGGCCAAAATGCAATGCAAGGCGACGGTTGTGATGTGCGTGTGCGGTGTGGAATGTGCACTACAGCCGCAAGGGCGATTTTCAAAGCGGAAATCATACATGAAAATACTCTAGCTGTGCGAAGTGAGGGTAGTTTTTGAAAGAGCACGTAATGAACAACAGGAACATGTCGTTGATGTGCTAGTAAGATGGACTAACGACCAATAAATCAACATAAAATACACTGTGCAAGCATAAATGTACTGACCTTAACTACTGCAGTGTGTGCGTGATATCGTTCGTCTGCTGCGTGCGGTGCGGTACGGTACATGCGATTATGAATCCACTCGCCACTGAGTGTGATACACGCAGACACTATCCAGACGGCGCACGAACAAAGACAGATGAACAATGGCTTCCGACCCCAAAATCACTCTTAAACGACGATGCGCGGCACAAAAACTCACAGTATGAATCCTCTGGAATCACTGCATCAAACTAGATCTGGAAATCGACAAATAAGTGTAGGTGATCCGAGATATAAGCCGACGAATTGGCGGTCTACCGTTCACGATGCGCGTAATGCCCTCGCCCCTAATGCGAATCAGACATTTTTTTTCAAACCTATGGGTATACCCCCTAGGTTGCTAGAAAATATTCAGCAACGCGCGACCGGGGGCCGGTTGTATCGTGTGCATGTGGCGAAGCGCCCCCAACGTGAAATCTTTAAACCTTTAAAGGTGAATATCGTTGCGATGGGAATTTTGTGTGGTAATTTTTGTTTGTCTCAGATATGTCAGATTTTGGCGTTTCACGTGGAATTATAATTGATGTGATTGGACAATAATTCACAAGCTGCGTTGACGCGACCTCCAACAAAATTTGGCAAGGATTGGTTTTAATTTAACATTTCTCCCTCCTTTATTTTTTATTTATTTATAATGAATTTCTGATATTCAATTGTGGATAGCCACCTTTTGCAAATATTAAAAACAAACATAAAACTGTGGCACATAACATTTGGCACAAAACTAAATTATTTCTCAGAGACAGCATGCAACAGCAAAAATTAAGTATCTTAATTTATTCATTGAGCAATACTGGTAAAAACACCGGTAATCGTTTAGTTTAGGACACCCCTAGAACACCTCAATTTTTTAATTTCTGAAATAGTTTGCATCATTCCAAAATTTATTAAAACTAGGGTTGCTGGGATTTAATAAGAAAAGATTGCTCCAGGCCACAAAAGTCATTTTGGAACGGTACAAACTATTTAAGAACTTTAAAAATAATCGAGGTTTTTTAGCTTCTCGGGGGTGTCCTAAACTACACGATTACCAAAAAAACTATTATAATAAAAAAAATGGCTGTTTTATTTTATTATTTTATCATATTCAGAATAATTAAGATATAAAAGGGAGTAACGACGGCAGCTTTTTTATAATGTTTGATCGAGGCGGTAACTGTTAATGACATGATGCGCATGCGTGATCGATTTAGCCGGCGTTTCGTACGTGGGTGCTGCTTTGGCGAGAGAGCTAGAGAAGTTGCAGTGTTTTGTATTGGGAAAAGGTGTCTAATTCGTATTATTTTATCTTTTTTATAATTGTATGATAATTGGAAAATATATTATTTGTATTCCTCTGTGTAGTTTATGTGTATGATTTATCCACGAAGCTTTAGTCACTTGATCTATCAATGTTGATTATTCACAATCACAGTGCTCTGAATGATCTGCTGGCCTCTTGCTGCCAATGTCTGCCTCTGCATGCTGCGCTGGCGATTGTTTGTTTCCTACCTCCATGGTGTAACTGTAGGCCAAGGCCCTCTTTAGTTTTGATCAAATGAGAGTCAATGGTGTTTTTTTTCTCATTCCAGAATGAGTTTTTCAACGTAAAGCAGACTTTTCTTAATTCTACTGACATCTTTTTTGGTAATTTTGAACAGTTTATGTGGTAGAAAATGAAATTTTCTTATGCGCTTTTTACGGCAGTTTTGCCGTGCGAATCAACGCAGTTTTGCGTGTTTACTGTGAGTGTCGCAGTGATTGCCATCTTTTATTTTCGCATTACGTTTTGTTATCTTCATCATCGCTTTACCCAAAAATTTCCCTCAAAAACTAAAACCCTGCCTTAAAAATAGGCCTAGCTGGAGAATTCCAGCTCTACTAACTAAGTACTACTGCTCATGACATAAGATTCGCCATTTAGCGCTGGAGGCCATCCCATTGGGTTCACAGCGGTTTTTCTTTTGAGTGAAGATTTTCTTCCGTTTCCCTGAATATATGAATATCTCAACCAAACACTCACCTAGCCGCAGAGTAGTCATTCATGCAGCGACTGATCCCCTCAAAATGAGAATACGATCATACTGACAGCAATCAGTGAGAATCGACAGGAACGCACGCATTAATGACAGGCCAATGTCAGTGCATCAGCAAACAGCCATCGTAAAGCGAGCCCCGAGGCGGTTCGCGCGCAGTGCATGCCGCAAACCATAACTTTGCTTTGTACACAGCTCATTCGTGTATGTTCCGAGTTGCACGAAAAAAACTATTTTGTTCAGGTTTAACTTGATCGTATTCTCATTTTGAGGGGATCAGTCGCTGCATGATGACTACTCTGCGGGCTAGGTGAGTGTTTAGTTGATATATTCAGGGAAACGGAAGATAATCTTCACTTAAAGAAAAACTGCTGGGAACCCTATGGGATAGCCTCCAGCTCTAAATGGCGAATCTCACATTCTCAAGCTAGCATAGGCTTACCTGTTGGTTTGTAATGTCACTACCTATTTTGGCAATTCCAATAAAATAACCTAAAAGTGGATTTTTGTTCCCTTATAGGAAACAGGGCCCTACACTACACAATCGCCCTGCCTCTGGCCTAATGTAAACGTGAAAAATATAACTGTAAGACAGCTCAACCATGCAGGGCTCAACCTACCCCTAGAACTATGGGGCTCCGGCAGAAAGAAGCCCAATTTTCCCAATTCAATTATTTTCATGCAACGTGCGCCCAAAAACTGCTGCAAAGTTCACCACCAAAATCCCTATTTTACTTATTTACATCCTTACCTAGCTTGCACCAAGCAAAAGATTGCTATAATCGGTTTCAATTAAAAAAAAAAAAAAGGGGGAAACAAATCTATGATCTGTATTGAAGTGATTTGACACACACGACATGTCAAATCTGAAGGACGAAGTACAACAGCCGCCGGGTCCGCTGGATTTATGCGCAATGTCTTTTACACGTACATTGCACAATGTTGTCTGCTGTCCTATCCAGTCTATATAATAGAGATTAACCCTAACCCTCCTCAATCCTCCAAAATCCTCATGGTGGTTTTGGAGGATTGAGGAGGATTGAGGAGGAATGGTGATTGAAGCAAAGGATTTTGGAGGATTGAGGATGAATGGTGATTGAAGCACAGGAGGATTTTGGAGGATTGAGGATGGTTCCTAGCAATAAGGGCCTAGGGGGTTAGGGTTGGGTAAAACATTACAGGATTATACATGTATGTGTGACAGCCACCAATTTGTGCGCGCATGCACAAATATTGCATAATTCATGTTTCCAGTGTCGCCATATGACCTCTGCAGTGAAATACTGATGAAGGCATAATTTATGATAAGTGTCCCTTCCTCCGGATGTGATTCTGCCGCTCCCCTTTTGATGTTGCTGCATCATCTTGTCAAATGTAACTTTCACATGTTCGAAAATTATATGATCAGGGTTCAAAATTTGGTCAGTCTGCTTGCTTAAAATACACCAAGCAGTTAAAAAGCCTCACATCTGGCAAATTTTGCATTTTCTAATATTTAAAAAATAATTGAACATAAATACATTTTGTTTTCCTCAGGAGTGTACAGAACAGCAGCCATGGCAACTCTGAAACTCAGTAAGTATAGCATGAAATTCAGGTGTTTACGTGCTCATGACCACAAACCTTATCACAAATGGTTGGATCCACCTGGTTGGATCCGCACAATGGTCAAAAGGGATTGTGGGAAGAAAAAAGGAGCAGTGTTTCTGTCTTTCTACCACTGCACAAAATCACTCATGCGGTACTTGTAATAAGGCTTAAACATGACCTGCTTTAATCCTAAGCCTCCCAGATCCTTTAAAGGCAGTGTACATGATTGGTCATTGTTGCAATTTTCAGAAATAGGCGGATTTGGGGGTTAGTATTTTATAGGAAATATCGTTCCACTGACCTATTCAAAGTTCTGCGTTGTTGGATGGCGAAAAAAACGAGAGAAAAACGGCCGTCGTTTTCAACCGTCGGGCGGATGATAGCCTTTAGTCAAGGCGCGCGTGGCTATCTGGGCGCTCGACGTGTCCCAGATATGCCATGGCGCCATCATGTCTGGGGCGCGCTAATTGTCCGGGGAGCCACACGCGCCTTGACTAACATCTACACTTTTCTTGACAACGACAGCACACCTGGTGCCATCATTTCACAGGATGATTGAGACTACTATTAACTTACAGTCTAGTAAGGTATTTTGTAATAATTCAGTAAAACAAAATTGGAGGATTACCAATCGTGTGCACTACCTTTAGAATCTGCAGAATGTTTTGGAGGATTTTTGTAGGATTGAGGGGAGTAGAGCCAAAGCCACTAGTACTATGCATGGGGCTTGATGCTAAAGCACAAAGAATGTGGCATTGGGTTACTGCACAGAGGTGAATTATTTTATTTTATTTAACCCCTTGAGCACGGTATTTGACGGGAGACGTCAGGGTGTTGCGGCGGTTCTGGCAGCCAAGCGAACCGCTACAATGTGTTTGTGCAGTCAAGCATGACACACAATAATCCAACAATGGATTGAAACTGCACAAACAGCGGCCAATGGCGTCATCCAGCCTGGTGTCACTGTTTTGGTTTTTTTTGTGCGCCATATGGCGCTATCCGTACGCAGGGGGTTAATTAATTTTTTTTTTTTTTTGGGGGGTGGGGGTTGTTAGAGTTAATAACGTAGTACAGTGAGATTGTGCTGGGTTTCCTCCTGAACTCCCTTGCGGGGAGTCAGGTTGGCCTAGTGGTACTTTCCTCGCCTTCCACCGCTGTGATATGGGTTCGAATCCCACCAGGGCCGACATGTGGATTGGGTTTTCAGTCCCTGCCGGATTCCGTGGGTTTTCCTCCCACCTCTAAATCCGAACATTTCTTTGTCGTCTTCCTACAGGTTTCTCTCAGGCTTTCGAGCTACAGTGCGATATGCGCTTTTTAGGAATCCTTGGTTTCATTACGAGAACGAATTAAAATAGAATAAATAAAATGTGTACCCCTGATTATGACAATTTGATGGTTTTTCTCATCTAGTCCAGACCAGGCTGAAGTCTATCAGGAACATCCAGAAGATCACCAAGTCCATGAAGATGATAGCAGCAGCACGCTACTCCAAGGCAGAGAAAGGTCTGCGAACTGCCAGATCATACGGAGTAGGAGCTACGGGTCAGTATGTCTAACGCCATCCAACAAGTATCCACAAGTCTTTTTCAGAAGTTAGGAAGTACTTTGCTGTGCTTAATACTTTACAGTCTCTGTGAAATTAGCCTTTAGTCAAGGCATGTGTGGCACCCCGGATGCTTACATTCAACAAGAAAAAAAAACCAGTCCGGGTGGCGAAGCAACGAGCGCCTTGACTATCTCGTGGAGAAGGCTTATGTTTTTCTCTACATTTCTCTACAGATTTGGTGGAGAAATTCTCATGCATTTATTGACCAATAAAAAAGTCGAATTACTCGCATCTGTTCAAACTATGTGACGTCACACGTGCTCATGAAGAAAATGAGTTCGCTCAGATCGCGGGAACGCTGATATCTTTGATAACATTTCAACATTGAAACACGGAATGATCATGGCGAATCCATCATGTTGCAGTTGTGCGTGCGCGTGCTGGAATGAAGCGCGACATAACGGCGGCATTTGAATTATTTTGTAACTGCCCCACTTGCTACAACACTAGCGTGCTACATACAAAGGTCATGGGAAGTTCCCCAGCCCTTAAAATGAGCAAAGCATATAATGCATGATTCAGACAACTCGAATAAATGAATATTGATTAGCTCCACGAGATAGTAAAGGCGCTTGTGGCTTCGCCACTCGCACTGTTTTTTTTTTTTGTTACCAGCAACCGGGGTGCCACGCGCGCCATGACTAAAGGCTACTGTGAAATGGGCAAAGTCTCCATGAAACTGACTCCTGATGTTTTGTTTTTAAGTATTCCTACTTTATCTACTTTTTCCTATTTGTATTTTTTTACCTTGCTCCTACTTTTTCCTACTTTTTTCTTGAAATTCCTATTTTTCCTACTTTTTTGTCCCACAGCTCAAAAAAAAAAAGAATCTCATTGAATATATTTCAGAACAGTGTTACACACTGTCACATGAAAATCACACAAAGGGCTTACGTGCAGGTGTACTGCAACTTTACTTCCAAGAGCTTAGTTGAGGATAGAGCACAAGTGTTGCGAGTACAGAACATGCTAAGGCTTGTGGACATGGGTGAGTATCAACGAAAACTACTCCTGAAAGCATGCAAAAGTCCTTTTATCTTGATTTTGTCCTCCAAAGTCCTACTTTTGTCCTGTTTGTTTTAAAATCTTGATCCTACTATTCTCTTACTTTTTCACCTGGGTCTGCTTGAAAGCCTGGTATACTAAACCCTGTTCATCTTGTCTGCAGCTTTGTATGAGAAGGCGGAGATTGAGCCCGACCTTGAGAAGCCAGAGCACCTCTTGATCGGCATCTCCAGTGACCGGGGCCTCTGCGGTGGTATACACAGTGGAATCTCGAAAGCCATCCGGGCCTCCGTGGCACAGAAACCTGAAGGGGTCAATGTCAAAATTGTGTCCGTCGGGGAGAAAGTGCGCTCCCAGATAGCGAGGTTAGAGGCGGATAGTTAACCTTAACTCCCTACATCATTTTTCCTACATGTAACCTGAATCCACCAATATCCTCTGATTCCAAAATCCTCAAGTGACCACTGCCTGAATCCTGCAAAATCCTTCAGTGGGTTTTGGATAAATACTCCAGTAACCTCAATCCTCCGAAATCATCCAGCATCAGATTGGGCCTGATGGCCTGCAGCCGATTTCACGAAACCGTGCGCAACTTACGCCATTGCGTAAGACTTGCGCTATAAAAATGTTGCGCAGCTGCGCTACATCCTTGCGATCCATTTCACAAAACGGTGCGTAGCTGCGCAATGTTTTATTTATTTTATACATCGCAGACGAGGCTGAATGCCGACTGTTTTAGTACAACAATAAAAATACATGGAACAGTCGTAAAATTGAACTGTGGGGCGCCATTTTGAAACTTTTCACTTTTGAAACATCGCTCCGAAAAGAAAATTGATGGCAACTTTCGGAAATATCTCACAGGTAAACCTGCAGCGGATGATCATTTCATTACTCTCTGAAATAATCTAGTGAATTTAATTAATGATTTGAACAACTAACGGCTCTGCTGTGCTCACGCTCAGCTAGCTAAGTCATCATTTCGGTGTTTTGTGCCAACAACTTAAGCCACCTAAAACGAGTGCGTAACTTACGCCATAATTTGTGGCGCAAGTCAGCGACTTACGCACTGCGTAACTTTCGTGAAATCAATTTTTAAAATATCACAGATGTTGCGCAACTTACGCAATAAATTGCAGCGTAAGTAGAGTTGTGCAATTGCGCAAGGTTTCGTGAAATCGGCTGCTGGATTCTTCATATTCCTCCAGAGGCAAAATCCTCTAATGCCCTCAATCCTGCAAAATCCTCTGTTGCTTCAACTTTCTAAGACCATCGAGCCGCCAAATTCCTCCATTTGGCAAAGAGGATTTTGGAAAGTTAGGGTTAAACCCAAAGTGTCACATTTATTAATTCGCAGGCATCACCTGACATAGGTACAAATTTCCAATATTGCAAAGAATCAAGTTGGCATTTGGAATTGAGTGTGTATAACAGGGGTGAGATTTATCAGGATTTTTCGTGATTTCAGGATTTTTTTGTCGGGGATTTCAGAATTTTTAAAGAATCTCTCTTGCAGTCTGAAATTCCCGAGGTGTTGTCCTGAAGGTGTTTTTACCTGTAAAAGTGGATATAGACCAATAAACATGGATATTTGAAGGGAGTGCCTGTAAGCAAATACAAACTATATGTTGATCTTGGGTCCTCATGGATTTTTTGTAGATTTTTTGTGGATTTCGTGGATTTATCATTTTTGGCCAATCTCGCCCCAGGTATAAGTTGCATAAATTCTAGGGGTTTATCAAATGTTTACACTTCTGCCAAATTTAAGGCTGTCATTGGTGCGGCCATGATCATATGGGCATGTATTGTTATGTGTGTCACTGATGACAATTCTTTTTATACCTCTTGCACATTCATTTGAATATCTGAACCACTTTTCAGAAGTGATAATTGTACAATACGTTAATTAGTTTACGAATGCGGGTTTAATTTATGCGCTGACACGTGACAATTTAGTAAGGTAAATGCTATTGAATTTTGAACCCTAACCCTCACAGACCCTTCAAGAGGTTTTGTAGGATTTTGTGGGTTTGAACGTATTATTGGTTTTCTTTGGAATGATGAATTTTGGAGGATTCGGGAAGGTTTCAAGATATTGTAATACTTGGGGGGGGGGGGGGGGGGGGGGGGTCAGAGGTGGTAGGGTTGGCGACATTTTGAATTGCCAACCCTACCACCCTTACGGTCTTACTGTGCCCAGATCTAAACACGGGTTTATTCTTCAACAGATTCCAGAGAAATTATCCCAATTTATCCCAACCATCTGTGGGACCCACTCGCCTTCCCCCCTTTAGGCCTATAGCATAAAAATGCATCCAGCAATTATCACTGCATATGGCCAGACACTGTTCTAGTAACCTATCTCCATTATTGCTTTCACCCCTTGCAGAACACACAAAGACAAACTTGCCCTTGCGGTGAATGAGTATGGACGGAAGCCTCCAACATTCTTTGAAACCTCCAAAATAGCCGCAGAGATACTGAACCTGGGTGAATTCGACTCGGGGGAAATCTACTTCAATAGATTTAGGTCAGTGTTCATAAGCCATATTCTTTTTTGCTTTTTTTTTTTGGAATCAGGACTATTTAATGTGGAACAATCTCATTAAGTGCATTCTCACTTAGTCCATTCCTTGCACATACATGTATGCCCATTAATCAGACTTAAAGTGAGTTAAGGTCGCAGTGGTGGAGTTAGGTTTGCACGGATTTATTTAACCTTGCCTTCCACCTTGTGGCCAGGGTTTCAAATTTTGCTCTGGCCAGCTTGCTGGTTTAGTTTCCGCCCCATCCCGATTCTGTAGTTTCCTCAGAGAATGTTTATCTGGGGTTTCCCCCCCCCCCCACCCCTAAACTGAACATCTTCTGTAATAGCCACGGGTGAGATTTGTCAGGATTTTTCCTGATTTCAGTTTGTTTTTTCAGGATTTCAGAATTTTGAAAGAATCTCTTTTTGCAATCTGGAATTCCTGAGGTGTTGTCCTAAAGGTGTTTTTACCTGTAAAACTGGATATAGACCAAGGGTTTTCACATACCATTTTTCAAACAATGGTGCTCAGTGATGCATGACCGGAGGAATGCAATCAAGGTATTACTGGAAAGCATTTTGCTCCTACTTTCTGGTAACACATGATTAATAGCCATAAAATGCATATCTTTGTCAAATTAACCCTTATTGTCAGAATTACCTTTTTTCTGGGACACCCTGTACACGTCAATTTCTGCATTTTCAATCCTGCACAAGCCTCTTGTTTCTGTTTCGCTTGGCTGCATAACCCGGCCTGACGCCCCCATTAAAAAATACTCAGTATGCCCTGGTTCAAGGGGTTAAGGGGGTACCTTAAGACAAATACAAACTATATGTTGATCTGGGGTCCTCGTGGATTTTTTTGTAGATTTCGTGGATTTTTTTTATTTTTGTAGATGGTTTCAAAGGATCCATGGTTTACAAAATAGTCATTTGAATAATCAATTTGATTTGTTGTTGAGAAAGATATTGCTCAGATATGTCTGCACAGTGTCCTCGTTCTTTACATTAGCATCGCTACATTAGGTGGTCCAACATGGACTGTTGGCATTGCATGACAAAAAAGTCAACACCTGAATGATTTTTTGCGATTTGCATGCCTTATATTCTTTTCATGATTATATTCAGCTGCAGGTATTTTAACACCACTGTTATATTTTCAAACAGGTCTGTTGTATCGTACCGCGCTTCCACACAGATCCTGGTGTCATTTGATACGCTGAAAGCAGCAGGTAATGACACACATATATGTGACCCGCTCCGGAAAAAGGTATATTATGTCGCAAAATATGAAAAATGAGTTTTATGTATGTTTGGAAAGCCCACAATGTAGGCTTTCATTTGGTACATGATAGAGCTCCAAAGCCCTTTCCGTTCTGGAGATATTGATTTTTGCATATTAATTAGTTCTATGGAGTTCAAATTGCACAACAGAAAAAACAGGCTTTGAAATAGCTAGTTCTAATACACTGCAATGGAACAATGCACTCTAAAAAGGTTATTTTTTCACTTTATTCACTGAAATCAACATTGTTGTGCACCAAACCTGAAACTTTAGATGTTTAAGATGTCATTAAAGACAAAAAACAAAAAATGAATTTTGACGAAAAATTTCACCCTTTCAACGTTGAAAGGGCCATTACACGTAAATGCATAGCGCGACTTATATCACCTTTTTCTGGAGCGGGTCACATATGTCCACTGATCTCTATGTAAACTGGATAGCACATCGGCTGTACAAGTTGAAGCCGCAATCCACCATATTACCACTCCCAAAACAACAGGTTTGACAACCTTGTCCCCAGTCTCTACTTTCATTCTCGTTCTCCTTACACAGAGATCAGTGGTAAAATGGGAGTGGTAATAATGGCAGCTACTGGCTTCAGCTGCTTGAACAGCACACAATGACCAATGAGCTATCCAGTTTATATAGAGATCAGTGGATACATCCAGTCTGCAAAACTTACCACTAGCCACCTTTCAGGGTGCCAAATTAAGGAAATTAGGAAAACTGAGGTTGCCGACATTTAAGTTTGGTGGCCCAGTTTGATTAATTGACCATGATGGACAAGGTAAACAAGATGGCTTCTGCCGTGACCTGAAGATTGAAAATAACGATGGTTTGAAGGTAGTATACAACATTTGTTTTTGCTGTCATTTTCAGAAATGAATGGATTTTGGGGTTAGTATTCTATAGCAAATACTTAAACACTGCCCTGTTTAAATGTTGTGTGTGCATAGATGCTGCGAAAAGAGAAAACAAACCTGTTGTTCTAGTCTGGTTCCCTGACCCTACTTCAGACAACACGGAGCAATTTATAGACATCGGGGAATTATCAGTTTGGGTACTAGACTCGCTGGCTTGCAACCGTTCACGGATATGTAACCAATTGCCAAACAAAATTGTGGACTAACTGAAGTTGTTAAATTGGGGGCAGTATTTAAAAAAATGAAGAAAAAAAATTCCAAACAGTCTGCCGACTATAGCTGGAAATTGATACAAAACTTTGAGGTTTACCAGTGACAAATACTGCAAAACTTTGGCTGAATTTACACATGAGCGACGTGGCAACGTGGCACTATGGATTTATTCTAATTCCTAAATAGTCTTGGTTCAAGACAACAGTGATCGATAATGGATCGTGTAACATCGCGTTTATTCGTTCCATGCAGTGCGCCCTCTGACGGTACGATTATACCAACTCATGGGCTCGCACACTATCGCCTTGGGAATCCTGCAAAATGTGGGCGTGGCTGTAATATGCAAATGAGTTTGTTTGTGTTAATATTCATAACCTTTGAACAACATGGCGCTTCATGCAGTCGCCGACCCCATGACATACCATACGATAGTGTCTGGTTTGTGGGAGGAAACCGAAGATCGTATGTATACGCGTATAGTAGTTATAGTAGTTATACTATTATATCTTTGGAAGGAACAAATAACGTGCAAAATGTATTTCTCTGTTAAATAAACGTGAAATTGATGGTTTTTTTATGAGGGATAATGTTGGGGATTATACTTCTGCATCACGTTACGTGTGTGATTCATGTCACAAGCAGAGTTGGAGTCGAGTCCCTGCAAGTCCTTTCACAAGTACTTTCGCAAGCCCAGTCAGAAGTCCTTTCATAAAGCCGGTCACAAGTAACTGGATGAACAATGACAAAGGAATGCCTTTGTCAAAGCTCATTTGAATAGCTTGTGATTGGGATTAGGACTGGAGGGCTTGTGATGGACTTGCAGGGACTTGTGATGGACTCGACTACATCTCTGGTCACAAGTAATTAAAGCACTGTCGAGAATCACGGACGCACTTTTTGTTTAGTAAAGTGAAATTTGTACTCTGAAATTCAATATGAATTGCCACACAGGCTGGCCTAGGGGGTAAGGGTATACAATTCAGTGTTTATGATGGTTTTAAATATCCATATTTCCATTCATATTTGCCCCAACCACAGTTTCCTATTTGCCCCAACCACGTAAGTTATAGCTAGCTGGATCGATGTGATGATTCGCCATGAGCCTAGAGCTGGAATTTTCAAGCTAAATTTAAACCATATTTCATGCAGGTCCATAAATACAACAGTGCAGGATTTCGTTTTCACTCTATAGCCTGATTGCATACTCGTACTCCGATTGTAGACAGACTCCGACTGCACGCAAGAATTCCCGTCCTCGATCGACTGCTAAAAAGGGCTTCGGGGCTCAGGCTCGCAAACACAAACGAATTAATACTGGCCCTGAGCGTCCTTCTATAGCACCTCATCGGTCAGGCTTTATCCAAAGCCAACTTGAGAGGTTTTGTACAATATGATACTACTAGGCTGTGACGAGGGTTTTGGAAATTGGAGGCGAAGTTGTTATTGAAATCAAAACAGAGAGGCACAGGTTCCTTCCTCCATGGTTTACCCATGGAGGAATAAAACACATTTTATTCCTCCATGGTTTACCCTTTCCTCCATGGTTTACCGAACCCAGTCGGTAAACACACCATGGAGGAAGGAACACAAACCCTTCACGAAACGCCGGTCGTTCCCAGTCACAGTTGCTTGTAATTAATTGTGCGTTAATCGCGTATCGCATATCGCGCGCTCGGTGACGTGACTGGCCATTCATGTTTACATAAGCCCCAGATCCCGACCCGTTAATATATTCAGGTCATCACATAATTCATATGCATGTCCGTTTTGGGATCGCTGATTGGCTCCCTAGGAAAGCCTAGGGAGAAATAAAGAAAAAGTTAAACCGCTGGTGCAGGATTCCCAAGACGATAGTGCGAGCCCATGAGTTAGTCTAATTGTACCGTCAAGGGGCGCGCACTGCATGGAAAAAATAAACGCGACGCTACACGATCCATTATCGATCACGGTCGTCTTGAACCAAGACTAATTCCTGAATGGCATCGTCTTGTGATTCACAGAAAAGATGTCCATTTATGATGACGTGGATGAGGACATCTTGAAGAACTACAATGAGTTCCAGCTAGCTAGCATCTTGTATTACTGTATGATGGAAAACAACTGCAGCGAGCAGAGCTCACGTATGACATCTATGGACAGCGCCACCAAGAACGCTGGTGAGTAAACTCAACGAATGGTCATTGGTCATGAAAGTGTCAATAAAATGTGACCGTTTTGTAGGTAAAATCCACATTGCCTGTTCCTGTGTGGAACACACCGGAAACGTACAGTGTTTTCAAATGGAGCATTCCAAAGGGAACGGGAACATTCCGACTTTTGAGAGACCCCCCCCCCCCTAAAAATCACTGAATTCAGCTAAATTCACTGAAAAACTCATCCTTAACCCTTAACCCCCTTAGATAATTGTTTCATGTGGCCCTGCTAAATCCAACAACTCACAACAAAACTGAAATGAGAAGCCTGCCAAAATCCAACTGAAATTTTACCGGAAATTAGGGCTGTCCATTTTCGAATCATTTAATATTTGAATATTTGAAACTGCATTTGGCCGAATAATTGAATATTCGAAACTCGCCGATCAAGTTTTACACATGCCAGCCGCAGCTGCCATCCTCGCCGGCGAAACGGTATATAAAGTGCACCGGATAAAAATGTGCACGCGGCGATGGATATTATTAGGCTGCTGGAGTGTTTTGCAGTAAGTACTGTATAACTGTCAAAGGGCTAATAAACGAGTAAAAAGTTACCGTGGACAACAAAAAGTGGCATCTGACAATAAAAATGCAACTTTACGACAGTCCAGTGTGCAAGTGCAGAGTTTTATTTTTTTGAATATTCAAACCGTCTAAAAGCTTCTCGAATATTCGGTTGATGATCGAATATTCGGAAAATTCTGGACGGCGCTACCAGAAATCTGCTTTTCACCCTCCTAAATACAACCAAATCCAAGAGGTATATATTTGCTTTCACCCTTCCCGCTGCTATCCTGAATACAACAATATCCAAGACACCATGCAGTTTGTGTTGACTGCTAAATCCAACACATTATTTTGTTGGATTTTGTTGGATTTTGTTGGATTTTGTTGGATTTAGCAGGGTTAGGGATAACCCCTTGCCACCGGTTGCCTCGAATACGTGCGAATTGAAAATTGCCACCTGGCAGGTTGACGTCTCTGTGTGCCAATCTCTGCATTTTCAACCATTAGTGGGGTATTGTGTACATTATGCTTGGCTGCACAAGCCTCTTGTTTCCATTTCGCTTGGCTTGCACAACCCGACCTGGCACCCCGGCGCCCCCATCTAAAACCCGAGGTCAAGGGGTTAAATAGGTCACATAAACCTGTGTTTTATGTTTTCGTGTCTGGCGCCCTCCTGTGTTCATTCCTGACCCTGGCTCATTTCTCTCCTTCCTTCCCAGGTGAAATGATTGACAAGTTGATGCTTCAATACAACCGCACCAGACAAGCCGTCATCACCAGGGAACTCGTCGAGATCATCTCCGGGGCCTCCGCTTTGTAATTAGATGTTTTTGTTAGAATATTTGAATAGTTTGAAATGGGTACGTTACGCCCTTCCTGCAAGATTTACCTCAAAGAGTAAAGGTTGGCGTAAATATGAAAGGCTTGTAGAAAGAAACAATGGAACCATAGTGTGGCACCTAGTGGAAGGTATTATTTTGAAAACCAGAAAGATGAACCGAATGTCCTTGAAAATTCTTTATGAAAGTTGAGGTGTGCATGGTCAACTGGCTTCACTGTGACTTAATTAAGGCCTGTCAAACACCCATATCTATGTGCTGTATTCCACATCATAATGGTACGCTGTGAATTCAAATGCCACTTTTCAGTGACCTGTGTCTACTTACTGTATTGTTTTTTGTTTTAATATCTGATGGCGGCATTTGGGTTCTCTGGTCCTTCAACCCCATCCGTCCCGAATACGCCAAAATCCAACACCATGTTTTATTTTGATGGGTTTAGGACTGTACAGCCTTGGCACCATTACTTTACATGGAGCTATGATGCCCCAATTTGTCCAAGTCCAAAGAATGTGCCATAGTGACAGTGAAAGGTTTCCGGACACTTCCCACTAAAAGTGCCACAGGGGTTAGGGTTAAACAACGTTGCTCTGGCATATGGGAGCGTTATTTCTATTCTGACTGCATGGACAGATGTAGAGTGTGGAGAACTCGGAATTCTTTTAGCCTTCGTGATAGAGGATGGTTGTTTATCAGTTGACTGTATGGATAAACAGACCAGGGATATTGTTTGAACTGTGTCTGTTCTTGAGTAACGGAATTCGTCATTGCTGGAATAATATTACTTCACTTTTCTGCAATTATAAACACTCCGGGGAGTAACCTTTGACCTTTTTGTTTTGAAGAATCCAAATTTAAAACTGAGATCTATTTACTGCTGTGTATTGTGGTGACCCGGTTAGGGGGGGTTGCTAAACCATTTCGAATGGGGTTGGTGTCATCACAATTTTGCTGACAGTGTGAGCAAAAAACGGAGGGAAAAGATTTGACCTGAAAACGTTTTCCATCCGAAAAACAATTTGAAAAGTGTAGTCATACACTGCACTTTGCCGAGTGCCGACCCCAACACGATTTTGCCAACAGCGACACGAATATGCTGACAAAAGCTCAATCTCTCACTTAATCGACTAGTTTATGATGGATTTGAAGAAGAAAAGTATAGCACATGTACATCTTGGCGTGAACAAAAAGACCCAGGGCGCACTATACCTGAGCTTTTTATCATTTTGTACATCAAGATAGTTTAACAAGTAAACACTCAATTTTGTCAAAGGTATACGTGTGAAGCAATATTGCCATCATACCTTTTAGTGTTTTTTCTTCGGCGTTCTAACTTGCAAAATTGAATTTGTTCACCCTAAAACTCCACAGAGAAACGTATGTGCATAGGTTTGACATGTTACTGAAGTGTGAAAATTATAGCAAAATAAAGATTCGTTTTGAGGTCCAGGTATTTGGACCCTTTGAACAAATGCCGTTTCCCTTGTGCAGTAATTACAATTCAGTATAGACCTGTTTCATTTTAATCACATTTATCAGACACCAATTGCAGACGACATATAAACTCCTCAAACAAAGTTTGGAAATGTTTTCCACTGGTATATATCTCGGTTATTTGAGACCTGTTAGTATCGTGTTGCATATCAGTGAAAGGTTCATTCATTCCCGATCCCCTTCACAACAACACCACATTTGTAACAATCACTTGCTTCACGGCTGAGTACCTCTCCTGTGAATACAGGTGGGTCGCAAACAGAATGTGCCGAATTTGCCATTATCTGTGCTTAGCATATTGTTCTGTTGTTTTGAGTTGTTTGGGGGATTAAATTTGTTTTGAATGAGAAAGTGCCAGGACAGGATTAGCAGTTTTACAGGTGGTTGAACATGGATGAATGCACAGTGAGTCTTTGGTGCTGGTCATTTTTCAAAGTGGTCATTTGGTGTCTAATCCAAGCATCATCATGCCAAGATTATCCAACGTGGAGAAGGCTCGTGCTATAGGGCAGCTTCAAGCTGGTGTTCCCCAGAACCAAGTTGCGGCGATTTTTGGAGTGAGCCCAAGTCCCATCTGTATTAACAGGAGAGGTACTCGGCCGTGAAGCAAGTGATTGTTACACATGTGGTGTCGTCGTGAAGGAGAATGAATGAACCTTTCACTGATATGCAACACGATACAAACGGGTCTCAAATAACCGAGATATAAATGAGTGGAATCAATTTCCGAACTTTTTTTGAGGAGTTTAGATAGAGACATGTACCTACCTACTGATTAATTTCCCCAGTTGTCTGTCCATACATGTACATGCCTAGTCCTGTATTTTCAGTAAATTTGTCAGAATAAATGTTGGCTTCAACCTCTTGAGCCCGGGTATTTATATGGGGCGCCATGCCGGCTTATGCATCCAAGTGAAACGGAAACAAGAGGAATGTGCAGCCAAGCATAACGTACACAATGCCCCAATAATGGTTGAAAATGCAGAGATTGGCATGTATACGTACGTGTAGACGTCAACCAGCCAGGTGGCAATTTTCAATCCGCACATGTATCAACTGGGTGCAAGGGGTTCCCATTCGCACCCAACGGGACTTTAAAGTCCATATGATGCACGATATGGGGGCAGAGGGAACCCCCCCCCTTTTGTGTTGGTGTGTTCCCAGAATCTCAGGAGTTCTTTTCAGATGTCTAGGGGGGATGTGTTAGGTAACAGTCTGGAGAGTGTATAGGGACAAAAGGGGGTACCCCTCTGCCCCATATCATGCTGGGTATATTAAAGTCAGCCCAATCTATAACATGGTAAGAAAAACAATTTGGGCATGAAAGGGTCAATGCTCAATAAATACAGGTGGGTGGTTGGAGAGGTTTATTCTTTACACTGTTGGACTAATCAGCCATGGACTTTTATACAATGGGTTTAAAATTTAAAAATACCATAACATTAAAGAATCAAACACCAAGACATTTTTATCGCTTTTCTGTGAAATCTTTATTTTTGTACACATTGCACAATGAGCAAGTGAATAAAGCAAATCAAAGACAAGAAAGCACAAGCAGAAAACCAAAATATAAACTTTTATATTTTAAAAATAAAAAATGTAATTCAGGAAGCATGGAAGTTTTTGTGTGCCCAACAAAACAGTTAAAGCAATACAGTTACAAGCACAGTACACTGAAAACAAATGAATACAATTATTAAGTACAGCCCCAAATGGTTGCCTACAAGTACTGATCATGAACTGCTTAAAAAACAGTGACAAATATCTTGTGACCAGTATTAATGAATAATCGGACGGATAGCATTATTTAAGTTTTGATTTATGAAACTGTTGATGCCAATACGTACCAACTTTATTATTATATTGCTCGTTGCAGTACAGTTTGAAAAAGTTTCATTACGAAAAGAAAATCGAAGATGTGCCTTTACAAAAATTAACCAGCTGATGTACATGGAAGAACGCATTTATAGTAAATAGGTGGGTACTTCATGGCAGAATCAACAAAACAGTTAAAGGTAGTGTACACGATTGGTAATTATCCTATTTTTTAAAACTGAATTATTACGAAATACCTTACTAGACTGTAAGTTAATAGTAGTCTCAATCATCCTGTGAAATGATGGCACCAGGTGTGCTGTCAAGAAAAGTGGAAATTTATATCGTTTTCCAACGATTTCCAGCTGGAAATCGTTGGAAATCTGCCCTGTAGCCTTTAGTCAAGGCGCGCGTGGCTACTGGACGAGTGGCGCGCCCCGGACATGCTGGCATTCAGGGCGCGTCACGCATCCAGGTAGCCACGCGCATCTTGACTATTCATCCGCCCGACGGTTGAAAACGAGCACCGTTTTTCTGTCGTTTTTTTCGCCATCCAACAACGCAAAACTTTGAACAGGTCAGGGGAATGATATTTCCTATAAAATACTAACTCCCCAAATCCGCCCATTTCTGAAAATTGCAACAATGACAAATCATGTACACTACCTTTAAACTCGGGCCCCCTGAGGGGGAAAAAAAATGAAACATTTTGTTCTATAAAAGAAGTGGCTAGATTGTGGAAATGATGTGTTTCCAAATGTGCTCCGGTGGTAAATTTGAACTTGTGAAATATGAAGTAAACAGATAAAAAGGTAAAAGCCGAAGTTCTTTTGATCGGGAAAAAAATAACCTCAAGCTAGTTACAAAAGCGTCAATAACTTGCACACTTCCAGGATTGAAAGCGAGGATCTCAGTGCTAATTAAACAATGTACTATGCGGAATGTGCACTGTGCTGCCATTTTATGGCATGATTCATTCTTGCATGAATAAATTTGCTTAACGGACTGAGAGCCTGGCATTCAAACCGAAGTGCGCAGATGGGGTTAATGTGAAATTTGTCTGTCAAATTGATCCACGACCAATGTACCTCCATGTAACTAATTTACAACTGAATTGATAGCATGCAATTTACAGCCTTCACTACATCACAGTGGATGTACAATATCAATGTTTGTGGCTAAATACTCCTAAGTGGGTCTATCCACACTAATGACCCCATTTGGTGTGACACGGGAAAGGAATATCGGATTATAGTTATTATATAAAATAATTTTCCATTGATTTTTGTTACAACACATTCAGTACCCATCAAGTAAGTTTTAGCAAAAAAATCAACATCTAAATAACGGAGTATTTGAGAAGTTAGACCTGGAATCATCTTTAAAATATTATGTTTGTAACATATGAAACGTGTAACATTTCTGGACGGACATTTGTCACATAATGTCCGTCCATGTTTGAACATAATTTGTATCACATCTTAATTTGTTAAAATACCTCAACATTTGTTATAATTTCCACTGATAACAATCCTGACATTGTTAAAGATGTAAACTGACCAACATTTTGGAATGTTACTAAATTCCTCTTTCTTTTTTCCAGTCAATAATAAAAAGATGTCCATCTATGTTACATACATAATGTCTTAAAGATGACCCTCTAATTTCTTATATATCTAGAGTGTTGTCCTATTTTTGTGTCAGTGTGATCACTAACAGCTCTGGAAAGCATCAGAAAAACATTTGGGCAAAATACTTTGATTTGATTCCCCTCTTCCATGTCTTACTCCAATTGCTATCTTTTGATTCTAAATGGTCCCTTTAGTGTGGACAGACCCGAGTACAGCTTGCCAATAGACTATTTTTTGACTTGGTGACCAGCCTAATATGGGAATATTAGCCGTTTCAAAAATAACAATTATGGTTTTAAATTGTTGTTTTTTTACATTCAATACTAAACAACATATTAATACATTTATACATAATTCTACACATTTAGGATTACTTACAGCCACACTAAATGTCACTTTATATACCACAATCTCAAATCATTGGACTATTCTGCTCAACAACATTTTCAAAATGTATTCCAACATTTTGCTTTCCTATAATTCCATGACGGACGTAACAAAGGTTTTTGAAACGGGTTTTAAAAATTGGGTCAAGTCCTACATGTACTCTGGGAGCTGATTTGTGGAACTTGCTTTTAGAGATTGCTTTTATTTTCTGGGTCATATTCCATGCAGAATCCAACAGAATCCATCCACAGAAAGTGTGAACCCTACTGACTGAATCCAACAAAATCCAACACCTAAAAGTAGAACATAAGCTATTTTTAGTTCACGGCTCACATTAACAAAATCCAACACAAAATACCCAATGTTAGATTTAACATGGTTCAGCATGATTTAGCAGAGTTTAACCCCTTGAGTACGGTTATTTATAGTGAGGTGCCGGGGCGGCCTGTGCAGCCAAGCGAAATGGGCACAAGAGGTTTGTGCAGCCAAACGTAATATACACAATAATCCAACAACGGATTGAAAATACTGAAAATGGCGTGTATATACATCATCCGGCCTGGTGGCAAATTTTTTGTTTTGCGGCATTTGGCATCATCCGGCTTCAAAGGGTTAAAACCACTCGCTATTAAAATGCCCCTCCCATGACACTGATCAAAATAAATGATACAAAGATATTTTGTGTATTTACAGAAAAGTTTTATTTTCACTTGAATAGAGAATTTTATGATCAAGCTTGTCCAGCTTGGTTCCTTCAGTTAGGGCATTTGAGCGTGAAACTCGGCTTTCCGCCTTCTCCCACCAATATACTCTAGCTGTACCTAGATGTGGAACAAAAAACTATGCCAATAGCTTTTTCTCTTGTTCTGTATCTCTATGGAATTCTTTGCCTGCTGCATGTTTCCCTTCTTCTTACGATCTCTCCTGCCTCAAGAGGAATATTAATTCCTACCTCTTGCATCTTTGATTCCTTTTCTTACCTCAAGTGGTTTTTTAGCCTTGTTCGGGGTGACTTGCATAACAAAAGAACCATTGTGGAACTGGCACCTCAATAATTGAAAATAAATGCACCACTAATGTTAACAATGTAGATAAAATAAAAGGCTACTTCTCGGACCAATTCAATTGAGCTGCTTTATTGGCACAACTTTTTGCTAACCTTTTATACATATTTCACGGTCTGGTCATGCGCAATCATGTAGATACTTTTCGTGCCATTTTGTTGTGTAAAATTCTGAATCCGAAGTTAATACAGTGGAACGCCGCAATAACGAACGCCGCTATACCGAACAATCCGCTATACCGAACATTCGGCTATACCTAACATCATCCTTGGCTCCCAAATTGTGTGTACAAAACTTACCGAACATTGTTGTTGAAAGAAAGGTAACGGATTAAGAAATGTACATGTACTGGGTTATTTGGGCTGAATTCCCAAACGGCCGCAGCTTTCTGTTGAAGAGTGACAGACGGCTATTTTTTCCCCAAGGAATAGAAGGGAAAAGCCAACTGTTGCTTAAGAATTCGGCAAGCTTAGAAAGTATGAACATGTAATTACATGATTCAATGGGCGGCGCATGTTCAATTACAATCAAAAGAGGGTGCATTTCAAATACGACGCAAGAGGGCGCTATTTAAAAGAACGGACGTCATGTTGGCGGACTGGTGGCTGAAAATCGCTATACCGAACGATCGCTATACCGAACAAAATCTGTGGATCCCGCTGCGTTCCACTGTATGCCCTTTGCTGTGCTTACTTCGTAACCCCTTCTGTCTGGCTGTTATTGATGGGGGCTGGGGCTGGTATGCCAAGAACGGGCTGTGCAGCCAAACGTAAATGAAAACAATAGGCACCACACTGAATACAGTGGTCCTGTTCATCACACTTGGAGCCCCCCCCCCCCCCCCCACCCCTTTTCGTGTGAATGAAAGCTCCATCTATTCATTACATTCCCATTCAAGAACAATACAGTTGAAACATGAATGGATTGAGTACGCGCAGGAATGCACATATAGACGACAACCGGCCACATGGTCTTTTTCAAACCACCGTTATGGCCGTCTCCCGTATTTCAAGAGGTTATGAGCGGCAATGTAAAGGCCATTTTAGCAGAAAATTATGCGTTTAGCAGCATCATGTAATTGGGCCTTACTTTGAAAGAATACAATGTCATTAAATTACAACAGCAAGTGTGCTGCAA
This sequence comes from Hippasteria phrygiana, assembly GCA_037893225.1. Classification (NCBI taxonomy): domain Eukaryota; kingdom Metazoa; phylum Echinodermata; class Asteroidea; order Valvatida; family Goniasteridae; genus Hippasteria; species Hippasteria phrygiana. The sequence goes on from JAZGUH010000378.1 coordinate 211,412, forward strand.
GTAACAATTTTCAAAGGAAAGTCAGCCAACCATACAATAGCAAATGGGCAACCCTAAATGGATTTTCACGGATGGTTTTATCACGTGGATCTATTTTCCAATACACTTCCATCAAAGAAATATACAGCCTTCTTTTCCCATGAAATCTAATGATCTTTCCGTTCCGTTTCCAGAGTGTCGGACTTGCACCTTACCTCCTGCCATTCTATTTCCATTGGGTCGAGTGTAACCTTGAGGATGCAGTACCTGATCTTGCTGTACTGACTGTGGATGATGAGCTTTGGGCCCTTGGGGTTTGTCGACTCAATCGACCTGTTGGACAGTAAAACAAGTTCGTGTACTTGTTACATCAAGAAATAAAGCTAACATATGCTCAAACTGAAGTCAATATAAAAAATGAAATAAGTATCCAAACTGGCCAAATAGCTAAAATCAATGACTTCTGACTAGCGCCCACCCGAACAAAGATACTGACAATTTGGGAGACCGCCAACATAGGGCAAGATAGCTCAGTTGGTAGAGCGCCGGTACGGTGTTCCGGAGGTCGCAGGTTCGAATCCCGATTCTGCCAGTTTCTTTGTTCACTTTGAAAATGTATTCAAATTTACCTAGTCAGTTTCCCTTGTGGATTTTTTGACGAATTATAAGTTAAAAAGTCGTATCCTCATTGAGTGATCCCCACAATGTCGCTTCCCAGGTTGTATCGTAAAATTGGGTGTGATCCCTGGCTATACGGCATTCAGGATTTATGACTTCTGACTAGCGCCCACCCGAACAAAGATACTGACAATTTGGGAGACCGCCAACATAGGGCAAGATAGCTCAGTTGGTAGAGCGCCAGTACGGTGTTCCGGAGGTCGCAGGTTCGAATCCCGCTCCTGCCAGTTTCTTTGTTCTCTTTGAAAATGTATTCAAATTTACCTAGTCAGTTTCCCTTGTGGATTGTTTGACGAAAATCAATTTTAAATAGCTAAAACTGATACAGAAATAGACAAAACCAGTTCCTTTTAATACATTTTCAAAGGGAAGAAAACTGGCAGCTGCGGGACTTGAACCTGCGACCGCAGGAATACCGTACCGGCACTCTCCGGCACTCTACTAACTGAGCTATCTTGACCTGCGTCGGCAGTCTTACCAATTGTCAGTGTCTTTGTTAGGATGGAGGGCACTACAGCCAGGGATCGAGCCCCAACTTTACGATACAACCTGGGAAGCGACATTCAGTGGCATAGCTGAACGGAAAAGTATTACAGTCCAGAGGTCCTGGCTGGACTCAATAGCTTAGAGTCTGCTGAATATTGGTTTGATCCCAGCCTGAGTACTTATGTCCATAGGCAAGACACATTGCTGCAATAGACCCAAGACATAAACAACGTCACGCTTTGTTTACATGTGCGCTTGCCTAGGGAGCCAGGTGGGGACGACTGTCTGGCACCCTGACCTTGCTCCCATTGGAAAGCGCACATGTAAACAAAACCATTACATCATTACGTCTTAGGTCTATTGCTTCTCTCCTCCAACGACCAAATACACGTAGGTAAAAAGCTTACTCATTGACCAGGCGAAATGACACTCATGGAGAGTTTTAATACTACGTTGGGACAACTACGTAAATATGCCCTGTGTACCGGTACTTACTTCCAGTGTCAGTCGGAGCGAGACACGTTTCCAGATGGATCAGAAGCTGGTCAAGATGTAAAAACCGTCAAGGAAATCTCATGTTTTTCGTGCGCAATATAGTATGTGTTCGCCACACTAACAAAGAATCAATTTTGGTTATTTTTCCCTGCACGTGTGCAGGCCTGAAGCTAAACGTGATGTGATATTAATTATTATACAACACCTGAATAAATCCCAGCCATCCGATTGGTGGATCGTCGATCACGTGCATTGAATTATTCGTCCCATTGCACGACGCGAACCCGCACCGCCAAAAAACGTTCTATCACATGGTTCTATCAAACGATAACGCGTTTGATAGAATTTCCATGCCGCTACAACACGGCTGTCATTGGACTGGTTCCCGGTCCCTCCGTTGTCCTTCGGACTTCAAATGTATATTATATACATACGGGGACCGGGAACCAGTCTAGGCTGTCATTCACACAAAATGGCGGACGGTGTTTCCGAACCGCGGTTTGTTTTCCTAACAGACGACGAAATATTGGAACTCGTAGGCGATGCTGACGCTGTTAACACAAAGAGACAAATGAAATATGCAGTCAAACTATTAGAGGAATTTGCAAGACACGCAGAAACAACAATTAAAGCTTTAACTGATTCGGAACTGGACCACTTTTTGTCGCGGTTTTATGCGGGACTGAGAAGGTAAACGGCACGTTGTAAACCAAGAAATCCATGCACGCAATCTGTCGGATTTATTCAGGCGTTGTATAAAACAAATAATGAATGTTTCACATTCATGCAATGGTAAGAATAATTTCATTCGGTGACAGATGCAATGTCCCATTCCACGAGGCGAAGCCGAGTGGAATGGAACATTCCATCTGTCACCGAATGAAATTATTCTTACCATTGCATGAATGTGAAACATTCATTATTTGTATAGTATTAGATGGTGGATCACAGCAGTACAACCATGCCAGGCCTCCGGGCAACCGGAGTTTCCCTTACTAGAGCCCGCCGGACCACCAACTGTATTGCACATGTTTTTCAGAGAATCAAACCGACAGTCACTTTTCATAGACTTGTTCCGATCCTTCCCATTATCTTTTGGCTTCAAAAATAACAAAAAATCGGCGCTAAATAATAACTATAGCAGAACTTTTCACGCTTACTATCAGGGATGTATTTCACGGGTTAGTAATTTACTTGTACGCACTACTCGTGCTATGACGAGCTGTGGTATCAAGGTTGAAAAGTTCAGATATTTTGGGTTTTTTGGCCGGGCGCTAGATTCGGATATTGTGTGGAAAAAGCAAACGCTGTAACTTTTTGTTAATTTAATATAAAGGTTGTATTCTGCTTGGCTATGCCACAACAGAAGTGAAAATAAAACGTTTTCTGATTTCATCTAAATATGGTGGTGCTGGGTCTGACAAGAATCCAAAAAAGAACTTCAGTTCTATTTCCACGGTCCACAAATAATACAGTTTTAGAAAGTTTGCATTTGTTATTTTCAGGTTTAGGTTTGGCTGCACAGGACTACCAATTTAAAACATCGGGCTACCATTTTTCTCAGTGTGGTAGTCCGGTGGACTACCAGTTGAAATAGAAATGTGTCAATCTCTGGAGAGTGAAATCTTTGGTTGAAAATACAACCATTCAACAAGCAGTCAGCTGCTTTTTCTGCCAATAAACAATGTGGTAAGGAACGGATTAATGCTGGTAAAAAAAACTAAAAAAACAGTGTTACTGCAATAGATACCGCTTTCAGACAATATGAAATGATCCCTTAACCCGAACAGTCCTGAATCCTCCAATTTTAATATGATTTTCCACACACCCTAGGGGGTTAGGGTTAAAGACTTGAATGCCAGTGACCTTGGCTATTTTCTTTTGCAAAATCATTATTTTCATTAGCATAAATTTAAACACAGTAGCTCTTAAAGCTTTAGATTAAAAGGATATCATCCTCGTTGAATTCAGTCTTATCGGCAGGACGGATGGGCTCTGCGGGCCGTTCCTTGGTCTTCTTTCTTCCGATTTGGGGCAGAGGGGGCGGTCTGCATGATGCAGGTACCGTCCCGGTGATCAAGCCTGTGGGAAACTTCTGAACCGTCAACTTCAAACCTGGACAGAGAATGATTGAATCTGAATTGTAATTTTTATTCTTTTTTTGGGGGGGGGGGGGGGAGGGGGTGGAGGAGGGGGACTGGATGCTTTGAGGACTGGGAGGCCGGGTCAGGGGTTGAACTTTCAAAAAAAGAAATGCTTCTTTTTACAATGATCAGTAATGGCACGGAAGAAAAACTTCAAGTTTTTGTAATGCCCAGTGAATAATTTTGACACCCAAACAGATTATGGGTAACACAATCTGTACAAGTCTGTACTCTTAACAATATGTAGGGTTAAATCTCAGAAGTGAGCCTCATACACAATTAAGCCCTGTCCGCACTGGACTTTTTTTTGCTAAAGCTCACTGAGATGATGGGTACTTTTCCCATTTTAAGTCCAGTGCGGACAGCCTGGGACGTTTTCCTCTCAGTTACTTTTCCCGAGTCCAGCAGTTACTTCTACTGGGCAACTGCTGCCCAGGAAAACTGACCAGGTAACTTTTCCCGAGACGATAAGGCTAGTGCAGACAGTGCGAGTCGGTAAAAGCGTGCTCAGGAAAGCGTACATCCGGCCCGAGCACAAGGTCATGCTACACAGGGACACCATTGCATTGTTTTACTGCGGTGCGGCGCGGCGCATTATGTGGCAAGTTTCCAAATTCCAGTGCGTTGTTCCTCTTGCTCGAAATGGTGGCTCGCCTTTTCCATGCGGTATCAACCATTGTTGAAAAGACTTAGGCCTACGGGTACACATCAGTCGGAAGAATGAAAAGGCGCGCGTGCTTTGGGTGAATCGGGTCAATGTAGAAAGGTCACACAAAGCGCCCTCATGAATCGTTATACTGACAGCTCGGTTACTTCTACCACGGTAAAATTTTCCTGTGTCGAAAGTCCAAGTGCGGACAGTGGTCACATTTGACCATTTATAATTTTACCATCGTCTTGGTAAAACCTTGCAAAAAAAAAATTCCAGTGCAGACACGGCTTTAGAGTTTTTCCATTCAACAAAAGAGGAACACTCCAAGGTTTTGAAAGCAACTTACAGATAACCCCCTCCCCCCATAGAATACATTAACCCTAACCCCTGTGGTACTTTTACCGGCAAGTGTCCTGAACATGTCGAAATCTAAAACTGTGCAGTATACCTATGGCACATTCTTTGTACTTAGACAAATTGGGGAATCATAGCTCCATGTAAAGTAGTGGTGTCGAGGCTCTACAGTCCTGAACCCATCAAAATACAACAAAAAATGGTGTTGGATTTTAGTGGATTAGGGAGGGTTAGGGTTAAGAACTGAATCAAGAGAGGACGTGAAGAGATACCTCCCGACAGGAGAAAGGTGTTGTTGAAATCCCTCTCGGCAAAGGTGGTAGCTGCCATCGGACCGATTCTCTCGTCTTCATCATACATGACGATAATCTTACCTGGCTTATTTCTCTGAAATATCACCTCAGATTAAGGGAAACAATTTCTGGACAAATCTTTTGTATGGGTCCGAGGGCACTTTTAACAAACTCCTCTTGTAAGACTAAAACATGAACAAGTGAGCTGGGACCTCACGTAGCAACTCCCCCCCCCCCCCTCAATTCCCCACCCCTCTAAGACTGACCCATCTGGGTCCAGGAAAACCTTAAGGGTGGTAGGGTCGGCAATTCAAAATGTCGCCAACCCTACCATCTCTGATCATAACCTTTTAGCTACAGTGGCTTTTAGCCTTGTATTAGGTGATTTTCAATTTAAAAAAAAGTACATGTATACTGGATATAGAAGTGAAGAATAACGTAAAGTACATGGTACCAAAAAGATGAAGCACTTCTCAAAGTTGCCAGGCTCAGTGCAAAGGATACATAAGCGAGTATGTCTTTGGTGTAGTTGTTGACAGACCTTGATAACATGGCAGTTGGATAGCTCTTAGCTGTCAAGTAGAATACAAAAAAGACAGATTAGTCTGACATGTTGATTTAATAATAATGTGGGGCTAATCCAGACACTCTCGCACCAATGTACTGTGCGCGAGAGTACATTGTACTTAAATACAGCATAACAGGGCTTGAAATGAACGACGGCCACGACAGCCACTGCCGTCGTTGCCTTCTTACTGGCCGAGGTGCCCCACAAAAAATCTTCGTCTTCACGGCCAGTTTTGCCTTGCCCCATATTTACCTTGGCCGTCGTGCCCTTTTTGCAAAAACACAGCCACTACAATCCTTCATATCATTTGTTTTTTCGATGTCATGCCAGCCCTTCATAAAATCTCGCTGCACAACACGTTGGCGATCGTACAGAATCACATGCACACAAACTATGGTCCAGTTTCGGAGTATGCCGATACTTCAAGCATCAACACCCCCACCGCAAGATTAAATGTGTGTATTCGTACGTACACACAAATCAGCAGGAGTATGTACATGTACGGCAACGTTTACGTGCAGTCAACTGACTTTTTTTTTCTCAGTACTTGCACGTGTGCGCCTCACAATACGCATCGATGTTCATGTACGAGGAAACGCGCCCTGTAGGTGGCGCTATGAAGCACGCATTCGGCGCGCTACATACGTACAGTAACTTCATGAACTTTGGTCACAACACGCGGTGTTCCGATTGTCAAAAGTTTCGATGAATAATTAGGCCCAAAAAATCGATAGAGAAAGAAGATTTCTGCACGTTAATTCACAGAACTTGATCTATTTTGTCTGTGCAGGGCTTGAAATGAACGATGGCCACGACGGCCAGTGCCGTCGTTGCCTTCTTACTGGCCGAGGTGCCCCACACAAAATCTCCGTCTTCACGGCCAGTTTTGCCTTGCCCCAAATTTACCTTGGCCGTCGTGCCCTTTTTGCAAAAACACAGCCAATACAAGTACAATCCTTCATATCATTTGTTTTTTCGATGTCATGCCAGCCCTTCATAAAATCTCGCTGCACAACAACACGTTGGCGATCGCGCGTACAGAATCACAGTACATGCACACAAACTATTAATCTGGTCCAGTTTCGGAGTGTGCCGATACTTCAAGCATCAACACCCCCACCGCAAGATTAAATGTGTGTATTCGTACGTACACACAAATCAGCAGGAGTATGTACATGTACGGCAACGTTTACGTGCAGTCAACTGACTTTCTTTTTCTCAGTACTTGCACGTGTGCGCCTCACAATACGCATCGATGTTCGTGTACGAGGAAACGCGCCCTTGTAGGCGGCGCTATGAAGCACGCATTCGGCGCGCTACATACGTACAGTAACTTCATGAACTTTGGTCACAACACGCAGTGTTCCGATTGTCAAAAGTTTCGATGAATAATTAGGCCCAAAAAATCGATAGAGAAAGAAGATTTCTGCACGTTAATTCACAGAACTTGATCTATTTTGTCTGTGTATGCATTTTCCGTGTTCATGAATTTATTTTGAGGTTGTACCGCTTGTACACCGCAGCGTGTTTCCCCGACATTTCCTGCCGCAACACGAGGTTTCGCCCGCCACACAAAGTGCATCACGCATGCTTACCACCGTACGATAAACCATGGAGAAACTTATTTCTCCATGGATAAACGGACAGTGTTGGCCAGTTTCCCATCGTGGTTAGCGTTATGGTTAGCGTTGTGCATAGTGATGTGTACGACCTAAATTCTCCATGATTTTTAAGAATTATCGACCGTAAATATTTTTGACATTAATTAAGGCAAGTTTTGATAATTTTTTTGGGCAATTTTTTTTTATAGCTTTCGTAGCATAAACGGAAATAGTTTAGGCTGAAATTCACATATAATTGAATACCCATGTGATCGGAAGCAGTATGTTTTTGGCCTCATAGTCTTACTCTTACTCTTAGTTAAATACGTTTTGAACGGAAAAAAATCAACAGTGCCGCGCCCTCCGTGCCCTTTCTGCAGATATAATTTGGCCTTGGTGCCCTACTTACTGGCCTTGGTGCCCTCCATAATTTTGCTTTATTCAAGGCCAAAGTGGCCTTGCCCTAAAAATTACCAAATTCAAGGCCTGTCTGTGTATGCATTTTCCATGTTCATGAATATATTTCGAGGTTGTACCGCTTGTACACTGCAGCGTGTTTCCCTGACATTTCCTGCCGCAACACGAGGTTCATCGCCCGCCACACAAAGTGCATCACGCACGCTTACCACCGTACGATAAACCATGGAGAAATTTATTTCTCCATGGATAAACGGACAGTGTTGGCCAGTTTCCCAGTTTCCCATCGTGGTTAGCGTTATGGTTAGCGTTGTGCATAGTGATGTGTACGACCTAAATTCTCCATGATTTTTAAGAATTATCGACCGTAAATATTTTTGACATTAATTAAGGCAAGTTTTGATAATTTGTTTGGCAATTTTTTGTTATAGCTTTCGTAGCGTAAACGGAAATAGTTTAGGCTGAAATTCACATATAATTGAATACCCATGTGATCGGAAGCAGTATGTTTTTGGCCTCATAGTCTTACTCTTACTCTTAGTTAAATACGTTTTGAACGGAAAAAAATCAACAATGCCGCGCCCTCCGTGCCCTTTCTGCAGATATAATTTGGCCTTGGTGCCCTACTTACTGGCCTTGGTGCCCTCCATAATTTTGCTTTATTCAAGGCCAAAGTGGCCTTGCCCTAAAAATTACCAAATTCAAGGCCTGGCATAAGTACATAGAAGCATTTAGAAAAACAAATTGCAGATAATTATCTTCCCACAGTTCCTGGAAATATTTTGTACACAAAACATACAGTGCACAAACATATGGAGTTCATCAACCTACGGTGTTTTGTCTGATTACAAATGTATCTGCGGGTGAATAAAACATAACTTGCTATGGGGACTCTATGGGATCATCTGGCATATGGTCATGTAGGAACTTTAAACATTTCAGAATTGTTGACCCCCAGGGGGGTAGTTATTGAAATTTTAGCAAAAAGCGACTGTTTACTATAGTACGCCGGTACCCTGCAGGGTTGAATTATATATCGCTTTATACAAATGTCTCAAAGCGCTTCACAATTATTACCCCTGGACATCAGGCCATGAGATCAGTTCTATGCAGCAGTTTGAGATCAGCGCAATCTGTTCTCGACCCTCACAGGTACCCATTTATACTCCTGGGTGGAGAGAGGCAATTGTAGTAAAGTGTCTTGCCCCAGCACACAAGCACCATAATCCCCGGCAGGGTTCGAACCCACATACTATCGCACGTGAGTCAGACACGGTAACCATAGGACCACGGGGCAACAAATTATCACTGGTGGTATTTTTGTCACCAATATAATTAATTATACAGTTATGGAGATCATTTTTTGGTTCAACATTCAGCAAAATGATGTCTATCAAGACTTTGGCATGCAAGTTCGTGCCCAAAATAAAAATTGTGTCCTGAAGCAAGGCACTTTTGCTATGACTTGTCTACCAATTGCATAGATCTCCTTAAGCACCAAAATTTGCTAAAGCACAAAAATACCATGTGATTGTCATGCTAAGCAAACAACAGCTAAACACCAGTCACAACCATATGGAGCTTTGGCCGGTAACCTAATTTTACTCACCAAAGTTTTTGTGCTTAAGCAAGTTTTTGTGTTAATTAAGCAGGTTTTTGTGCTTAAGCAAGTTTTTGTGCTTAAGCAACTCTATGAAATAAGCTGCCGAGCAGAAAGTATAAGCCAAATCGACAATGCGCCTGCACAGAATTAACACCAGCTTTGGGTTAACAATTTTTTTTCATGTACAAAGTGATATAAGGATACCAGTAGAATTTCTTTTAATTTGTTTTCTGTCTCAAGCTTTGTGGGAAATATCATCTTTAACAGACCACAGTTTTCGCTTTATTTTAACAGATCTGCTTTTTTTTAGGAATGGCATTCTCAAAGGGGTACCCGGTTACCCGTGCTTTTTTTAATCGGGTTCCAGGTTCACATACTATCAGTAAACGCACTCCTCAAGTATTTCCTTTTGAAAGAATAACTGGCCTGTCAATCAGGGGTACAAGAAAACATCCTTGCTTTATACATTTGACTTAAAAGAGGCCAAAGCGATCCGAGTTGAATACCTGTTATGAGGTGGCACTGCTCATACGCATCGATGTCTCTCAGATCCAGAAGCAAGTACGGACTATTAGACTCCTCTGGAATGGGAACAGCCGGCGTGGGCGGAATGGAATTGTTGTCAATGTCAAACTCTCCGATGCCTTTTATCACACTGTGTGATCAAGCAGTTTGGAAGAAAAAACTCCTTCAGTCAGGGTTATCAAGGGGACAGAACTACCCTTACCACTCTGCATTGCAATCCCCCTGTCCTATCCCCTTCTACCTTAGAAACTTACCTCTGTAATGCTGATCAAGTCTCTGACCATCATAGCTAACAAGAGGACAGGAATACCAACTCAAAAGCACTAGCCTCCTGCCCTATCCCCTATCTTAAAACCCATCTCTGTAATTTTAAGCTATCTCAGACTCTTTAACCCTAACAATCCCCATCCAGTCAAACTCCAACACCAGGTTTTGTTGAAATTTGATGGGTTTATGTACTGTGTAAGTCTGATGTGGTGTTGGATTTTGATGGGATGGGTACTGCAGCTGCACAGTAACAGTATTGGATTTTGATTGAGTGGGGAAGGTTGGTTCGAGCAAAGAGCTCTGGTGTTGGGATGAGTATGATATACCGGCAATCGTATGTTTTGTTTTGTTTGACATGCACTGAACAATGGGGTATGGAGGTAGAACAAACAATGGAATAAACAGCTTGTATGGTGTCTTACATAATACTTATATAAAGGAACACATACATTGAATAATGAATGTTGCACAACTAGGGCTTGAATATTTTGTACATGAATACAGTCGTTGGATTTTGACGGGATGGGTACTGTATGTAACCATTGTTCATGCTGTGCATTTGGCCAAGTGTACCCACTCAATCAAAACCCAACAGCTAAGGGGGTGTTGTAGTTTGACGGGTTGACCAGCAACAGTCAAACATGGTGTTGGAATTTGACGGGTTGAGGAAGGTTTCTAGTAAAAATGCTCAGGGAGTTAGGGTTAAGGTTCCTCATCAGAGCTATTGGATATATCATAATTATTCTGCAGTTGAAAGGACTACTTCCCATTTACACTAGGCATGTTGTAACCAACCTCTGTAAGACTGAATGAGACAACTCATCCTCTTGTCTGAAGTGTCCCTCAGTCAGTGCCATCACAAAGCCAGGACTAACCCTAATGCCTTACCCCTATATGCCTTAGAACCAGAGCTGCAAAACCTTTTCAAACTCATTTCAGTATTCTGAAAGCAAAACATGATTTTTTTTACGCAGCATAGACCACACCGCTGAAATGGCAATGGTTCTTGATAGAGAGAATGAAATTCGGCATACTTACATGGATCTCATCAAATACAGGGACACGCCGTATGCCTGGTAAGTTATACTGGGCGCTATTGTATGCACATTCCTGGGCATTTGTTTTATACTTAGCATAACAATCTTAGCATGACAATTGTGCATAACATTTACCTGAGATTGTCAAAGAATTTGGAGTACTGGGGGTTTGTTCGCATATTCCCACTCGGAATCATTCGCCAAATCTTCATCAGATGATTCTGATTCTTGACCCACGTCAAATCGATCAGTTTCGCTGTCCGAATCATTCATAATGAGTTTACAATCTGCTCAGCAGAAACATGTTTTCGTCGAGACCGGTCCGCCATGTTGCAAAATTGCGGTGCTAAACTCGCCGCACAGCAACAGCAACTCGATTTTTTTTCCTCATTTGCGCTGGTAAACTCTCGTAATTTATATTGTAAATCACGTAATAATATTGCCTGAGGGTACCAGCACTGATATTTTTTACATCAACGAAAGAGGGCGTGCTTGCGAAGTAAAAATGTTTGAGGCCCGCAGTGCGGGCCCCACGGAAAAAACAATGGTATTTTATGGCCCGCGTTGCGGGCCCCGCGGTGCGAAAGGGTTAACAAGCCTATGTGCTGGATGGGACTGTCTCCTTATTTCTATATTTTCAAAGCCAACTTTGCATCTGTTCAGTTGGGATCACAATAATGAGCCAGTACACGTGCAGTAAATAGCACAATATGCATCAAAATATTATGATGGGTTGATTTCACAAAATACGTATCTATAAATAAAAATTCATACTTCCATGTTTTTTTTGGGTGAATTTCCATACAAAATATGGAACATCCATATTGGTTGGCAGCTCTGCAGAACCCACCTCTGAAACGCTGATGAACGAGATGTCATCTCACCCTCAGTCAGAGCTACACAATGTATCACGAAGACAGGACTAACCCTACTACCCTCCTGCCTTACCCCTACATGCCTTAGAACCCACCTCTGTAACGTTGACCAAGATGTCAATATCTCAGCCTCTTCTCTCAAGTCTTCCTCAGTCAGTGCTATCAAGGATACAGTATTAACACTACTACACTTACCCCATTTGCACTGAACATAATTTAGAAAGTTAGAAACCCACCTCTGTAAAGGTGAACAAGACGTAGGTCTCTTCCCCAAATTTACCCTCGGTCTAAGCTATTGAGAGGACAGATCTAACCCTACTGCCCTCCCCCATTTGCCCTGCGTATCTTGGAACCCACCTCTGTAATGTTGAGCGCGACGTAGATATCTCAGCCTCTTCTCCGAAGTCTCCCTCAGTCAGCGCTATTGAGGGGACAGGGCTGTCAGTTCCATCCCCTCCCCCTCCCTTCTCGTCATCCTTCAGCTTGGCGAGTTCCCGGTCTGACGCTTGGGACTCTATAAAATTGGACAATAGACATTTTGACACCAACTTTATAAAAAAAACGGACAGTTCCTTAACCAGTTCGCGTCGGAGGACGTGTTAACACGATCTGGCTGTTTTTATACACGGGCACGGCTGACGGGTTAAAACGTCAAGCTTGCCTCGACTCACCTCCGGGTGACGTCTCAACACGCTAATCCCTCATTTGTTTTGTACACACACACAAACTCCGAGAAGTCAGTGGATGCAGACCGTGTGTTGAACTTGAACTTGGCTGCTGTGCACGGCCTGTTGTTCTACAATTTACGTTCCGGTGGGCGCACCCGGAGTATTGAAATATATGAGGTTTCGGCAAGAAATATTGTACAAATACTGTTGAAATGACTCTTGCAAATCAGTATTTGTGGCGTTTGGCTGTATATCAGAAGTTGGCTGCTACAGTTTGCCTTTTTTTTAAATAGAAATTTTCGGCAAAAATAATCCCGCCACGAACTGATTAACCCAGCTCCTTAACCCTATACCCGATTAAATCCAACAAAATCCTGCAACGGTTAAAAGTTTTGGTAATTTGTTGGATTTAGCACGGTGGATGCAAAACATACCTGTCAGATTTTGTCATATTTAGGACAGAAGAAGCAGACTTCTAGTAAAATTTTATTTGGATTTTTCGTTGGATTTGACAGGGCTCATTAAAACAAATACCTGTTGTATTTTGTTGGATTCAGTAGCTGTAAAATGTCAAAGCTGATGTGTAGGTTGTAGACTGCAGAATCCAACAAAATTGTTGGGTTTTGTTGTATTTAGCAGGCTTCTCATTTCAGTTTTGTTGGAAGTTGTTGGATTTAGCAGGGCCGTGTGAAAAACACTGAACGGGGGTTAGGGTATAACATAATATACATTGAAGCAAGAAGAAATAATGATATGAAAGTAACATATCAATTTTGAATAGTATAAACAATGGAAAGCATACCCAGAAATCGAGCCTCTTGATTCTGATAAGCCTGGACTTGCAATACCTGTAAATAAGAAAAAGAGATTTATAATTTTCAAATCGTGACATACAAGTTTAAAAGAAATTCTTTTTTGAAAAAAAAAACTTATTTCAAAATTTAGAATAGTTAACACTGAATTGTTGGCAAGACCACACGGTCGCAATAAACCTTTTCTAAATTCTCAATGCATTGTGGGTTTGGAGGCCAAACAAACCATGTAATTTATACACAAACCTATGGCACTGTGAACCAGTCCAAATATTAATTGATTTTATGCTAAATATCTGTCATGAGTTGAGCGATACCCTTTTCACATATCTTTGCATGGAACATAAGGAAAATAATAACCAGAAAAATCAATTTTAAATGGCAATAAAAATAAAGAAAATAATTGGAATTAGAACAGCTAATAATGTAACAATATTAGCCAATCAGAAGAGGATTTTTGCAAGCATAACAACGAACATGTGACCAATGCGACCAATCACATCCGTTCTAATGTGCTTGCTCTTCTAATGCCAGTTAGGGCTGATGCAGTTCCCATGATGTTTTGAGAATGTCAAAAAGGTTTATTCTCTGAGGTTCTTATGTGATCCATACATAAATGATTTCACTTCTAAGGAATACTTGATCAGTACCAAAAATAATAAACTACTTACCAGTTGAACAAACGTGGTAACTTTCATTCGCTTGAAAATCTCATCTTTCTTGTACCTGTAGTCTAAATACAATTTGATTCACAACTGCCAAGTTACACAATAATCAAAATATGTCTTTACATCCATTGCCATCTGAAGTCACCTTGTTTAATACCAGAACTAAATCATACCCTCGTGACATATTACTTATTTCTAAATTGATTTTGTGTTAAGGCAAAGATCCTTTATATTCTTATTCATAATTTTCTTTATCTCACACTTTCTCTAGGATCAGCCTGTTTCAATACTTCTAAATCCAAAATCACGGTACACAATTTTAATAACAAAGGACAGTTCAGTTTTTTTCGTAGACAAGAATAAATAAACTGAAAAAAAATGTCAAAAATATTGTTTCATCAAGATATTAAATTTTGGTTCGGGTAGAAAGAATCCTTGGAATTGTAAAAATGGAACAAAAAATGAATAGCTCTATTTTAGTACATTCACCCGGATATGCCAGTCCATCTTGGACTGTATAAAATGGGGGGGGGGGTGTCACTACAGTAATAATCAACAGTATTGGATAAACCTGTCACATTTTGATTTGTCTGCACTTGTTTCATCTCACACACTGGCTTGATCTCATTTAATGATTTGTTGAGATTCTTTTAATTCTTTACCCCTCATACATGAGCTATATATCCATTCAGACGTATGAAGCTCAATTCTGGTATACAACCATGCACGTTTCAATGGAGTATCGCTGCACATGCGCAATGGAGCTTCAGAATCTGACGTCATATAAATCTTGTTTTATTTGTCGTGCGGTGCACAATTTTCAGATTCTGTGGCATTTCTACCACTTTGATGGGTCAACTGCCTAAACCCTAACCCAGCCAAACCCGTGATTAACCCTCCTATACTTATAACTATCACAGCCTATCAAAAACTCTTAAGTTTAACACCAACTCTCACAGTTTGTGTGTGTTTCAATCTGTCATTTGACAATCTGACATTTTAATCTGTACAGCAGCTGGGTCGATTTTGGCCCTGAGAACAGGAGGGTTAAAGCTGAAAACAACAAATGCAAATTTTTGTTTCCAAAGTTGGCCTATTAATTATAACATCACACTGCACATGCGCAATACAGATGCAGCGATACTCCATTGAAACGTGCATGGTTGTATACCAGAATTGAGCTTCATACGTCTGACTGCATATCTCTCATATACTGGTGCTCCTACCTCCACGGAAATGGTGTGGAGTATATTGAATTTACTATGCATTTGTAAACAATAACTTATGAGCGTTAACCCCTTGAGTACGGTATTTTACGGGAGACGTCGGGGTGCCGCGGCGGCTCTGGCAGCCAAGCGAACCGCTACAAAGTGTTTGTGCAGTCAAGCGTAACCTATACAATAATCCAACAATGGATTGAAACTGCACAAACAGCGGACAATGGCGTCATCCGGCCCGGTGGCACTGTTTAATCCAACAATGGATTAAAACTGCACAAACAGCGGCCAATTGCGTCATCCGGCCTGGTGGCACTGTTTATTTTTGCGCCATATTCCGTCATCCATACGCAAGGGGTTCAAATAAACCTTAACCATGCCTCGTGTATTTAGCCAGGAGATCCTGCTGCATCAAATAACAGTTTTAATAATCAAGAGTGAAGCCTGATGAATCCAACAGTATCCTGCCCAGAACAAACAATTTCTATTCACTGCTAAGATCAGCAAAATCCAACAGAATTTTGTTTTTTGTTCGATGTTGTTCACAATTCGATTCAGCAGGGTTGGGGTCAAGTCTGTCACAACGTTGTTTTTTGACACTTTGTTATCACTTTAGCACACTTACTTTTTCTTATTTCTTCAATCTTGTACATGTATTTGGACATGCTAGCACCTGTAAAGCAATCCACAAACACCGACCATCATTGTTTGATATTGTTATCGCAGATCTCTGTGGTGCAAAGCATCAATTTATAATTAGGGCCAGGCATTCGTTTGTTGCAAACCGTTTAGAAAATAAAAGGGCACTGCAGGATTTATGGATTGGAACCATTAGCATTACCTGCTGGCCTTGGTTCTATCAAAATCAGGGATGTCAAAACGTCTGAACACGTCCACATCAATTTTGTTTTATTTTGTTACACCATGTCATGAGCCAAGAGCTGGAATTTTCAAGCTAGGACAATGTAGGAAGTTCATCATGGTCGGTTGATCACACACTGGCTCGAGTTTGCGCCATCATCTGATCATGCAGGGGAACTTTGCGATTGGAAGAATCTTGATGACTGTGATAAGCTGTGTCCACATTGGACTTTTTTTGGTAAAACGTACGGAGACTGTTGTCAACTTGATTAGTACGGACAGCCAGTAAACTTTCCAAATTGTCAAGTGTTGATCGTCGGTTGTCAGTTTATCTCTCTGCAGCTGGAACTTTTACTGGGACAACTGGGCAGCAGAAGAGTTACGTGGCAGTTTTACGTTGCTGAAAGTCCAGTGCGGACATACAGCCACTGTAATGTAAAATGCACATTTTGATAAATGGCCACTGCAAAGTTTATGTGGCCAAGGACTTTCCGCGAGCTGCGTAATCCAAGTGCGGATGCAGTGTACTTACTGTAGGGCCCTTTAGTTTTGATCAAATTCAAATTAGAGTCAAGGTAGCTTGAAAATTCCAGCTCTAGGCTCATGACAAAGAAGATTCGCCGTTTTCTTAACGGCGAATCTCCCATGTCATGAGCCTGGAGCTGCAATTTTCAAGCTAGAGTCAAGGGTATTTTTTCTTTTTCCAAAATGACTTTTCAACCTAAAGCAGACTTCTCTTAATTAATTCTATTGACATTATATTGTTTTTGTAATTTTGTTTATTGTAGTAGAAAATGCAATTTTCTTACGCGCTTTACGGCAGTTGCCATGCAAATCAACGTGTTTTTTGCATGTTTACTCAATTACCGTGCATCGCGGTGATTTTTTTTTTCGCTTTGTGTTTTGTCGTCTTCATCGTTGCTTTATCATGTTTATCCCAAACATTTCCTAAAAAAATAAAACCCTGCAATAAGCGAGTTTGATAATTGACTTTTGCAATGCAATATGGGGTAAAACTAAAAGGTCACAGGTCAAAACAGCGTGCAGGGCCGATACGACGAGGTGGAATTTGGTACAGCTGACCTTACTCCTAGAACTATGAGGTTCAGACATGAACCTCATAGGAAGACGCCGATTTTTCCCATAGGCTAGTACAGCAAGAATAAGAACGTCATTCCCATGCAACACGTTTCTACATTTTTCGCCGTGAATTACTTCATGGCTGCCCCCCAAAATAATAATATGCCGCATTTACATCCTCACCTTGCTTGCACCAAGTCAATTTTCGCCTGAAACAGGTCCAATTTGCGGGAAAAAAATGACAAAAATCTGCAGTCGTTCCGAAGCGATCACACACGCACACCATCGAGGAAGCCGCACACACGAAGCTTCTGTTTTGCGGGGGGGCCGTGGGTCGGTCAAGTCATGATTATTCATCGAAAATTCGAAGCGCGGTACGGCAGGCAACTGCCGCGTGTCCGTTATATACCATCTGCGACGACAGGCAATGCATGCAGACGGTATATAACGGACACGCGGCAGTTGCCTGCCGTACCGCGCTTCGAATTTTTCGATGAATAATCATGACTTGACCGACCCACGCCCCCCCGCAAAACAGGAGCTTCGTGTGTGCGGCTTCCTCGATGGTGTGCGTGTGTGATCGCTTCGGAACGACTGCAGATTTTTGTCATTTTTTTCCCGCAAATTGGACCCGTTTCAGGCGAAAATTGACTTGGCGCAAGCAAGGTGAGGATGTAAATGCGGCATATTATTATTTTTGGGGGCAGCCATGAAGTAATTCACGGCGAAAAATGTAGAAACGTGTTGCATGGGAATGACGTTCTTATTCTTGCTGTACTACTAGCCTATGGGAAAAATCGGCGTCTTCCTATGAGGTTCATGTCTGAACATCATAGTTCTAGGAGTAAGCTGACCTTTGACCTGAGAATTATCGAACTCGCTTATTTATCTACGGCATAACCTGTTGTTGGTTTATTGCTAACCTTTACTAAAAAATGTTAACAATCTCGCACGGTAACTTTTGACAATAGTTAGTCCAATGCGAAGGCGGTTTATAATCGACCGATCCAGCAAACTCGCATTGTCGCAACCAGCAGTAGAGCGAACTCTGCTTTGCGCGATCGATGTTCAATTTGCGCGACCGCGTACCGTACCTGTGTCCAGTGTTGACTTGACATCTTTGTACCTGGGGTTTTCTGGGATCTTCTTATTCAAGATCTGCGGTAAAGGAAGAAATGAAAACATCTTCAAAAACATCATCTACACAACTAGATTCATTGCGAACATTACAGCTTCACCGATGTGGCGTGATGTCCTGTAAATCAAGACTTACATCCGCTGTTGTTGAGCGAGGATTCTTACTTCTGGCAGACATGTTGTGCTTGCTTGACAACCCTGCCGGCCGCATAAAAGTGATTGGTACCTTGTGGGCCTATAAGTTAAACAATATACAGAGGAGTTTGGTTACCAACTAAACTCTCTTAGCGATAGACTGGTACCCCTGCCATTTTAGGTCGCAATAATTGACTTAAAAGTGTGGGAAATTCAATTACTGAAGAAGGGTTTTAGACAGCATCTGTCGCCTTTTCGGATTTTCCGCGCAAACTGTACAACTTCAAGGATGATTGATTGACAGCTGTCTCGTGATTTAACTTTTTAAGATTGCTGCTGGGTTTTCACGCTTGAAAGTTGGAGATTCCCGGTATGTTACAGTGTAAGTAGCTTTTGATGGTTGTGTTTCCGCATGGAGCTCTGGGCATTACAAAAACTTTGATACTTTTTAGCGACTGCTGCTCTCACTGTCTCAGTAATAACAGTTAGGCTCTAGTTAACTGTGTTATTGTTAACGTAAGCCGAAAACTTTGGGGGCGTGGTGCCGGTTTCGAAGGCAACTCGCTCCCAGGCCAACTCGGTCCCAGGCCAGGCCAACTCGGTCCCAGGTCAACTCGGGCTCTATGGGAAAACGTACGTAACCTAAAAAATGGACTAATAATTTTTAGGTCTCTTCTTTAGTTCTAATGTTAGATTTGCGTCCATTTTAATACCAATTTTTACAATACAAGGCCTTGCACTTGAAAAGTTGCACTAAAAGAATTAGGCCTAACGTTAAGTAGTAAGTGTCTACCCGTATAGCAGGCGTGCAACTTTTCTTTGGATCAGCTGATTTCCTTGTTTTTCACTTTACACTGATGCCATTGAAAATTGAATTAAACACTGTAGTGTAGGCTACAAAATCTGATAAAGATTGGAATTTCCTCGGTTTTTTTTTCATTCCAAGTTGCATGCCTGGTATAGCGTATACAATCTCAAATATTCTATATTAGGGAGGACAAACTTCAAGCCATGGCCTTCTAGTGGTTCAATCCTTAGAGCTTATTGACACAAGCCATTTGCTATTTGTTTGAAGAAAATCAGCCAAGGCATTGCGGAGTTACAGTATTTTTTAGTTGAAAATATTGTTGCCTAGTAACAAAAAAGTCATAAATCACTTTTCCCGTTCTACAAACTTTGAGAAATCTGTTAACATTACATGTATTTTTTCCGTTACAGGAGTTCCACAACCCTCAAGAATCTCCAAGCCAAGTTAGACAAGCCTGAAAATTGGCCATAATCCTTCAATTTTGTTTTTAATGAATTATTACGAAATACTTTACAAGTAATAGTAGTCTCAATCATCCTGTGAAATGATGGCACCAGGTGTGCTGTCGTTGTCAAGAAAAGTGGAAATTTATATTGTTTTCCAACTAGGCCTATTTCCAGCTGGAAATCGTTGGAAAACTGCCCTGTAGCATTTAGTCAAGGCACGCGTGGCTACCCGAAAAAAAATGGACTTGGGACTTAACTTGACTTGAGAAAAAATTACTTGGTTACAACACTGCTTCCGGCTGTCATTGATGGGGTGTTGGTATTCCAAGATTGGGACTGTGCAGTCAAACATAAACGCAAACAATAGGCACCACACTGAATAGAGTGGTCCTAGCTATTCATCACACTTGTTGGAGCCCCCCCCTTTCGTGTGAATGAAAGCTGTTTGAAAAAGCTCCATCTGTTCATTACGCTCCCATTCAAAAACAATATAGTTTTTAAAAATGAATGGATTGAGTAAGTGCAGGAATGCACCTATAGACGACAACCGGCCAGGTAGTCTTTTTCAAATCGTGGCTATGGCTGTCATCCATATTTAAGAGGCTAACAACTGGGCCTTATTTGTTGATTTACAGAAATCCATCTGCTCACTGTCTAGCACTCAGGCAGAATGCCGAGTTTAAGATCCTTGGCGGTGCTTATAGCCTTAGTGGCTGTGTATTGCAACTGGCCGCAACCCCCGTTGTCCGACAGACTACAAAAGTGGAAGGACTCGGGCAATTACTTCAAGTTCAAAGACTTCAATATCTTTTACAAAGGTAAATTAAGCCACTTTCAAGGAAATTTTATTCACAATTCTGATGGTAGAATTTGCAAGGGATTAAACCATATTTGTGGAGACTTCAGCAGTAATTTAGAGCTAAATATATCACTTTAGATATTGTTGACAATTTTTGTGTTTGTGGATTTTTTGGAAAAAGTTCCGTATCTGGCCACCACTATTTTGGAGTATTGCGAACGACATGTGCACCCAAAATATGGCCTAAAAACCACTTTTCCTGAGAAGATTTCAGTTTTGCAAGGCTGAATGGATTTGTCTTTAATTAAAACACAAGGTTAGGTTAAAAAAAATTATTTGTGACCGGCTCTGCAAAAAGGGGTATTATGTCGCAATATGTGAGAACACACACAGGGCAGTTCTATGTGAAATGGGTGAAAAAAATCTTCACGTAAGTGATTTTTGTTGGTGTTTTTTTTTACTTCTTTTATATCTATATTTTCAGAATTAATTTTCGGAAACATTAATATTGATGAATAAAGATGAAAAAATAAATGTTGATAAAAATTATTTCTATCATATTTCTTTGCACTTTTTGTGTTTAAAGGCCTGTATCTCTAAATGCACTTCCGTTAAATTGGGAAAATATGAGTATACATCTCGAGAACACAAAATGACACAGGGGTCAAACCTACACCAAATTAAAGCTTGTATATAACTAATTTTTCAAATTTTGCGACATAATACCCCTTTTTGCAGAGCCGGTCACTTTTATGGTGGCGAATATGTGGTGGCCGGATACGGAACACTTGGCCTTTGTTTTATAGCCTTTGTTAGGGTAGTAGAATGGAGAAATTTTTCCGTTTCCATCTCAGATTCTCTGGATCAGCGTAGCAGTGCTAATGATCAAGTAGTGCTGATCCTTCATGGCTTCCCGTCTTCAACGTTTGATTGGTACAAGGTGTGTTTCTGTTGTCACAAATATACCAAACTAATGAGCATGAAGTTTTATACTTCACAAAATACTAAATTATGCTATTGTCGATGGCATCCTAGCATGGCACATCCTCTAACCTGACAGTGGGAGGAAAGAATTTTACCAAATAACAAAATGTTTCAAGTTATTACAAAATTAGAGAGATTTTTTCCCTTTCCCGACGTAGCGCATGTATTACTAGGGCTGTCCCAAATATACCGAATATTCGAATACTTTTTGGCAGGTTCAAATATCTGAAAAAAATATATATGCAGGTGTAGATACGACTCTGCTGCTCTTTTAATAGAGAAAGTTGCCGCGCTTAGCAGTGTAAAATGCCGTAATTTTGCAGACGGTTACTTTTTATGGACGGAGGTTTATTGTTCTCATCCGGTAAAACCCTTACGAAAATTTCTGCGAAAATGCAGGCTGGAGTTTGGTTTCTTGTTATAACATTATACAAACCCGTAATGATCAGGCGCATGCAAAAAAATGTCGATAGGGCAGTCCATACGGTAATATCTATCGCAGCACGTAAAACACCAGCGTGCTTTGCGTGCAACTTTTTTCCAGCACTGATGCAGATGCAGCTAAGGCGTGAAAAACTTGATCAGCGAGTATCGAATATTTGGTCAAACCCGGTTTTGAATAATCAAATACTAAATTATTCGAAAGTGAACAGCACTACACAGTGTATGCTCATTGCTTTCCGAGAGCCTGTGGGAAAAAAATTCACAGGCTTACTCGGGCGGGACTTAAACTCCTGCTTACTACTGCAGACACCGTAACCACTCGACCACCAAATTGCATTTTGTTTCCTTTCAATGCAGATGTGGGATGGACTGACAGCACGATTTGGACGAGTCATCGCCCCTGATTTTATCGGATTTGGTCTGAGTGACAAGCCGGTTAGTAATTCTTATATAACTTCAATAAGCCCCCTGCCCTATCAAAGGATTGTATGGTCACACATACATGTAGTTCTAGTGGAGGGGGAAACCTTCACTGCCCTTCAAGTTGGAATTTGAATTAGGATTTCTATATTTATACAAATGTTTCCCACTCTTTTGGGGTTGAAGCACTTTGAAGATACTGATGCCAGCACAAATTAGACTGGGTTTGCAATCGGGTTAAACCGAAGCTTTGTCTTTTCAGAAAGGCCATTCGTACACTATGTTTGAGCAAGCTGATATCACGGAGTTGCTTCTCGCCAAACTTGGAGTGAAGCGTGTTCACATCCTAGCACATGATATGGGTGATACGGTGGCACAGGAGCTCATAGCAAGGTATATTTAGTATAACCTCCCCCATTAGGGGTGTGCATATACAGGTAATACAGGAATCAGGTACCCGATTAAAAAAAGAAATATATTTGCATAAAATTTCAGATAGTTTTTGTCATCTTCTTGCAGACAAAATGCTATCGCGAAATCAAAGAAGTCTGAGCTTGAAATTCTCAGTGTCTGTTTGACGAATGGAGGTGAGGAAACACAACAATTTAAAACATTTGACTGTTAACCGTAACTCCCTACATAATTTTTCCTCCAGGTAACCTGAATCCTCCAACAACCTCTGATTTCAAAGTGTTAAAGCTGCATCCTCTAGGGGTTTTCGTAAACACCCTAGTAATCTCCAAAATCATCCAGCACCAGATTGGGCCTGATGACCTGGATCCTCCATTTTCCTCCAGAGTCAAAATCCTCTAATGCCCTCAATCCTGCAAAATCCTCTGATGCTTCAACTTCAAAAGACCCTCAATCCTCCAAATTCTCTATTTAGCAAAGATGATTTTGGAGGATTTGAAAAGGTTGGGGTTAAATTAAAGTTGACCCATTTTTCATTTGATCAAATCAAACCAAACAAAATAAACGAGATCAGATTGAATCAGATTTTGATGGATCCAAAAAAAATGTCACTCTGGTGCAGTGTCAATATTTTTCAATTCCCAATTGTTCCGAGAGGTCCCTGAAAGCAGAACAATTTTTCTTCCTGGATGATGTCATTGATGCCCTCCTGTGCCATTTTGCTTTTGTCTGCAGGAATTTTGCCTGAAACCCATGAGCCAAGGTTTATGCAAAAGGTTTGTACAGGATTTAAGAAACCACCCTTGGAATATCTGTAAAATGTCTGTCTGTTTTGTCTTTCAGGCATTCTGCCGGAAACACTGGAAATAAGGTTATCCCAGAAGGTTTGTTGACAAACTAAAAAAGTTATTGCTACATATTTTTTTACATTTCCTGGAAAGAATGAAAAATAGTGCCATTTTTCATTGTTATATCGCCGTCTTGGATACTGTATTTTGATTGGCCTAGGGAGATCACGTGTCCGGTGTATTAAAACGACTGTCGCACTCCAAGCATGATATCACACACCAGCCAGATATCACACACCAGCCAGATAGCGGATTCAGCTGTATCATTGGTACCCATGCAATTTTCACCTACACTGTTGACAGTAGTAAACTATAGTGGGAGCAGCGAACTAGCAGATGATCAGCTGTTTTGATCGCGTGATTTGTTTGAGTTAATTTCTACCGAGTAAGGGAGGTTGAACTGGAAAAACTGGGTTTGGCGATATAACAAAACAATTGTCGACTGCGGTGATGTGGGATATGACGTTTTTAACACCCTCGGGGACGCATAGCATGTGAGTGTCCCCCGATTGTTAAAAATGTCATATCCCGCATCACAACAGTCAACAATTGTTAATATATTTTGAATGGAGATTTTCCCACATTGCCCATGTGGGTCTATCTCTAACCCCTATCGGACATAGAACCTTGCTGAATCCAATTACTCGGGGTGCTCTCCTTTGGAATAAACTAGACAGAAAACTTAAGAACACCACTAGTTTGAAAGAGTTTGTATATGCCGGCAATCGTGGACCTAGGACAAAAGAATTCAAGCGTAGACAAAGGGGTCCACGTTTGACCTAACGTCCACGATTGAAAATCGTATAAACAAAAGAGGAACAATGGGAGGTCCACGATTGCACTCGTTTACATGACTGTGTGTGTTTGCAAAGGAATTTAAAGATAATGTACTAAGTCAATATTAGTCCATATTACATAGCTTAAATTATCAATTCGTTTATTTAACTAGAAAAGATCATTTCTATCATTATATACTATTTAAGTCAAGTTCCGTCTTCTTGTCCCTTGTCAGTAGAATATTGTTACCAGTAATAATTGTTTGTATCATTTTACATATACTGTCACTTCAGTTTGGTCTCATAATATTTGTCTCCTCGTCCCACGTTTGTAGAAATTTATATTTGTCCTCTGTCCTCACAGGGAGAGCATAAAAGCTTGCTTCGCTCTTCCTACATGTTGGTATTGCAGTGTATGATAATTGTTATATTATATTGTTATCTTACATGTATTTAAATTGTATGCCAACATGAAAATAAATGTGTGTGACTTTCAACAACAACAAAAAAAATCTGAGGCAAGTGCAAACTCTGCTGAAGTTGTGTTTGCTTTGAGCGATGCATTCCTTGTACTCTTTCAAACTCCCCATGTTTTGTCTCTTCCATATACTGTGTCACAGCTCCTGTTAAACCCCTGGACTGCACCGATTGGAATGCGATTGACGAACCGGCTGATTTTCAGAATAGCGTAAGTCGAATTCATCCAGCTGACCAGGGCGAATGTGTTCAAGCTTATTATTATTCAGGGATTCACCGATTGAAGGAAATTGACCTATCACAATTTTTTTTAAGTTCTTGGAAAAATGTGTTCACGTGCAGTATGCGCGATATAGTGCATAACCATGCTGTGCATACACAGGTGCTCGTAAAGCATTTGCTGGCCGTATCTCTGACTGGAGTTGTCTTGGATTTGTCTAAGACAACTTTACTCATCGTGTTTACGTGCATTAACATATGGACCACATCATTCCTGTATAGTTGAATCACATTTGCGTTGCCTTCACGTATTGCGTTTCAATAAATAAAGCCCTTTTCACACGACACAACAAAAACTCACAATGTGTATGTGAGACTCCACTTACGGGCGCAGATTTTGGCCAACATTCGCAAGCTTTTACACGACATGAAATAAAAAGCTGACCGACATTCCTTGAGACGACCGCATGCATTTGGCTGGTTCCCACTACACTACCGAACATGAAATGGAACATCCCCGTAAATATGAGAGGAAACAGACACATCCTGAAATCTGTATTGTTAGGCAATTACCAACCATTGTACAAGTTTTGAATAACACAAGTCAATGGATTTGAATCGTTACTAAATGGGATGACACCATCATTCTTAACATTCTTAACACACTGCCAAAAATGGTTTTCTTAAAATTAGAAAATTATCCTATTTCAAGACAACTTTTCTAGAAACATTTTCTAGGGAGTGAGACAAGAAGATTTTTCTTGAAATAAGAAATATTTTCTTATATTAAGAAATTAAGAAAATCATTTTTGGCAGTGCGTACACTGAAGTTCGCCAAAGGTCGCATGTGGAAGATCTCTGTTCATGCGCATAGGGGCCGCCTTCACACGGGACATCGTTCATTTGACAAGGAATCGTTTCACACACGGTTTGGCATGCATTCCTTGCGAAATCTTCCACTTGTCGTAGGTCTTGACCTCCTCCAAAATCTCTCAATGTTTGAGAGAAACTTGCAAGGAATGATGGTCACTCTATCTGGAGCATTGGCTTTCTTTCACACGATGGCCATTTTGTAACATTTCTCAATCATGATTGAGAAATGTTACAAAATGGCTATCGATAGTGAAAGAAAACCAATGCTTCATTGCGAGAATCTCTCAATCGTTGTGAGTTTTTGTTTGTGTCGTGTGAAATGGGCTTTAGACGCATGCAGGCTCTTGTACGTGTTTGGAGATTATCAGTTTATGTAAGATTTAGAATATCGTGTGATATTCAAAAGACGCTTTGATTCCCTAAAGTTAAACATTTGTCTTTCATATCATCCCCCAGTCTTTTAAAACACATTGTCCCGTTTGCGGTGTACCAGTGACAGTGTCAGGCTTTCAAATAGGTTAAGGCTGGTTAAGGCTGGTTTATAGTCAGTCGCGCGATGGTCGCCGCGACTAAAAATTTACGCGCGATCCTCTCACGCAGGGTTTATAGTTGACGCGGAAGCACCAGCGACTAGTCGCTGAAAGACGCTGGCGACGTCGCTTACAGAGTTCAATCAATTGAACTTTGACATGGTCGCTGACCTCACTTTTTTCAATGGGCCAATAGAATTGCCTGATCGGTAAGAAACGATGAATATGCAAATATGGCACGCGGCATCAAAAATAAATATCACAATCAATAAGCATCGAAAATGTCCTATTTTCTATTTATGTGTTTTAATATTTATTGTTATTAAAACAGCTGGCACAGGAATTAATCGCACATCCAAAAAAAAGCTGCTAACTCCGATAATTATATAATTATCGCAGCTAAAATAATTTTACGTTCAGCAGTGGCGATGCGTGATCGTCACACGTCGCATTCTAATTCCAGACGCGTTGCGCGTGTATTTACAAACGTCGCATGACGACTATAAACTGCACAAAAAAGGCCTAGCGTCCAGTGACCATCGGCGTCGGACGATTTTCATCGCGCGACCGACTATAAACCGGCCTTTATTTTGCCACTTTCCAAAAGCATCCCAAACCTTCAAAGTTTGAATTTTAGGGATGTGTAATTATGACTTTTTTTTTTTTACAGTTTTGGGAAAGTGTTTGGTGAGAAAACCCAACCGGCCTCTGAGGAATTTGAAGATCACTGGACTTTGATGCGCTGGAATGATGGAAACCTGATTGCTCATGAGTAAGTTTGATATATGAATCGGGGGGAAAAATTCATTAGCTCTACAAAACTGGGTATTATGTA
The DNA here is from genome assembly GCA_037893225.1 of Hippasteria phrygiana. NCBI lineage: Eukaryota > Metazoa > Echinodermata > Asteroidea > Valvatida > Goniasteridae > Hippasteria > Hippasteria phrygiana. Next base: position 238,834 of record JAZGUH010000378.1, read on the forward strand.
AGTTTGAAAAATGTTACATACATAGTTGGATTTGTCACATCCTAAGCTTTAATTTGGTGTAGGTTTTGACCCAAAGTGACATTTTGGGTTCTCATATTTGCATACTTATATTTTCCAGTTTAACAGAAGTGCGTTTAGAGATAGCCCTTTAAACATAACAAGGGGGAAGAAATGAGATAGACGTAATTTCTACCAACATTGTTTGTTCATATTTATTCATCAATATTAACGTTTCTAAAAAGAAATTATAAAAATATAGCTATGATAGAAACCAACAAACCAAAAACAAAACAAAAACAAAACAAAAACAAATCATTTATATGAAGCCCTGTGTGTGTTTTCGCATAGTGTGACAGTGAATAATGCCCATGTATCTAGTCCGGTAGCTAGACACGCACATGCTTCCATGCAGTTGCAAAATGATTTTGGAACCCCATACTCGACAAGATTCGCCCACAAAATCGACAAGATTTGTCCACAAAATCCCGCCGATAACCAGCAAACAGTTGGATCAACAAGATCGAAAGTCATCTATTTCAATCAAAATTTTTGACAAATTGCGAGAAGTGGACCAGTGGTTGAGTGTGTGATAAATGGCTGTGTGGATAATTCCACGTGTGGCCAACGTGTTACAGTAACACACCGTGCATGGGGCTGCAAGTTTGGCGGGCACGCTAGTTGGGCAGCCTATGTACGGCACCATGCTTTATCGTACCATGGCACAGTGACTCTGTAAGCAGTTTGTGATTTGGTGACTGCAAAAACGTCAATTTCATATTTATTTTGTTTAGTTTATTGGCTTTGCTGATTTATAGGATCTCAATCATGCATGCTATTTTAGTATGTTCATTCTTTGTTCTGAATATTGCGATCCCAACTGAACTGATGAAACTTTACCTTTGAAAATAGAAAAATAAGGAAACTGTCCATCCAGCGCGTGACGCCGTGATTGCCGTTACAGTGATATGTGTGGACTATCCTGCGCGGAAAAAATCTGATCGACTTTCAAGTACTGTTAGATTTCATGAAAAATACGGATTTTCTGAGCAAAATACTGATTTTTTGCTTTCTGAATACTGAAATGAGTTTTCAATATAGTCGAAACATGAATTGATTGAGTATGCACAGGAATGTGCATATAAATACCAACCGGCCAGGTGGTCTTTTTCAAATTGCAGTTATGGTCATCGTCCATATTCAAGAGAAACCTTTGGATCAAGGGTTCTACACTTCTTATTAACGACAACTATTATGGACACATACCAAAGAAGAGATTATAATTGGCCTGTCACAGTAGAATTGTGTGAACATATAGGCATCTTCAATTTCATGTTAGTGTCACAAAAAAAAATTACTGTTTGGCCAAGATCTAAGGAGGGACAGCAATACCTCCCAGCCCACTCCCGGCTGTGAAAAAGCAAAAACCTGGGCTCTTTCAGGGTTACGTCGGTCAGTCAGACAACAGGTAATTAGTCTGTCTGATCGGTGAGTCTGTTAGTCTTGCCAGTGTGTCATGCTGTCTGTTCTTGATTTCTTTCTGTCTTTTCTTGTTGATGTTTGCAAATTTTTTTTAATTGTCTGCAGCCAGATCCAATACCTTCCCCAGAGGTATGCCAATCGAGATAAATGGGTGGGTGCCCTTCAGGAAACCAAGATACCTTGTAAGTTGGTCAAAAAAGCCACTTTTGTTTTACATTTTTTCAGAGCTTTAGTCGAGTCCCTGCAAGTCCTTTCACAAGTCCTTTCACAAGTCCTTTCGCAAGTCCCTGCATAAAGCCGGTCTCAAGTAACTGGATGAATAGTGACAAAGGAATGCCTTTGCCAAAGCTCATTTGAATAGCTTGTGATTGGAATTAGGACTGGAGTGCTTGTGATGGACTTGCAGGGACTTGTGATGATGGACTTGTGATGGACTCGACTAGCCCTGCATTTTTTACATTGCCTCTGACATTTGACCAGATTAAATTTTTTTCTAAAGGATTTCTGGACTGCATTCATTAAAGCTGAAGATTTTTAACTTGCATTATCATAGGAACTGTATACTCATCAGTACTTTCTGAGAGCCTGCAAGCAAGCAAAATTTCACAGCTTTACTTGAATGGGACTCGGAACCCAAGACTTGAATCATATTGAACTGTAACAACGTCTTTAAAGGTATCAGTCAGAAACAGAGAAAGAGGCTCAAAAATGTTAAGCATACAGCTGCCCGAGTAATTTTAAACAAATGCAAGTTCAATTCCACCACCCCTAAACTAATCAAGTTATACTGGTTTCCTATCACACAAAGAATTGACTACAAGGTCATCATTCTCATGTTCAAAGCTTATTTAAAACATAGACATTCCCTGACATAGACATCATAGATATTCCCCATGATGAACTAGTCCTCGACGGAGATGACTTCGATCATCAGCCTCCCTTCATTGCACTTCGTTGAACCCTGAACCCATTGTGTTTCTTTTGCTGATATAACATTCTCTGTATAAGGCCCCAGAATCTGGAACAAGCTCCCAGAATACATCAGAGACACCAGGTCATTGCATACATTTAAGACATTCCTGAAAGCTCACCTGATTCAGGAGGCGTGCCATCAATAATTATTTTTGACTTTGTGCCCCAGTGCCTCAGAGCAAACTTTTTGATTTTGGCACTTTAGAAATGTCATTGATTGATTGATTGAACTCATTGAACAAATTCATAATGGTCAACCAATCCCAGCATGGTTGAGTGGTTATGTGTCTGCACTGGTAAGCAGAGGATTGTAATTAAAAAGTTGTTTTTCTTATATGCCTTTAAAAGCACTAGCATACAGTGCTTAGAATTTGTAGTTGTCCTTTCCTCGCCTTCCTCCTCTGGTGACCCTGGTTCGATTCCCAACGGGTGCACTATGTGGATTGGGTTTTCGGTCCCTACCTGGCTGCGCGTGGGTTTTCCCCATGAATAACTGTTCTGGGGTTTTCCTCCCGCTACTAAAACAGAAATTTCCTTCGTCGCCTTCTCTCAATCAAAGCTGGGCACTGAGGGAGAACAGTGCTAATGCACTGATCAGGCTACCCAGGATAAGTAAGATATAAGTAAATAAATACAGCATTCCCATCTTCTGCAGTAGATGCCGCCAGAGGCTTTATCTCTAAGAGAACTACAACATGTTTTATTTGAGATGTGACATGTTCATATCCGCCAAAATTACTGTTAGTATTCTTTTCTGTAGCCAAAAATGGAGTGTATTTCTTTGAATTATTGGTTTTACAAGAGATTTTACATTTTATGTTTATTTTTTAGTGCACCTGATATATGGTCCATCAGACCCGATCAATCCCCCCAGTACTTTCCTCAAAGGATACAAGTAAGTCGCACATATACTAGCAGATGATATTGTTTTGTGTCCTAAAATCTGTCACTGGTTTTTGGAGCAAAATCTCAAGTGGTTTCTAGCAGTGATTTCCATGACTTCCAGAAAAATGTAAACAAATGTTTAACTAGATTGTACAAAACTTGCACAAAACAGTCAAGGCGCTCGACTATCAGATGAACAGTGGCCGCGCTATTCATGAACTTGCACTGTGCATAAAACGTGAACAGCGACCTCATGTGGCTAGGCTACAATATGCAAATCAGTTGAATCCGATCTCACACCTTGGAACAACCGTTCACCTTGGCTTATGTTTTTCTTTGTTTTGTCACTGGATTTCCAGCGACGACATCGTAGGTGGGTAGTGTGACTACATTCTCCAACAAGTTTGGAGTTCGCAGACCAACGACAAAATAATGAAAATTGCCAAAAAATTGTCGTGACCGCGGCCATTGTTGCAAGGAGTTTGACCAACACAAGCTAATTTAAATATTGTGTTGGTTTTTATCTTACAGGATGTTGATCCCCCACTCTGGAGTGACTCAGCTTGCTGACCATATCAGCCATTATCCACAACTGGAAGATCCCGATAATGTCTTAAAAGCCTATGTTAAGTTCATGGATAGCTTGAAAATCCAGTAGAGATTACGAGACACCGAGGCTATCATGAAGGTATGCAAAGAGATTGTCAAATTTAGACCACATTGAAAACATATTCTTGGTTATCATCATTGACTTCAGAATATTAGTAAGGGCAGGTATTTTTTAATTATAGAGTGGGGTTACAAATCTGTGAATGAGTGATGGGTTTTTGTCTTCACTTGAGCAATAACATTTCAGATTTCGAGAGGAGATTCACTCATTTTCATTTATCTCATTTTCTTGTATAATTTAAAAATGTCTTTAAATGTCATTAAAAATGAGGCAGAATGCAATTTTTGTCTCGCCTGAATGAAGTTCAGAAAGAGACTATGCAATCACTATTTCTGTATGTAGTCCGTACGTAGTCCGTATGTGTCATTTTGGTTAAAGTTTTGACAAATTGGTCTTATATGCAAAGTTAAAGTGCAATTGCAATCAAACTTAGGTCATTTGAGGTCAAAGGTCATGTGAGGTCAAGTTGTCATTTGAGGTCAAGTTGTCAAATAGGCTGGAATTGTAAAATTGGTCTTATATGCAAAGTTGAAGTCCAATTGCAATCAAACTTGGGTCATGCATTCAATATTGCAACCTTTATATGATGCTAGTGTCAAAGGTCATTTGCTGTCAAGTTCTAAAATAGGCTGGAATTGTCCAACTTGTCTCATTTAAAAACTGGAAGTCCAATTGGAATCAAACTTGTGTAGTGCATGCACTATTGTAACCGTTATATGATGGTCGTGTCAAAGGTCATGTCAGGTCAAGTTGTAAAAGAGGCTGGATTTGTAAAATTGGTCATTGTGCTATTGTGCCGATTGAGGTGTCAACATGTGCAGAGAACATGATTAACGTTTAAGCAGGTGAGACGCGTGGTTCGAGAACCACCTTGTTTTCATTACTAATTTTTTTTTTACTCAGATGGCGACACTAACAAATTTATAGGCAGCTTTTGCGAAGTTGGTTCCAAAAGCCAATGAACATTAACCCTAACAGTCCTGAATCCTAAAATTTCAATACGATTTTTCACACCACCTAGGAAGTTAGGGTTAATGATATATACAGGGTATCCCCAAAAAATGTCCAAGCCAAACCAGGCAACCTCAGAATCTAGATTTCGACAGATCCTGATGCAGGAACTTCTTACATGAAAAATAGTCTTTATTTCATCAAAATCAGTCAAGCCAATCAGAAGTTATGTTATTTTTTGTGCAGCAAGGTCAGCCGCCAACTCCAGGTGATCCAGAGCGGAGGATGCGGTATTCGAGATGGTTTACTGCTGTGCGACGACGATTTATCTGTGGTGATGAGGCAAAGTTTCCTCTAAACGGGTGCATCAACAAACAGAACACTAGAGCCTATGCAGCAAAAGACCATCCACCCAGGGAGTTTACTTCAGACTCAAGAAACGACCAGAGAGATTCCGTTCATGACTGGGCTGCTATAACCACAGACGGACAGCTTCTTGGAATGAAATTTTTTTTGAAGTCACAGTCAGTCACTCCTAGTTGGGGGCTGACCTTGCTGCACAAAAAATGACATAACTTCTGATTGGCTTGACTGATTTTGATGAAATAAAGACTATTTTTCATGTAAGAAGTTCCCGCATCAGGATCTGTCGAAATCTAGATCCTGAGGTTGCCTGGTTTGGCGTGGACTTTTTTTTTTGGGACCCCCTGTATATGCACATAACAAATGTTTATGAGTATTCAAATATGACTTTACAAAAATTACAGAGCTTCCAAGAATATCCCAGCATCTGTTTTTTACATAATCTGAGAAATAAAGACGGCTATTACTCATCTTTTTTCTTCCAGCACCAACACATTTTTGTAATGTTTACAAGCCACAGTATAAGCACATTTTAGAGAATTTCTTCTCAAAACAACTTTTGTAAGTCTTTAATTTATCAGTAATACAATGTGTATTTTTAGATTTCTTTTAATTATGAAATATCTAACATTGGAGTTCAGATTTAAAGAGTGCTTGAGAATACTGATGTTTGATTCGAAGAGTGCTGAGTGGAAGTGATTTCCACACATAATTCAATAACACATTTTATGTGCACAGATTTTATTTGAAAATTGAACAGTATAAGTGCATGTATATCAATGTGGACACCAAAAATGTCACACTTTTGGACCCCAAATTTAAAGACATTTGTAGTGGCATGCCTGGTAGACTATTCAAAATGCTACATTTAATGCAAACATTATTTCGATTCATGAGTGGTTGCATCGTTTTGGTTCTAAAAGTTTTTCACAAGACTGATGTACATGTATGCACTTCCAGTTTGATATTAAACTCTCCTATGCAAACATAAATTCTGAGCCATGTTGTTGTATGGGTCAAAATCAGTCAAGGTGATTGTTTTTTACCCTCCTGCCATAGTACAAAACCACATGTAATCTGATCATGTCTGTGTAAAAGTATAGCAGGGGAGGTGGAAGGAAATTCTGACTGATTTTGACCTTTTAAATAGTACGAGGGAATGCAGTGAAGAGTGCTTTTTGCAAGTAAGCAGAAATAGTTTTTAATTTCCAGAGGTCTTCCAAACGAAATAAATATTGATATTGAAGTGATGTTGAAAAAAACCTTGTCATCACATTCCAGATGTGTCCAGATCATCCATGTATATTGTTCCCATGTCCTTCATTAGTCCCTAATGTAAACACTGTTCTCCCATTTCCTCCATGGTTCGCCCGAGGAAATCCTACGTAAAACAAAGAAAAGTCGGGTATGGTCGATTCCATTGTGTCTCGAATTTGTTTAATATATTCCCTGGTGGTATATCCTGCATTTGGAATCATCTTTTGTTAAATTTTCAATATTTTCATTTCATAATGCAAGATCGATATCCAATAGAAAAAAGAGAAACATTGTGAGGATTTTGTCTTAACGGCTGTATTATGATCTTCAGTCTGACGCTCTCCCAACTGAGCTATTCCGGCTGTATTGTGATCCCAATTCCTACCTTCATGAGACTGGAAATGAAAAGTTGAAAGATAGGTGATGACGTAGACCTATTCGTTTTGTCTTTTAACATGAGCAGTTTTCCTATTACAAGAAACTTCACAAATAAAAACCGTTTGCCGGAACCCGGGATTGAACAAGGGACCTTTAGATCTTCAGTCTGACGCTCTCGCAACTGAGCTATTCCGGCTGTATTGTGAACCCAATTCCTACCTTCATGAGACTGGAAATGAAAAGTTGCGTTGAAAGATAGGTGATGACGTACACCTATTTCTATGCGTTTTGTCTTTTAACATGCGCAGTTTTCATATTACAAGAAACTTCACAAATAAAAACCGTTTGCCGGAACCCGGGATTGAACCAGGGACTATTCCGGCTGTATTATGATCCCAATTCCTACCTTCATGAGACTGTAAATGAAAAGTTGAAAGATAGGTGATGACGTAGACCTATTTCTATGCGTTTTGTCTTTTAACATGCGCAGTTTTCTTATTACAAAAAAACTTCAGAAATAGAAACCGTTTGCCTGAACCCGGGATTGAACCAGGGACCTTCAGATCTTCAGTCTGACGCTCTCCCAACTGAGCTATTCCGGCTGTATTACGAACCCAATTCCTACCTTCATGAGACTGGCAATGAAAAGTTGCGTTGAAAGATAGGCGATGACGTAGACCTATTTCTTTGCGTTTTGTCTTTTAACATGCACAGTTTTCCTATTACAAGAAACTTCAAAAATATATACCGTTTGCCGGAACCCGGGATTGACCCAGGGACCTTCAGATCTGACGTAGCCTATTTCTTTGCGTTTTGTCTTTTAACATGCGCAGTTTTGTTATTACAAGAAACTTCAAAAATAAGAACCGTTTGCCGGAACCCGGGATTGAACCAGGGACCTTCAGATCTTCAGTCTGACGCTCTCCCAACTGAGCTATTCCGGCTGTATTATGATCCCAATTCCTACCTTCATGAGACTGTAATTGAAAAGTTGAAAGATAGGTGATGACGTAGCCTATTTCTGTGCGTTTTGTCTTTTAACATGCACAGTTTTCCTATTACAAGAAACTTCAAAAATAGAAATCGTTTGCCGGAACCCGGGATTGAACCAGGGACCTTCAGATCTTCAGTCTGACGCTCTCCCAACTGAGCTATTCCGGCTGTCTTATGATCCCAATTCCTACCTTCATGAGACTGGCAATGAAAAGTTGCGTTGAAAGATAGGTGATGACGTATATTTCTGTGCGCTTTGTCTTTTAATATGCGCAGTTTTCTTAATACAAGAAACTTCACAAATAAAAACCGTTTGCCTTAACCCGGGATTGAACCAGGGACTATTCCGGCTGTATTATGATCCCAATTCCTACCTTCATGAGACTGTAAATGAAAAGTTGAAAGATAGGTGATGACGTATACCTATTTCTATGCGTTTTGTCTTTTAACATGCGCAGTTTTCTTATTACAAAAAAACTTCAGAAATAGAAACCGTTTGCCGGAACCCGGGATTGAACCAGGGACCTTCAGATCTTCAGTCTGACGCTCTCCCAACTGAGCTATTCCGGCTGTATTATGATCCCAATTCCTACCTTCATGCGACTGTAAATGAAAAGTTGAAAGATAGGTGATGACGTAGCCTATTTCTGTGCGTTTTGTCTTTTAACATGCACAGTTTTCCTATTACAAGAAACTTCAAAAATATAGACCGTTTGCCGGAACCCGGGATTGAACCAGGGACCTTCAGATCTTCAGTATGACGCTCTCATAACTGACCTATTCCGGCTGTATTATAATCCCAATTCCTACCTTCATGAGAGTGGCAATGGAAAGTTGCGTTGAAGGATAGGTGATGACGTACACCTATTTCTGTGCGTTTTGTCTTTTAACATGCACAGTTTTCCTATTACAAAAACACTTCAGAAATAGAAACCGTTTGCCGGAACCCGGGATTGAACCAGGGACCTTCAGATCTTCAGTCTGACGCTCTCCCAACTGAGCTATTCCGGCTGTATTATGATCCCAATTCCTACCTTCATGAGACTGTAATTGAAAAGTTGAAAGATAGGTGATGACGTAGCCTATTTCTGTGCGTTTTGTCTTTTAACATGCACAGTTTTCCTATTACAAGAAACTTCAAAAATAGAAATCGTTTGCCGGAACCCGGGATTGAACCAGGGGCCTTCAGATCTTCAGTCTGACGCTCTCCCAACTGAGCTATTCCGGCTGTATTATGATCCCAATTCCTACCTTCATGAGACTGGCAATGAAAAGTTGCGTTGAAAGATAGGTGATGACGTATATTTCTGTGCGCTTTGTCTTTTAATATGCGCAGTTTTCTTAATACAAGAAACTTCAAAAATATAGACCGTTTGCCGGAACCCGGGATTGAACCAGGGACCTTCAGATCTTCAGTATGACGCTCTCATAACTGACCTATTCCGGCTGTATTATAATCCCAATTCCTACCTTCATGAGAGTGGCAATGGAAAGTTGCGTTGAAGGATAGGTGATGACGTACACCTATTTCTGTGCGCTTTGTCTTTTAGCAGGCGCAGGTTTCTTACTACAAGAAACTTCACAAATAAGAACCGTTTGCCGGAACCTGGGATTGAACCAGGGACCTTCAGATCTTCAGTCTGACGCTCTCCCAACTGAGCTATTCCGGCTGTATTATGATCCCAATTCCTACCTTCATGAGACTGGAAATGAAAAGTTGAAAGATAGGTGATGACGTAGACCTATTTCTGTGCGTTTTGTCTTTTAACATGCACAGTTTTCCTATTACAAAAACACTTCAGAAATAGAAACCGTTTGCCGGAACCCGGGATTGAACCAGGGACCTTCAGATCTTCAGTCTGACGCTCTCCCAACTGAGCTATTCCGGCTGTATTATGATCCCAATTCCTACCTTCATGCGACTGTAAATGAAAAGTTGAAAGATATGTGATGACGTAGCCTATTTCTGTGCGTTTTGTCTTTTAACATGCACAGTTTTCCTATTACAAGAAACTTCAAAAATATAGACCGTTTACCGGAACCCGGGATTGAACCAGGGACCTTCAGATCTTCAGTATGACGCTCTCACAACTGACCTATTCCGGCTGTATTATAATCCCAATTCCTACCTTCATGAGAGTGGCAATGGAAAGTTGCGTTGAAGGATAGGTGATGACGTACACCTATTTCTGTGCGTTTTGTCTTTTAACATGCACAGTTTTCCTATTACAAAAACACTTCAGAAATAGAAACCGTTTGCCGGAACCCGGGATTGAACCAGGGACCTTCAGATCTTCAGTCTGACGCTCTCCCAACTGAGCTATTCCGGCTGTATTATGATCCCAATTCCTGCCTTCATGAGACTGTAAATGAAAAGTTGAAAGATAGGTGATGACGTAGCCTATTTCTGTGCGTTTTGTCTTTTAACATGCACAGTTTTCCTATTACAAAAACACTTCAGAAATAGAAACCGTTTGCCGGAACCCGGGATTGAACCAGGGACCTTCAGATCTTCAGTCTGACGCTCTCCCAACTGAGTTATTCCGGCTGTATTACGAAATCAATTCAAACCTTCATGAGAGTGGCAATGGAAAGTTGCGTTGAAAGATAGGTGATGACGTAAATTTCTGTGCGTTTTGTCTTTTAACATGCACAGTTTTCCTATTACAAGAAACTTCAAAAATATAAACTGTTTGCCGGAACCCGGGATTGAACCAGGGGCCTTCAGATCTTCAGTCTGACGCTCTCCCAACTGAGCTATTCCGGCTGTATTATGATCCCAATTCCTACCTTCATAAGACTGGCAATGAAAAGTTGCGTTGAAAGATAGGTGATGACGTATATTTCTTTGCGTTTTGTCTTTTAACATGCGCAGTTTTGCTATTACAAGAAACTTCAAAAATAGAAACCGTTTGCCGGAACCCGGGATTGAACCAGGGACCTTCAGTCTGACGCTCTCCCAACTGAGCTATTCCGGCTGTATTATGATCCCAATTCCTGCCTTCATGAGACTGTAAATGAAAAGTTGAAAGATAGGTGATGACGTAGCCTATTTCTGTGCGTTTTGTCTTTTAACATGCACAGTTTTCCTATTACAAAAACACTTCAGAAATAGAAACCGTTTGCCGGAACCCGGGATTGAACCAGGGACCTTCAGATCTTCAGTCTGACGCTCTCCCAACTGAGTTATTCCGGCTGTATTACGAAATCAATTCAAACCTTCATGAGAGTGGCAATGGAAAGTTGCGTTGAAAGATAGGTGATGACGTAAATTTCTGTGCGTTTTGTCTTTTAACATGCACAGTTTTCCTATTACAAGAAACTTCAAAAATATAAACTGTTTGCCGGAACCCGGGATTGAACCAGGGGCCTTCAGATCTTCAGTCTGACGCTCTCCCAACTGAGCTATTCCGGCTGTATTATGATCCCAATTCCTACCTTCATAAGACTGGCAATGAAAAGTTGCGTTGAAAGATAGGTGATGACGTATATTTCTTTGCGTTTTGTCTTTTAACATGCGCAGTTTTGCTATTACAAGAAACTTCAAAAATAGAAACCGTTTGCCGGAACCCGGGATTGAACCAGGGACCTTCAGTCTGACGCTCTCCCAACTGAGCTATTCCGGCTGTATTATGATCCCAATTCCTACCTTCATGAGACTGTAAATGAAAAGTTGAAAGATAGGTGATGACGTAGCCTATTTCTGTGCGTTTTGTCTTTTAACATGCACAGTTTTCCTATTACAAGAAATTTCAAAAATATAGACCGTTTGCCGGAACCCGGGATTGAACCAGGGACCTTCAGATCTTCAGTATGACGCTCTCATAGTTGACCTATTCCGGCTGTATTATAATCCCAATTCCTACCTTCATGAGAGTGGCAATGGAAAGTTGCGTTGAAGGATAGGTGATAACGTACACCTATTTCTGTGCGTTTTGTCTTTTAACATGCACAGTTTTCCTATTACAAAAACACTTCAGAAATAGAAACCGTTTGCCGGAACCCGGGATTGAACCAGGGACCTTCAGATCTTCAGTCTGACGCTCCCCCAACTGAGCTATTCCGGCTGTGTTATGATCCCAATTCCTACCTTCATGAGACTGTAAATGAAAAGTTGAAAGATAGGTGATGACGTAGCCTATTTCTGTGCGTTTTGTCTTTTAACATGCACAGTTTTCCTATTACAAGAAACTTCAAAAATATAGACCGTTTGCCGGAACCCGGGATTGAACCAGGGACCTTCAGATCTTCAGTATGACGCTCTCACAACTGAGTTATTCCGGCTGTATTACGAAATCAATTCAAACCTTCATGAGAGTGGCAATGGAAAGTTGCGTTGAAAGATAGGTGATGACGTATATTTCTGTGCGTTTTGTCTTTTAACATGCACAGTTTTCCTATTACAAGAAACTTCAAAAATATAAACTGTTTGCCGGAACCCGGGATTGAACCAGGGGCCTTCAGATCTTCAGTCTGACGCTCTCCCAACTGAGCTATTCCGGCTGTATTATGATCCCAATTCCTACCTTCATAAGACTGGCAATGAAAAGTTGCGTTGAAAGATAGGTGATGACGTATATTTCTTTGCGTTTTGTCTTTTAACATGCGCAGTTTTGCTATTACAAGAAACTTCAAAAATAGAAACCGTTTGCCGGAACCCGGGATTGAACCAGGGACCTTCAGTCTGACGCTCTCCCAACTGAGCTATTCCGGCTGTATTATGATCCCAATTCCTACCTTCATGAGACTGTAAATGAAAAGTTGAAAGATAGGTGATGACGTAGCCTATTTCTGTGCGTTTTGTCTTTTAACATGCACAGTTTTCCTATTACAAGAAATTTCAAAAATATAGACCGTTTGCCGGAACCCGGGATTGAACCAGGGACCTTCAGATCTTCAGTATGACGCTCTCATAGTTGACCTATTCCGGCTGTATTATAATCCCAATTCCTACCTTCATGAGAGTGGCAATGGAAAGTTGCGTTGAAGGATAGGTGATGACGTACACCTATTTCTGTGCGTTTTGTCTTTTAACATGCACAGTTTTCCTTTTACAAAAACACTTCAGAAATAGAAACCGTTTGCCGGAACCCGGGATTGAACCAGGGACCTTCAGATCTTCAGTCTGACGCTCCCCCAACTGAGCTATTCCGGCTGTGTTATGATCCCAATTCCTACCTTCATGAGACTGTAAATGAAAAGTTGAAAGATAGGTGATGACGTAGCCTATTTCTGTGCGTTTTGTCTTTTAACATGCACAGTTTTCCTATTACAAGAAACTTCAAAAATAGAAATCGTTTGCCGGAACCCGGGATTGAACCAGGGACCTTCAGATCTTCAGTCTGACGCTGTCCCAACTGAGCTATTCCGGCTGTATTATGATCCCAATTCCTACCTTCATGAGACTGGCAATGAAAAGTTGCGTTGAAAGATAGGTGATGACGTATATTTCTGTGCGCTTTGTCTTTTAATATGCGCAGTTTTCTTAATACAAGAAACTTCACAAATAAAAACCGTTTGCCGGAACCCGGGATTGAACCAGGGACTATTCCGGCTGTATTATGATCCCAATTCCTACCTTCATGAGACTGTAAATGAAAAGTTGAAAGATAGGTGATGACGTATACCTATTTCTATGCGTTTTGTCTTTTAACATGCACAGTTTTCCAATTACAAAAACACTTCAGAAATAGAAACCGTTTGTCGGAACCCGGGATTGAACCAGGGACCTTCAGATCTTCAGTCTGACGCTCTCCCAACTGAGCTATTCCGGCTGTATTATGATCCCAATTCCTACCTTCATGAGACTGTAATTGAAAAGTTGAAAGATAGGTGATGACGTAGCCTATTTCTGTGCGTTTTGTCTTTTAACATGCACAGTTTTCCTATTACAAGAAACTTCAAAAATAGAAATCGTTTGCCGGAACCCGGGATTGAACCAGGGACCTTCAGATCTTCAGTCTGACGCTCTCCCAACTGAGCTATTCCGGCTGTATTATGATCCCAATTCCTACCTTCATGAGACTGGCAATGAAAAGTTGCGTTGAAAGATAGGTGATGACGTATATTTCTGTGCGCTTTGTCTTTTAATATGCGCAGTTTTCTTAATACAAGAAACTTCAAAAATATAGACCGTTTGCCGGAACCCGGGATTGAACCAGGGACCTTCAGATCTTCAGTATGACGCTCTCATAACTGACCTATTCCGGCTGTATTATAATCCCAATTCCTACCTTCATGAGAGTGGCAATGGAAAGTTGCGTTGAAGGATAGGTGATGACGTACACCTATTTCTGTGCGCTTTGTCTTTTAGCAGGCGCAGGTTTCTTACTACAAGAAACTTCACAAATAAGAACCGTTTGCCGGAACCTGGGATTGAACCAGGGACCTTCAGATCTTCAGTCTGACGCTCTCCCAACTGAGCTATTCCGGCTGTATTATGATCCCAATTCCTACCTTCATGAGACTGGAAATGAAAAGTTGAAAGATAGGTGATGACGTAGACCTATTTCTGTGCGTTTTGTCTTTTAACATGCACAGTTTTCCTATTACAAAAACACTTCAGAAATAGAAACCGTTTGCCGGAACCCGGGATTGAACCAGGGACCTTCAGATCTTCAGTCTGACGCTCTCCCAACTGAGCTATTCCGGCTGTATTATGATCCCAATTCCTACCTTCATGCGACTGTAAATGAAAAGTTGAAAGATATGTGATGACGTAGCCTATTTCTGTGCGTTTTGTCTTTTAACATGCACAGTTTTCCTATTACAAGAAACTTCAAAAATATAGACCGTTTGCCGGAACCCGGGATTGAACCAGGGACCTTCAGATCTTCAGTATGACGCTCTCACAACTGACCTATTCCGGCTGTATTATAATCCCAATTCCTACCTTCATGAGAGTGGCAATGGAAAGTTGCGTTGAAGGATAGGTGATGACGTACACCTATTTCTGTGCGTTTTGTCTTTTAACATGCACAGTTTTCCTATTACAAAAACACTTCAGAAATAGAAACCGTTTGCCGGAACCCGGGATTGAACCAGGGACCTTCAGATCTTCAGTCTGACGCTCTCCCAACTGAGCTATTCCGGCTGTATTATGATCCCAATTCCTGCCTTCATGAGACTGTAAATGAAAAGTTGAAAGATAGGTGATGACGTAGCCTATTTCTGTGCGTTTTGTCTTTTAACATGCACAGTTTTCCTATTACAAAAACACTTCAGAAATAGAAACCGTTTGCCGGAACCCGGGATTGAACCAGGGACCTTCAGATCTTCAGTCTGACGCTCTCCCAACTGAGTTATTCCGGCTGTATTACGAAATCAATTCAAACCTTCATGAGAGTGGCAATGGAAAGTTGCGTTGAAAGATAGGTGATGACGTATATTTCTGTGCGTTTTGTCTTTTAACATGCACAGTTTTCCTATTACAAGAAACTTCAAAAATATAAACTGTTTGCCGGAACCCGGGATTGAACCAGGGGCCTTCAGATCTTCAGTCTGACGCTCTCCCAACTGAGCTATTCCGGCTGTATTATGATCCCAATTCCTACCTTCATAAGACTGGCAATGAAAAGTTGCGTTGAAAGATAGGTGATGACGTATATTTCTTTGCGTTTTGTCTTTTAACATGCGCAGTTTTGCTATTACAAGAAACTTCAAAAATAGAAACCATTTGCCGGAACCCGGGATTGAACCAGGGACCTTCAGTCTGACGCTCTCCCAACTGAGCTATTCCGGCTGTATTATGATCCCAATTCCTACCTTCATGAGAGTGGCAATGGAAAGTTGCGTTGAAGGATAGGTGATGACGTACACCTATTTCTGTGCGCTTTGTCTTTTAGCAGGCGCAGGTTTCTTACTACAAGAAACTTCACAAATAAGAAACGTTTGCCGGAACCTGGGATTGAACCAGGGACCTTCAGATCTTCAGTCTGACGATCTCCCAACTGAGCTATTCCGGCTGTATTATGATCCCAATTCCTGCCTTCATGAGACTGTAAATGAAAAGTTGAAAGATAGGTGATGACGTAGCCTATTTCTGTGCGTTTTGTCTTTTAACATGCACAGTTTTCCTATTACAAAAACACTTCAGAAATAGAAACCGTTTGCCGGAACCCGGGATTGAACCAGGGACCTTCAGATCTTCAGTCTGACGCTCGCCCAACTGAGTTATTCCGGCTGTATTACGAAATCAATTCAAACCTTCATGAGAGTGGCAATGGAAAGTTGCGTTGAAAGATAGGTGATGACGTAGACCTATTTCTGTGCGTTTTGTCTTTCAACATGCACAGTTTTCCTATTACAAGAAACTTCAAAAATAGAAATCGTTTGCCGGAACCCGGGATTGAACCAGGGACCTTCAGATCTTCAGTCTGACGCTCTCCCAACTGAGCTATTCCGGCTGTATTATGATCCCAATTCCTACCTTCATGAGACTGGCAATGAAAAGTTGCGTTGAAAGATAGGTGATGACGTATATTTCTGTGCGCTTTGTCTTTTAATATGCGCAGTTTTCTTAATACAAGAAACTTCAAAAATATAGACCGTTTGCCGGAACCCGGGATTGAACCAGGGACCTTCAGATCTTCAGTATGACGCTCTCATAACTGACCTATTCCGGCTGTATTATAATCCCAATTCCTACCTTCATGAGAGTGGCAATGGAAAGTTGCGTTGAAGGATAGGTGATGACGTACACCTATTTCTGTGCGCTTTGTCTTTTAGCAGGCGCAGGTTTCTTACTACAAGAAACTTCACAAATAAGAACCGTTTGCCGGAACCTGGGATTGAACCAGGGACCTTCAGATCTTCAGTCTGACGCTCTCCCAACTGAGCTATTCCGGCTGTATTATGATCCCAATTCCTACCTTCATGAGACTGGAAATGAAAAGTTGAAAGATAGGTGATGACGTAGACCTATTTCTGTGCGTTTTGTCTTTTAACATGCACAGTTTTCCTTTTACAAAAACACTTCAGAAATAGAAACCGTTTGCCGGAACCCGGGATTGAACCAGGGACCTTCAGATCTTCAGTCTGACGCTCTCCCAACTGAGCTATTCCGGCTGTATTATGATCCCAATTCCTACCTTCATGCGACTGTAAATGAAAAGTTGAAAGATATGTGATGACGTAGCCTATTTCTGTGCGTTTTGTCTTTTAACATGCACAGTTTTCCTATTACAAGAAACTTCAAAAATATAGACCGTTTGCCGGAACCCGGGATTGAACCAGGGACCTTCAGATCTTCAGTATGACGCTCTCACAACTGACCTATTCCGGCTGTATTATAATCCCAATTCCTACCTTCATGAGAGTGGCAATGGAAAGTTGCGTTGAAGGATAGGTGATGACGTACACCTATTTCTGTGCGTTTTGTCTTTTAACATGCACAGTTTTCCTATTACAAAAACACTTCAGAAATAGAAACCGTTTGCCGGAACCCGGGATTGAACCAGGGACCTTCAGATCTTCAGTCTGACGCTCTCCCAACTGAGCTATTCCGGCTGTATTATGATCCCAATTCCTGCCTTCATGAGACTGTAAATGAAAAGTTGAAAGATAGGTGATGACGTAGCCTATTTCTGTGCGTTTTGTCTTTTAACATGCACAGTTTTCCTATTACAAAAACACTTCAGAAATAGAAACCGTTTGCCGGAACCCGGGATTGAACCAGGGACCTTCAGATCTTCAGTCTGACGCTCTCCCAACTGAGCTATTCCGGCTGTATTATGATCCCAATTCCTACCTTCATAAGACTGGCAATGAAAAGTTGCGTTGAAAGATAGGTGATGACGTATATTTCTTTGCGTTTTGTCTTTTAACATGCGCAGTTTTGCTATTACAAGAAACTTCAAAAATAGAAACCATTTGCCGGAACCCGGGATTGAACCAGGGACCTTCAGTCTGACGCTCTCCCAACTGAGCTATTCCGGCTGTATTATGATCCCAATTCCTGCCTTCATGAGACTGTAAATGAAAAGTTGAAAGATAGGTGATGACGTAGCCTATTTCTGTGCGTTTTGTCTTTTAACATGCACAGTTTTCCTATTACAAAAACACTTCAGAAATAGAAACCGTTTGCCGGAACCCGGGATTGAACCAGGGACCTTCAGATCTTCAGTCTGACGCTCTCCCAACTGAGTTATTCCGGCTGTATTTACGAAATCAATTCAAACCTTCATGAGAGTGGCAATGGAAAGTTGCGTTGAAAGATAGGTGATGACGTATATTTCTGTGCGTTTTGTCTTTTAACATGCACAGTTTTCCTATTACAAGAAACTTCAAAAATATAAACTGTTTGCCGGAACCCGGGATTGAACCAGGGGCCTTCAGATCTTCAGTCTGACGCTCTCCCAACTGAGCTATTCCGGCTGTATTATGATCCCAATTCCTACCTTCATAAGACTGGCAATGAAAAGTTGCGTTGAAAGATAGGTGATGACGTATATTTCTTTGCGTTTTGTCTTTTAACATGCGCAGTTTTGCTATTACAAGAAACTTCAAAAATAGAAACCCTTTGCCGGAACCCGGGATTGAACCAGGGACCTTCAGTCTGACGCTCTCCCAACTGAGCTATTCCGGCTGTATTATGATCCCAATTCCTACCTTCATGAGAGTGGCAATGGAAAGTTGCGTTGAAGGATAGGTGATGACGTACACCTATTTCTGTGCGCTTTGTCTTTTAGCAGGCGCAGGTTTCTTACTACAAGAAACTTCACAAATAAGAACCGTTTGCCGGAACCTGGGATTGAACCAGGGACCTTCAGATCTTCAGTCTGACGATCTCCCAACTGAGCTATTCCGGCTGTATTATGATCCCAATTCCTACCTTCATGAGACTGGAAATGAAAAGTTGAAAGATAGGTGATGACGTAGACCTATTTCTGTGCGTTTTGTCTTTTAACATGCACAGTTTTCCTATTACAAAAACACTTCAGAAATAGAAACCGTTTGCCGGAACCCGGGATTGAACCAGGGACCTTCAGATCTTCAGTCTGACGCTCTCCCAACTGAGCTATTCCGGCTGTATTATGATCCCAATTCCTACCTTCATGCGACTGTAAATGAAAAGTTGAAAGATATGTGATGACGTAGCCTATTTCTGTGCGTTTTGTCTTTTAACATGCACAGTTTTCCTATTACAAGAAACTTCAAAAATATAGACCGTTTGCCGGAACCCGGGATTGAACCAGGGACCTTCAGATCTTCAGTATGACGCTCTCACAACTGACCTATTCCGGCTGTATTATAATCCCAATTCCTACCTTCATGAGAGTGGCAATGGAAAGTTGCGTTGAAAGATAGGTGATGACGTACACCTATTTCTGTGCGTTTTGTCTTTTAACATGCACAGTTTTCCTATTACAAAAACACTTCAGAAATAGAAACCGTTTGCCGGAACCCGGGATTGAACCAGGGACCTTCAGATCTTCAGTCTGACGCTCTCCCAACTGAGCTATTCCGGCTGTATTATGATCCCAATTCCTGCCTTCATGAGACTGTAAATGAAAAGTTGAAAGATAGGTGATGACGTAGCCTATTTCTGTGCGTTTTGTCTTTTAACATGCACAGTTTTCCTATTACAAAAACACTTCAGTAATAGAAACCGTTTGCCGGAACCCGGGATTGAACCAGGGACCTTCAGATCTTCAGTCTGACGCTCTCCCAACTGAGTTATTCCGGCTGTATTACGAAATCAATTCAAACCTTCATGAGAGTGGCAATGGAAAGTTGCGTTGAAAGATAGGTGATGACGTATATTTCTGTGCGTTTTGTCTTTTAACATGCACAGTTTTCCTATTACAAGAAACTTCAAAAATATAAACTGTTTGCCGGAACCCGGGATTGAACCAGGGGCCTTCAGATCTTCAGTCTGACGCTCTCCCAACTGAGCTATTCCGGCTGTATTATGATCCCAATTCCTACCTTCATAAGACTGGCAATGAAAAGTTGCGTTGAAAGATAGGTGATGACGTATATTTCTTTGCGTTTTGTCTTTTAACATGCGCAGTTTTGCTATTACAAGAAACTTCAAAAATAGAAACCATTTGCCGGAACCCGGGATTGAACCAGGGACCTTCAGTCTGACGCTCTCCCAACGGAGCTATTCCGGCTGTATTATGATCCCAATTCCTACCTTCATGAGAGTGGCAATGGAAAGTTGCGTTGAAGGATAGGTGATGACGTACACCTATTTCTGTGCGCTTTGTCTTTTAGCAGGCGCAGGTTTCTTACTACAAGAAACTTCACAAATAAGAAACGTTTGCCGGAACCTGGGATTGAACCAGGGACCTTCAGATCTTCAGTCTGACGATCTCCCAACTGAGCTATTCCGGCTGTATTATGATCCCAATTCCTACCTTCATGAGACTGGAAATGAAAAGTTGAAAGATAGGTGATGACGTAGACCTATTTCTGTGCGTTTTGTCTTTTAACATGCACAGTTTTCCTATTACAAAAACACTTCAGAAATAGAAACCGTTTGCCGGAACCCGGGATTGAACCAGGGACCTTCAGATCTTCAGTCTGACGCTCTCCCAACTGAGCTATTCCGGCTGTATTATGATCCCAATTCCTACCTTCATGCGACTGTAAATGAAAAGTTGAAAGATATGTGATGACGTAGCCTATTTCTGTGCGTTTTGTCTTTTAACATGCACAGTTTTCCTATTACAAGAAACTTCAAAAATATAGACCGTTTGCCGGAACCCGGGATTGAACCAGGGACCTTCAGATCTTCAGTATGACGCTCTCACAACTGACCTATTCCGGCTGTATTATAATCCCAATTCCTACCTTCATGAGAGTGGCAATGGAAAGTTGCGTTGAAGGATAGGTGATGACGTACACCTATTTCTGTGCGTTTTGTCTTTTAACATGCACAGTTTTCCTATTACAAAAACACTTCAGAAATAGAAACCGTTTGCCGGAACCCGGGATTGAACCAGGGACCTTCAGATCTTCAGTCTGACGCTCTCCCAACTGAGCTATTCCGGCTGTATTATGATCCCAATTCCTGCCTTCATGAGACTGTAAATGAAAAGTTGAAAGATAGGTGATGACGTAGCCTATTTCTGTGCGTTTTGTCTTTTAACATGCACAGTTTTCCTATTACAAAAACACTTCAGAAATAGAAACCGTTTGCCGGAACCCGGGATTGAACCAGGGACCTTCAGATCTTCAGTCTGACGCTCGCCCAACTGAGTTATTCCGGCTGTATTACGAAATCAATTCAAACCTTCATGAGAGTGGCAATGGAAAGTTGCGTTGAAAGATAGGTGATGACGTAGACCTATTTCTGTGCGTTTTGTCTTTCAACATGCACAGTTTTCCTATTACAAGAAACTTCAAAAATAGAAATCGTTTGCCGGAACCCGGGATTGAACCAGGGACCTTCAGATCTTCAGTCTGACGCTCTCCCAACTGAGCTATTCCGGCTGTATTATGATCCCAATTCCTACCTTCATGAGACTGGCAATGAAAAGTTGCGTTGAAAGATAGGTGATGACGTATATTTCTGTGCGCTTTGTCTTTTAATATGCGCAGTTTTCTTAATACAAGAAACTTCAAAAATATAGACCGTTTGCCGGAACCCGGGATTGAACCAGGGACCTTCAGATCTTCAGTATGACGCTCTCATAACTGACCTATTCCGGCTGTATTATAATCCCAATTCCTACCTTCATGAGAGTGGCAATGGAAAGTTGCGTTGAAGGATAGGTGATGACGTACACCTATTTCTGTGCGCTTTGTCTTTTAGCAGGCGCAGGTTTCTTACTACAAGAAACTTCACAAATAAGAACCGTTTGCCGGAACCTGGGATTGAACCAGGGACCTTCAGATCTTCAGTCTGACGCTCTCCCAACTGAGCTATTCCGGCTGTATTATGATCCCAATTCCTACCTTCATGAGACTGGAAATGAAAAGTTGAAAGATAGGTGATGACGTAGACCTATTTCTGTGCGTTTTGTCTTTTAACATGCACAGTTTTCCTTTTACAAAAACACTTCAGAAATAGAAACCGTTTGCCGGAACCCGGGATTGAACCAGGGACCTTCAGATCTTCAGTCTGACGCTCTCCCAACTGAGCTATTCCGGCTGTATTATGATCCCAATTCCTACCTTCATGCGACTGTAAATGAAAAGTTGAAAGATATGTGATGACGTAGCCTATTTCTGTGCGTTTTGTCTTTTAACATGCACAGTTTTCCTATTACAAGAAACTTCAAAAATATAGACCGTTTGCCGGAACCCGGGATTGAACCAGGGACCTTCAGATCTTCAGTATGACGCTCTCACAACTGACCTATTCCGGCTGTATTATAATCCCAATTCCTACCTTCATGAGAGTGGCAATGGAAAGTTGCGTTGAAGGATAGGTGATGACGTACACCTATTTCTGTGCGTTTTGTCTTTTAACATGCACAGTTTTCCTATTACAAAAACACTTCAGAAATAGAAACCGTTTGCCGGAACCCGGGATTGAACCAGGGACCTTCAGATCTTCAGTCTGACGCTCTCCCAACTGAGCTATTCCGGCTGTATTATGATCCCAATTCCTGCCTTCATGAGACTGTAAATGAAAAGTTGAAAGATAGGTGATGACGTAGCCTATTTCTGTGCGTTTTGTCTTTTAACATGCACAGTTTTCCTATTACAAAAACACTTCAGAAATAGAAACCGTTTGCCGGAACCCGGGATTGAACCAGGGACCTTCAGATCTTCAGTCTGACGCTCTCCCAACTGAGTTATTCCGGCTGTATTACGAAATCAATTCAAACCTTCATGAGAGTGGCAATGGAAAGTTGCGTTGAAAGATAGGTGATGACGTATATTTCTGTGCGTTTTGTCTTTTAACATGCACAGTTTTCCTATTACAAGAAACTTCAAAAATATAAACTGTTTGCCGGAACCCGGGATTGAACCAGGGGCCTTCAGATCTTCAGTCTGACGCTCTCCCAACTGAGCTATTCCGGCTGTATTATGATCCCAATTCCTACCTTCATAAGACTGGCAATGAAAAGTTGCGTTGAAAGATAGGTGATGACGTATATTTCTTTGCGTTTTGTCTTTTAACATGCGCAGTTTTGCTATTACAAGAAACTTCAAAAATAGAAACCATTTGCCGGAACCCGGGATTGAACCAGGGACCTTCAGTCTGACCCTCTCCCAACTGAGCTATTCCGGCTGTATTATGATCCCAATTCCTACCTTCATGAGAGTGGCAATGGAAAGTTGCGTTGAAGGATAGGTGATGACGTACACCTATTTCTGTGCGCTTTGTCTTTTAGCAGGCGCAGGTTTCTTACTACAAGAAACTTCACAAATAAGAACCGTTTGCCGGAACCTGGGATTGAACCAGGGACCTTCAGATCTTCAGTCTGACGATCTCCCAACTGAGCTATTCCGGCTGTATTATGATCCCAATTCCTACCTTCATGAGACTGGAAATGAAAAGTTGAAAGATAGGTGATGACGTAGACCTATTTCTGTGCGTTTTGTCTTTTAACATGCACAGTTTTCCTATTACAAAAACACTTCAGAAATAGAAACCGTTTGCCGGAACCCGGGATTGAACCAGGGACCTTCAGATCTTCAGTCTGACGCTCTCCCAACTGAGCTATTCCGGCTGTATTATGATCCCAATTCCTACCTTCATGCGACTGTAAATGAAAAGTTGAAAGATATGTGATGACGTAGCCTATTTCTGTGCGTTTTGTCTTTTAACATGCACAGTTTTCCTATTACAAGAAACTTCAAAAATATAGACCGTTTGCCGGAACCCGGGATTGAACCAGGGACCTTCAGATCTTCAGTATGACGCTCTCACAACTGACCTATTCCGGCTGTATTATAATCCCAATTCCTACCTTCATGAGAGTGGCAATGGAAAGTTGCGTTGAAGGATAGGTGATGACGTACACCTATTTCTGTGCGTTTTGTCTTTTAACATGCACAGTTTTCCTATTACAAAAACACTTCAGAAATAGAAACCGTTTGCCGGAACCCGGGATTGAACCAGGGACCTTCAGATCTTCAGTCTGACGCTCTCCCAACTGAGCTATTCCGGCTGTATTATGATCCCAATTCCTGCCTTCATGAGACTGTAAATGAAAAGTTGAAAGATAGGTGATGACGTAGCCTATTTCTGTGCGTTTTGTCTTTTAACATGCACAGTTTTCCTATTACAAAAACACTTCAGAAATAGA
This sequence comes from Hippasteria phrygiana, assembly GCA_037893225.1. NCBI lineage: Eukaryota > Metazoa > Echinodermata > Asteroidea > Valvatida > Goniasteridae > Hippasteria > Hippasteria phrygiana. The sequence continues at coordinate 262,993 of JAZGUH010000378.1, forward strand.
AACCGTTTGCCGGAACCCGGGATTGAACCAGGGACCTTCAGATCTTCAGTCTGACGCTCTCCCAACTGAGTTATTCCGGCTGTATTACGAAATCAATTCAAACCTTCATGAGAGTGGCAATGGAAAGTTGCGTTGAAAGATAGGTGATGACGTATATTTCTGTGCGTTTTGTCTTTTAACATGCACAGTTTTCCTATTACAAGAAACTTCAAAAATATAAACTGTTTGCCGGAACCCGGGATTGAACCAGGGGCCTTCAGATCTTCAGTCTGACGCTCTCCCAACTGAGCTATTCCGGCTGTATTATGATCCCAATTCCTACCTTCATAAGACTGGCAATGAAAAGTTGCGTTGAAAGATAGGTGATGACGTATATTTCTTTGCGTTTTGTCTTTTAACATGCGCAGTTTTGCTATTACAAGAAACTTCAAAAATAGAAACCGTTTGCCGGAACCCGGGATTGAACCAGGGACCTTCAGTCTGACGCTCTCCCAACTGAGCTATTCCGGCTGTATTATGATCCCAATTCCTACCTTCATGAGACTGTAAATGAAAAGTTGAAAGATAGGTGATGACGTAGCCTATTTCTGTGCGTTTTGTCTTTTAACATGCACAGTTTTCCTATTACAAGAAATTTCAAAAATATAGACCGTTTGCCGGAACCCGGGATTGAACCAGGGACCTTCAGATCTTCAGTATGACGCTCTCATAGTTGACCTATTCCGGCTGTATTATAATCCCAATTCCTACCTTCATGAGAGTGGCAATGGAAAGTTGCGTTGAAGGATAGGTGATGACGTACACCTATTTCTGTGCGTTTTGTCTTTTAACATGCACAGTTTTCCTATTACAAAAACACTTCAGAAATAGAAACCGTTTGCCGGAACCCGGGATTGAACCAGGGACCTTCAGATCTTCAGTCTGACGCTCCCCCAACTGAGCTATTCCGGCTGTGTTATGATCCCAATTCCTACCTTCATGAGACTGTAAATGAAAAGTTGAAAGATAGGTGATGACGTAGCCTATTTCTGTGCGTTTTGTCTTTTAACATGCACAGTTTTCCTATTACAAGAAACTTCAAAAATATAGACCGTTTGCCGGAACCCGGGATTGAACCAGGGACCTTCAGATCTTCAGTCTGACGCTCTCCCAACTGAGCTATTCCGGCTGTATTATGATCCCAATTCCTGCCTTCATGAGACTGTAAATGAAAAGTTGAAAGATAGGTGATGACGTAGCCTATTTCTGTGCGTTTTGTCTTTTAACATGCACAGTTTTCCTATTACAAAAACACTTCAGAAATAGAAACCGTTTGCCGGAACCCGGGATTGAACCAGGGACCTTCAGATCTTCAGTCTGACGCTCTCCCAACTGAGTTATTCCGGCTGTATTACGAAATCAATTCAAACCTTCATGAGAGTGGCAATGGAAAGTTGCGTTGAAAGATAGGTGATGACGTATATTTCTGTGCGTTTTGTCTTTTAACATGCACAGTTTTCCTATTACAAGAAACTTCAAAAATATAAACTGTTTGCCGGAACCCGGGATTGAACCAGGGGCCTTCAGATCTTCAGTCTGACGCTCTCCCAACTGAGCTATTCCGGCTGTATTATGATCCCAATTCCTACCTTCATAAGACTGGCAATGAAAAGTTGCGTTGAAAGATAGGTGATGACGTATATTTCTTTGCGTTTTGTCTTTTAACATGCGCAGTTTTGCTATTACAAGAAACTTCAAAAATAGAAACCGTTTGCCGGAACCCGGGATTGAACCAGGGACCTTCAGTCTGACGCTCTCCCAACTGAGCTATTCCGGCTGTATTATGATCCCAATTCCTACCTTCATGAGACTGTAAATGAAAAGTTGAAAGATAGGTGATGACGTAGCCTATTTCTGTGCGTTTTGTCTTTTAACATGCACAGTTTTCCTATTACAAGAAATTTCAAAAATATAGACCGTTTGCCGGAACCCGGGATTGAACCAGGGACCTTCAGATCTTCAGTATGACGCTCTCATAGTTGACCTATTCCGGCTGTATTATAATCCCAATTCCTACCTTCATGAGAGTGGCAATGGAAAGTTGCGTTGAAGGATAGGTGATGACGTACACCTATTTCTGTGCGTTTTGTCTTTTAACATGCACAGTTTTCCTATTACAAAAACACTTCAGAAATAGAAACCGTTTGCCGGAACCCGGGATTGAACCAGGGACCTTCAGATCTTCAGTCTGACGCTCCCCCAACTGAGCTATTCCGGCTGTGTGATGATCCCAATTCCTACCTTCATGAGACTGTAAATGAAAAGTTGAAAGATAGGTGATGACGTAGCCTATTTCTGTGCGTTTTGTCTTTTAACATGCACAGTTTTCCTATTACAAGAAACTTCAAAAATATAGACCGTTTGCCGGAACCCGGGATTGAACCAGGGACCTTCAGATCTTCAGTATGACGCTCTCACAACTGAGTTATTCCGGCTGTATTACGAAATCAATTCAAACCTTCATGAGAGTGGCAATGGAAAGTTGCGTTGAAAGATAGGTGATGACGTATATTTCTGTGCGTTTTGTCTTTTAACATGCACAGTTTTCCTATTACAAGAAACTTCAAAAATATAAACTGTTTGCCGGAACCCGGGATTGAACCAGGGGCCTTCAGATCTTCAGTCTGACGCTCTCCCAACTGAGCTATTCCGGCTGTATTATGATCCCAATTCCTACCTTCATAAGACTGGCAATGAAAAGTTGCGTTGAAAGATAGGTGATGACGTATATTTCTTTGCGTTTTGTCTTTTAACATGCGCAGTTTTGCTATTACAAGAAACTTCAAAAATAGAAACCGTTTGCCGGAACCCGGGATTGAACCAGGGACCTTCAGTCTGACGCTCTCCCAACTGAGCTATTCCGGCTGTATTATGATCCCAATTCCTACCTTCATGAGACTGGCAATGAAAAGTTGCGTTGAAAGATAGGTGATGACGTATATTTCTGTGCGCTTTGTCTTTTAATATGCGCAGTTTTCTTAATACAAGAAACTTCAAAAATATAGACCGTTTGCCGGAACCCGGGATTGAACCAGGGACCTTCAGATCTTCAGTATGACGCTCTCATAACTGACCTATTCCGGCTGTATTATAATCCCAATTCCTACCTTCATGAGAGTGGCAATGGAAAGTTGCGTTGAAGGATAGGTGATGACGTACACCTATTTCTGTGCGCTTTGTCTTTTAGCAGGCGCAGGTTTCTTACTACAAGAAACTTCACAAATAAGAACCGTTTGCCGGAACCTGGGATTGAACCAGGGACCTTCAGATCTTCAGTCTGACGCTCTCCCAACTGAGCTATTCCGGCTGTATTATGATCCCAATTCCTACCTTCATGAGACTGGAAATGAAAAGTTGAAAGATAGGTGATGACGTAGACCTATTTCTGTGCGTTTTGTCTTTTAACATGCACAGTTTTCCTTTTACAAAAACACTTCAGAAATAGAAACCGTTTGCCGGAACCCGGGATTGAACCAGGGACCTTCAGATCTTCAGTCTGACGCTCTCCCAACTGAGCTATTCCGGCTGTATTATGATCCCAATTCCTACCTTCATGCGACTGTAAATGAAAAGTTGAAAGATATGTGATGACGTAGCCTATTTCTGTGCGTTTTGTCTTTTAACATGCACAGTTTTCCTATTACAAGAAACTTCAAAAATATAGACCGTTTGCCGGAACCCGGGATTGAACCAGGGACCTTCAGATCTTCAGTATGACGCTCTCACAACTGACCTATTCCGGCTGTATTATAATCCCAATTCCTACCTTCATGAGAGTGGCAATGGAAAGTTGCGTTGAAGGATAGGTGATGACGTACACCTATTTCTGTGCGTTTTGTCTTTTAACATGCACAGTTTTCCTATTACAAAAACACTTCAGAAATAGAAACCGTTTGCCGGAACCCGGGATTGAACCAGGGACCTTCAGATCTTCAGTCTGACGCTCTCCCAACTGAGCTATTCCGGCTGTATTATGATCCCAATTCCTGCCTTCATGAGACTGTAAATGAAAAGTTGAAAGATAGGTGATGACGTAGCCTATTTCTGTGCGTTTTGTCTTTTAACATGCACAGTTTTCCTATTACAAAAACACTTCAGAAATAGAAACCGTTTGCCGGAACCCGGGATTGAACCAGGGACCTTCAGATCTTCAGTCTGACGCTCTCCCAACTGAGTTATTCCGGCTGTATTACGAAATCAATTCAAACCTTCATGAGAGTGGCAATGGAAAGTTGCGTTGAAAGATAGGTGATGACGTATATTTCTGTGCGTTTTGTCTTTTAACATGCACAGTTTTCCTATTACAAGAAACTTCAAAAATATAAACTGTTTGCCGGAACCCGGGATTGAACCAGGGGCCTTCAGATCTTCAGTCTGACGCTCTCCCAACTGAGCTATTCCGGCTGTATTATGATCCCAATTCCTACCTTCATAAGACTGGCAATGAAAAGTTGCGTTGAAAGATAGGTGATGACGTATATTTCTTTGCGTTTTGTCTTTTAACATGCGCAGTTTTGCTATTACAAGAAACTTCAAAAATAGAAACCATTTGCCGGAACCCGGGATTGAACCAGGGACCTTCAGTCTGACGCTCTCCCAACTGAGCTATTCCGGCTGTATTATGATCCCAATTCCTACCTTCATGAGAGTGGCAATGGAAAGTTGCGTTGAAGGATAGGTGATGACGTACACCTATTTCTGTGCGCTTTGTCTTTTAGCAGGCGCAGGTTTCTTACTACAAGAAACTTCACAAATAAGAACCGTTTGCCGGAACCTGGGATTGAACCAGGGACCTTCAGATCTTCAGTCTGACGATCTCCCAACTGAGCTATTCCGGCTGTATTATGATCCCAATTCCTACCTTCATGAGACTGGAAATGAAAAGTTGAAAGATAGGTGATGACGTAGACCTATTTCTGTGCGTTTTGTCTTTTAACATGCACAGTTTTCCTATTACAAAAACACTTCAGAAATAGAAACCGTTTGCCGGAACCCGGGATTGAACCAGGGACCTTCAGATCTTCAGTCTGACGCTCTCCCAACTGAGCTATTCCGGCTGTATTATGATCCCAATTCCTACCTTCATGCGACTGTAAATGAAAAGTTGAAAGATATGTGATGACGTAGCCTATTTCTGTGCGTTTTGTCTTTTAACATGCACAGTTTTCCTATTACAAGAAACTTCAAAAATATAGACCGTTTGCCGGAACCCGGGATTGAACCAGGGACCTTCAGATCTTCAGTATGACGCTCTCACAACTGACCTATTCCGGCTGTATTATAATCCCAATTCCTACCTTCATGAGAGTGGCAATGGAAAGTTGCGTTGAAGGATAGGTGATGACGTACACCTATTTCTGTGCGTTTTGTCTTTTAACATGCACAGTTTTCCTATTACAAAAACACTTCAGAAATAGAAACCGTTTGCCGGAACCCGGGATTGAACCAGGGACCTTCAGATCTTCAGTCTGACGCTCTCCCAACTGAGCTATTCCGGCTGTATTATGATCCCAATTCCTGCCTTCATGAGACTGTAAATGAAAAGTTGAAAGATAGGTGATGACGTAGCCTATTTCTGTGCGTTTTGTCTTTTAACATACACAGTTTTCCTATTACAAAAACACTTCAGAAATAGAAACCGTTTGCCGGAACCCGGGATTGAACCAGGGACCTTCAGATCTTCAGTCTGACGCTCTCCCAACTGAGTTATTCCGGCTGTATTACGAAATCAATTCAAACCTTCATGAGAGTGGCAATGGAAAGTTGCGTTGAAAGATAGGTGATGACGTATATTTCTGTGCGTTTTGTCTTTTAACATGCACAGTTTTCCTATTACAAGAAACTTCAAAAATATAAACTGTTTGCCGGAACCCGGGATTGAACCAGGGGCCTTCAGATCTTCAGTCTGACGCTCTCCCAACTGAGCTATTCCGGCTGTATTATGATCCCAATTCCTACCTTCATGCGACTGTAAATGAAAAGTTGAAAGATATGTGATGACGTAGCCTATTTCTGTGCGTTTTGTCTTTTAACATGCACAGTTTTCCTATTACAAGAAACTTCAAAAATATAGACCGTTTGCCGGAACCCGGGATTGAACCAGGGACCTTCAGATCTTCAGTATGACGCTCTCACAACTGACCTATTCCGGCTGTATTATAATCCCAATTCCTACCTTCATGAGAGTGGCAATGGAAAGTTGCGTTGAAGGATAGGTGATGACGTACACCTATTTCTGTGCGTTTTGTCTTTTAACATGCACAGTTTTCCTATTACAAAAACACTTCAGAAATAGAAACCGTTTGCCGGAACCCGGGATTGAACCAGGGACCTTCAGATCTTCAGTCTGACGCTCTCCCAACTGAGCTATTCCGGCTGTATTATGATCCCAATTCCTGCCTTCATGAGACTGTAAATGAAAAGTTGAAAGATAGGTGATGACGTAGCCTATTTCTGTGCGTTTTGTCTTTTAACATGCACAGTTTTCCTATTACAAAAACACTTCAGAAATAGAAACCGTTTGCCGGAACCCGGGATTGAACCAGGGACCTTCAGATCTTCAGTCTGACGCTCTCCCAACTGAGTTATTCCGGCTGTATTACGAAATCAATTCAAACCTTCATGAGAGTGGCAATGGAAAGTTGCGTTGAAAGATAGGTGATGACGTATATTTCTGTGCGTTTTGTCTTTTAACATGCACAGTTTTCCTATTACAAGAAACTTCAAAAATATAAACTGTTTGCCGGAACCCGGGATTGAACCAGGGGCCTTCAGATCTTCAGTCTGACGCTCTCCCAACTGAGCTATTCCGGCTGTATTATGATCCCAATTCCTACCTTCATAAGACTGGCAATGAAAAGTTGCGTTGAAAGATAGGTGATGACGTATATTTCTTTGCGTTTTGTCTTTTAACATGCGCAGTTTTGCTATTACAAGAAACTTCAAAAATAGAAACCGTTTGCCGGAACCCGGGATTGAACCAGGGACCTTCAGTCTGACGCTCTCCCAACTGAGCTATTCCGGCTGTATTATGATCCCAATTCCTACCTTCATGAGACTGTAAATGAAAAGTTGAAAGATAGGTGATGACGTAGCCTATTTCTGTGCGTTTTGTCTTTTAACATGCACAGTTTTCCTATTACAAGAAATTTCAAAAATATAGACCGTTTGCCGGAACCCGGGATTGAACCAGGGACCTTCAGATCTTCAGTATGACGCTCTCATAGTTGACCTATTCCGGCTGTATTATAATCCCAATTCCTACCTTCATGAGAGTGGCAATGGAAAGTTGCGTTGAAGGATAGGTGATGACGTACACCTATTTCTGTGCGTTTTGTCTTTTAACATGCACAGTTTTCCTATTACAAAAACACTTCAGAAATAGAAACCGTTTGCCGGAACCCGGGATTGAACCAGGGACCTTCAGATCTTCAGTCTGACGCTCCCCCAACTGAGCTATTCCGGCTGTGTTATGATCCCAATTCCTACCTTCATGAGACTGTAAATGAAAAGTTGAAAGATAGGTGATGACGTAGCCTATTTCTGTGCGTTTTGTCTTTTAACATGCACAGTTTTCCTATTACAAGAAACTTCAAAAATATAGACCGTTTGCCGGAACCCGGGATTGAACCAGGGACCTTCAGATCTTCAGTCTGACGCTCTCCCAACTGAGCTATTCCGGCTGTATTATGATCCCAATTCCTGCCTTCATGAGACTGTAAATGAAAAGTTGAAAGATAGGTGATGACGTAGCCTATTTCTGTGCGTTTTGTCTTTTAACATGCACAGTTTTCCTATTACAAAAACACTTCAGAAATAGAAACCGTTTGCCGGAACCCGGGATTGAACCAGGGACCTTCAGATCTTCAGTCTGACGCTCTCCCAACTGAGTTATTCCGGCTGTATTACGAAATCAATTCAAACCTTCATGAGAGTGGCAATGGAAAGTTGCGTTGAAAGATAGGTGATGACGTATATTTCTGTGCGTTTTGTCTTTTAACATGCACAGTTTTCCTATTACAAGAAACTTCAAAAATATAAACTGTTTGCCGGAACCCGGGATTGAACCAGGGGCCTTCAGATCTTCAGTCTGACGCTCTCCCAACTGAGCTATTCCGGCTGTATTATGATCCCAATTCCTACCTTCATAAGACTGGCAATGAAAAGTTGCGTTGAAAGATAGGTGATGACGTATATTTCTTTGCGTTTTGTCTTTTAACATGCGCAGTTTTGCTATTACAAGAAACTTCAAAAATAGAAACCGTTTGCCGGAACCCGGGATTGAACCAGGGACCTTCAGTCTGACGCTCTCCCAACTGAGCTATTCCGGCTGTATTATGATCCCAATTCCTACCTTCATGAGACTGTAAATGAAAAGTTGAAAGATAGGTGATGACGTAGCCTATTTCTGTGCGTTTTGTCTTTTAACATGCACAGTTTTCCTATTACAAGAAATTTCAAAAATATAGACCGTTTGCCGGAACCCGGGATTGAACCAGGGACCTTCAGATCTTCAGTATGACGCTCTCATAGTTGACCTATTCCGGCTGTATTATAATCCCAATTCCTACCTTCATGAGAGTGGCAATGGAAAGTTGCGTTGAAGGATAGGTGATGACGTACACCTATTTCTGTGCGTTTTGTCTTTTAACATGCACAGTTTTCCTATTACAAAAACACTTCAGAAATAGAAACCGTTTGCCGGAACCCGGGATTGAACCAGGGACCTTCAGATCTTCAGTCTGACGCTCCCCCAACTGAGCTATTCCGGCTGTGTTATGATCCCAATTCCTACCTTCATGAGACTGTAAATGAAAAGTTGAAAGATAGGTGATGACGTAGCCTATTTCTGTGCGTTTTGTCTTTTAACATGCACAGTTTTCCTATTACAAGAAACTTCAAAAATATAGACCGTTTGCCGGAACCCGGGATTGAACCAGGGACCTTCAGATCTTCAGTATGACGCTCTCACAACTGAGTTATTCCGGCTGTATTACGAAATCAATTCAAACCTTCATGAGAGTGGCAATGGAAAGTTGCGTTGAAAGATAGGTGATGACGTATATTTCTGTGCGTTTTGTCTTTTAACATGCACAGTTTTCCTATTACAAGAAACTTCAAAAATATAAACTGTTTGCCGGAACCCGGGATTGAACCAGGGGCCTTCAGATCTTCAGTCTGACGCTCTCCCAACTGAGCTATTCCGGCTGTATTATGATCCCAATTCCTACCTTCATAAGACTGGCAATGAAAAGTTGCGTTGAAAGATAGGTGATGACGTATATTTCTTTGCGTTTTGTCTTTTAACATGCGCAGTTTTGCTATTACAAGAAACTTCAAAAATAGAAACCGTTTGCCGGAACCCGGGATTGAACCAGGGACCTTCAGTCTGACGCTCTCCCAACTGAGCTATTCCGGCTGTATTATGATCCCAATTCCTACCTTCATGAGACTGGCAATGAAAAGTTGCGTTGAAAGATAGGTGATGACGTATATTTCTGTGCGCTTTGTCTTTTAATATGCGCAGTTTTCTTAATACAAGAAACTTCAAAAATATAGACCGTTTGCCGGAACCCGGGATTGAACCAGGGACCTTCAGATCTTCAGTATGACGCTCTCATAACTGACCTATTCCGGCTGTATTATAATCCCAATTCCTACCTTCATGAGAGTGGCAATGGAAAGTTGCGTTGAAGGATAGGTGATGACGTACACCTATTTCTGTGCGCTTTGTCTTTTAGCAGGCGCAGGTTTCTTACTACAAGAAACTTCACAAATAAGAACCGTTTGCCGGAACCTGGGATTGAACCAGGGACCTTCAGATCTTCAGTCTGACGCTCTCCCAACTGAGCTATTCCGGCTGTATTATGATCCCAATTCCTACCTTCATGAGACTGGAAATGAAAAGTTGAAAGATAGGTGATGACGTAGACCTATTTCTGTGCGTTTTGTCTTTTAACATGCACAGTTTTCCTTTTACAAAAACACTTCAGAAATAGAAACCGTTTGCCGGAACCCGGGATTGAACCAGGGACCTTCAGATCTTCAGTCTGACGCTCTCCCAACTGAGCTATTCCGGCTGTATTATGATCCCAATTCCTACCTTCATGCGACTGTAAATGAAAAGTTGAAAGATATGTGATGACGTAGCCTATTTCTGTGCGTTTTGTCTTTTAACATGCACAGTTTTCCTATTACAAGAAACTTCAAAAATATAGACCGTTTGCCGGAACCCGGGATTGAACCAGGGACCTTCAGATCTTCAGTATGACGCTCTCACAACTGACCTATTCCGGCTGTATTATAATCCCAATTCCTACCTTCATGAGAGTGGCAATGGAAAGTTGCGTTGAAGGATAGGTGATGACGTACACCTATTTCTGTGCGTTTTGTCTTTTAACATGCACAGTTTTCCTATTACAAAAACACTTCAGAAATAGAAACCGTTTGCCGGAACCCGGGATTGAACCAGGGACCTTCAGATCTTCAGTCTGACGCTCTCCCAACTGAGCTATTCCGGCTGTATTATGATCCCAATTCCTGCCTTCATGAGACTGTAAATGAAAAGTTGAAAGATAGGTGATGACGTAGCCTATTTCTGTGCGTTTTGTCTTTTAACATGCACAGTTTTCCTATTACAAAAACACTTCAGAAATAGAAACCGTTTGCCGGAACCCGGGATTGAACCAGGGACCTTCAGATCTTCAGTCTGACGCTCTCCCAACTGAGTTATTCCGGCTGTATTACGAAATCAATTCAAACCTTCATGAGAGTGGCAATGGAAAGTTGCGTTGAAAGATAGGTGATGACGTATATTTCTGTGCGTTTTGTCTTTTAACATGCACAGTTTTCCTATTACAAGAAACTTCAAAAATATAAACTGTTTGCCGGAACCCGGGATTGAACCAGGGGCCTTCAGATCTTCAGTCTGACGCTCTCCCAACTGAGCTATTCCGGCTGTATTATGATCCCAATTCCTACCTTCATAAGACTGGCAATGAAAAGTTGCGTTGAAAGATAGGTGATGACGTATATTTCTTTGCGTTTTGTCTTTTAACATGCGCAGTTTTGCTATTACAAGAAACTTCAAAAATAGAAACCGTTTGCCGGAACCCGGGATTGAACCAGGGACCTTCAGTCTGACGCTCTCCCAACTGAGCTATTCCGGCTGTATTATGATCCCAATTCCTACCTTCATGAGACTGTAAATGAAAAGTTGAAAGATAGGTGATGACGTAGCCTATTTCTGTGCGTTTTGTCTTTTAACATGCACAGTTTTCCTATTACAAGAAATTTCAAAAATATAGACCGTTTGCCGGAACCCGGGATTGAACCAGGGACCTTCAGATCTTCAGTATGACGCTCTCATAGTTGACCTATTCCGGCTGTATTATAATCCCAATTCCTACCTTCATGAGAGTGGCAATGGAAAGTTGCGTTGAAGGATAGGTGATGACGTACACCTATTTCTGTGCGTTTTGTCTTTTAACATGCACAGTTTTCCTATTACAAAAACACTTCAGAAATAGAAACCGTTTGCCGGAACCCGGGATTGAACCAGGGACCTTCAGATCTTCAGTCTGACGCTCCCCCAACTGAGCTATTCCGGCTGTGTTATGATCCCAATTCCTACCTTCATGAGACTGTAAATGAAAAGTTGAAAGATAGGTGATGACGTAGCCTATTTCTGTGCGTTTTGTCTTTTAACATGCACAGTTTTCCTATTACAAGAAACTTCAAAAATATAGACCGTTTGCCGGAACCCGGGATTGAACCAGGGACCTTCAGATCTTCAGTATGACGCTCTCACAACTGAGTTATTCCGGCTGTATTACGAAATCAATTCAAACCTTCATGAGAGTGGCAATGGAAAGTTGCGTTGAAAGATAGGTGATGACGTATATTTCTGTGCGTTTTGTCTTTTAACATGCACAGTTTTCCTATTACAAGAAACTTCAAAAATATAAACTGTTTGCCGGAACCCGGGATTGAACCAGGGGCCTTCAGATCTTCAGTCTGACGCTCTCCCAACTGAGCTATTCCGGCTGTATTATGATCCCAATTCCTACCTTCATAAGACTGGCAATGAAAAGTTGCGTTGAAAGATAGGTGATGACGTATATTTCTTTGCGTTTTGTCTTTTAACATGCGCAGTTTTGCTATTACAAGAAACTTCAAAAATAGAAACCGTTTGCCGGAACCCGGGATTGAACCAGGGACCTTCAGTCTGACGCTCTCCCAACTGAGCTATTCCGGCTGTATTATGATCCCAATTCCTACCTTCATGAGACTGGCAATGAAAAGTTGCGTTGAAAGATAGGTGATGACGTATATTTCTGTGCGCTTTGTCTTTTAATATGCGCAGTTTTCTTAATACAAGAAACTTCAAAAATATAGACCGTTTGCCGGAACCCGGGATTGAACCAGGGACCTTCAGATCTTCAGTATGACGCTCTCATAACTGACCTATTCCGGCTGTATTATAATCCCAATTCCTACCTTCATGAGAGTGGCAATGGAAAGTTGCGTTGAAGGATAGGTGATGACGTACACCTATTTCTGTGCGCTTTGTCTTTTAGCAGGCGCAGGTTTCTTACTACAAGAAACTTCACAAATAAGAACCGTTTGCCGGAACCTGGGATTGAACCAGGGACCTTCAGATCTTCAGTCTGACGCTCTCCCAACTGAGCTATTCCGGCTGTATTATGATCCCAATTCCTACCTTCATGAGACTGGAAATGAAAAGTTGAAAGATAGGTGATGACGTAGACCTATTTCTGTGCGTTTTGTCTTTTAACATGCACAGTTTTCCTTTTACAAAAACACTTCAGAAATAGAAACCGTTTGCCGGAACCCGGGATTGAACCAGGGACCTTCAGATCTTCAGTCTGACGCTCTCCCAACTGAGCTATTCCGGCTGTATTATGATCCCAATTCCTACCTTCATGCGACTGTAAATGAAAAGTTGAAAGATATGTGATGACGTAGCCTATTTCTGTGCGTTTTGTCTTTTAACATGCACAGTTTTCCTATTACAAGAAACTTCAAAAATATAGACCGTTTGCCGGAACCCGGGATTGAACCAGGGACCTTCAGATCTTCAGTATGACGCTCTCACAACTGACCTATTCCGGCTGTATTATAATCCCAATTCCTACCTTCATGAGAGTGGCAATGGAAAGTTGCGTTGAAGGATAGGTGATGACGTACACCTATTTCTGTGCGTTTTGTCTTTTAACATGCACAGTTTTCCTATTACAAAAACACTTCAGAAATAGAAACCGTTTGCCGGAACCCGGGATTGAACCAGGGACCTTCAGATCTTCAGTCTGACGCTCTCCCAACTGAGCTATTCCGGCTGTATTATGATCCCAATTCCTGCCTTCATGAGACTGTAAATGAAAAGTTGAAAGATAGGTGATGACGTAGCCTATTTCTGTGCGTTTTGTCTTTTAACATGCACAGTTTTCCTATTACAAAAACACTTCAGAAATAGAAACCGTTTGCCGGAACCCGGGATTGAACCAGGGACCTTCAGATCTTCAGTCTGACGCTCTCCCAACTGAGTTATTCCGGCTGTATTACGAAATCAATTCAAACCTTCATGAGAGTGGCAATGGAAAGTTGCGTTGAAAGATAGGTGATGACGTATATTTCTGTGCGTTTTGTCTTTTAACATGCACAGTTTTCCTATTACAAGAAACTTCAAAAATATAAACTGTTTGCCGGAACCCGGGATTGAACCAGGGGCCTTCAGATCTTCAGTCTGACGCTCTCCAAACTGAGCTATTCCGGCTGTATTATGATCCCAATTCCTACCTTCATAAGACTGGCAATGAAAAGTTGCGTTGAAAGATAGGTGATGACGTATATTTCTTTGCGTTTTGTCTTTTAACATGCGCAGTTTTGCTATTACAAGAAACTTCAAAAATAGAAACCGTTTGCCGGAACCCGGGATTGAACCAGGGACCTTCAGTCTGACGCTCTCCAAACTGAGCTATTCCGGCTGTATTATGATCCCAATTCCTACCTTCATGAGACTGTAAATGAAAAGTTGAAAGATAGGTGATGACGTAGCCTATTTCTGTGCGTTTTGTCTTTTAACATGCACAGTTTTCCTATTACAAGAAATTTCAAAAATATAGACCGTTTGCCGGAACCCGGGATTGAACCAGGGACCTTCAGATCTTCAGTATGACGCTCTCATAGTTGACCTATTCCGGCTGTATTATAATCCCAATTCCTACCTTCATGAGAGTGGCAATGGAAAGTTGCGTTGAAGGATAGGTGATGACGTACACCTATTTCTGTGCGTTTTGTCTTTTAACATGCACAGTTTTCCTATTACAAAAACACTTCAGAAATAGAAACCGTTTGCCGGAACCCGGGATTGAACCAGGGACCTTCAGATCTTCAGTCTGACGCTCCCCCAACTGAGCTATTCCGGCTGTGTTATGATCCCAATTCCTACCTTCATGAGACTGTAAATGAAAAGTTGAAAGATAGGTGATGACGTAGCCTATTTCTGTGCGTTTTGTCTTTTAACATGCACAGTTTTCCTATTACAAGAAACTTCAAAAATATAGACCGTTTGCCGGAACCCGGGATTGAACCAGGGACCTTCAGATCTTCAGTATGACGCTCTCACAACTGAGTTATTCCGGCTGTATTACGAAATCAATTCAAACCTTCATGAGAGTGGCAATGGAAAGTTGCGTTGAAAGATAGGTGATGACGTATATTTCTGTGCGTTTTGTCTTTTAACATGCACAGTTTTCCTATTACAAGAAACTTCAAAAATATAAACTGTTTGCCGGAACCCGGGATTGAACCAGGGGCCTTCAGATCTTCAGTCTGACGCTCTCCCAACTGAGCTATTCCGGCTGTATTATGATCCCAATTCCTACCTTCATAAGACTGGCAATGAAAAGTTGCGTTGAAAGATAGGTGATGACGTATATTTCTTTGCGTTTTGTCTTTTAACATGCGCAGTTTTGCTATTACAAGAAACTTCAAAAATAGAAACCGTTTGCCGGAACCCGGGATTGAACCAGGGACCTTCAGTCTGACGCTCTCCCAACTGAGCTATTCCGGCTGTATTATGATCCCAATTCCTACCTTCATGCGACTGTAAATGAAAAGTTGAAAGATAGGTGATGACGTTGACCTATTTCTGTGCGTTTTGTCTTTTAACATGCACAGTTTTCCTATTACAAAAACACTTCAGAAATAGAAACCGTTTGCCGGAACCCGGGATTGAACCAGGGACCTTCAGATCTTCAGTCTGACGCTCTCCCAACTGAGCTATTCCGGCTGTGTTATGATCCCAATTCCTACCTTCATGAGACTGTAAATGAAAAGTTGAAAGATAGGTGATGACGTAGCCTATTTCTGTGCGTTTTGTCTTTTAACATGCACAGTTTTCCTATTACAAGAAACTTCAAAAATAGAAATCGTTTGCCGGAACCCGGGATTGAACCAGGGACCTTCAGATCTTCAGTCTGACGCTCTCCCAACTGAGCTATTCCGGCTGTATTATGATCCCAATTCCTACCTTCATGAGAGTGGCAATGAAAAGTTGCGTTGAAAGATAGGTGATGACGTATATTTCTGTGCGCTTTGTCTTTTAATATGCGCAGTTTTCTTAATACAAGAAACTTCACAAATAAAAACCGTTTGCCGGAACCCGGGATTGAACCAGGGACTATTCCGGCTGTATTATGATCCCAATTCCTACCTTCATGAGACTGTAAATGAAAAGTTGAAAGATAGGTGATGACGTATACCTATTTCTATGCGTTTTGTCTTTTAACATGCGCAGTTTTCTTATTACAAAAAAACTTCAGAAATAGAAACCGTTTGCCGGAACCCGGGATTGAACCAGGGACCTTCAGATCTTCAGTCTGACGCTCTCCCAACTGAGCTATTCCGGCTGTATTACGAACCCAATTCCTACCTTCATGAGACTGGCAATGAAAAGTTGCGTTGAAAGATAGGCGATGACGTAGACCTATTTCTTTGCGTTTTGTCTTTTAACATGCACAGTTTTCCTATTACAAGAAACTTCAAAAATATATACCGTTTGCCGGAACCCGGGATTGAACCAGGGACCTTCAGATCTTCAGTCTGACGCTCTCCCAACTGAGCTATTCCGGCTGTATTATGATCCCAATTCCTACCTTCATGAGACTGTAAATGAAAAGTTGAAAGATAGGTGATGACGTAGCCTATTTCTGTGCGTTTTGTCTTTTAACATGCACAGTTTTCCTATTACAAGAAACTTCAAAAATATATACCGTTTGCCGGAACCCGGGATTGAACCAGGGACCTTCAGATCTTCAGTCTGACGCTCTCCCAACTGAGCTATTCCGGCTGTATTATGATCCCAATTCCTACCTTCATGAGACTGGCAATGAAAAGTTGCGTTGAAAGATAGGTGATGACGTATATTTCTGTGCGCTTTGTCTTTTAATATGCGCAGTTTTCTTAATACAAGAAACTTCACAAATAAAAACCGTTTGCCGGAACCCGGGATTGAACCAGGGACTATTCCGGCTGTATTATGATCCCAATTCCTACCTTCATGAGACTGTAAATGAAAAGTTGAAAGATAGGTGATGACGTATACCTATTTCTATGCGTTTTGTCTTTTAACATGCGCAGTTTTCTTATTACAAAAACACTTCAGAAATAGAAACCGTTTGCCGGAACCCGGGATTGAACCAGGGACCTTCAGATCTTCAGTCTGACGCTCTCCCAACTGAGCTATTCCGGCTGTATTATGATCCCAATTCCTACCTTCATGAGACTGTAAATGAAAAGTTGAAAGATAGGTGATGACGTAGCCTATTTCTGTGCGTTTTGTCTTTTAACATGCACAGTTTTCCTATTACAAGAAACTTCAAAAATATAGACCGTTTGCCGGAACCCGGGATTGAACCAGGGACCTTCAGATCTTCAGTATGACGCTCTCATAACTGACCTATTCCGGCTATATTATAATCCCAATTCCTACCTTCATGAGAGTGGCAATGGAAAGTTGCGTTGAAGGATAGGTGATGACGTACACCTATTTCTGTGCGTTTTGTCTTTTAACATGCACAGTTTTCCTATTACAAAAACACTTCAGAAATAGAAACCGTTTGCCGGAACCCGGGATTGAACCAGGGACCTTCAGATCTTCAGTCTGACGCTCTCCCAACTGAGCTATTCCGGCTGTATTATGATCCCAATTCCTACCTTCATGAGACTGTAAATGAAAAGTTGAAAGATAGGTGATGACGTATACCTATTTCTATGCGTTTTGTCTTTTAACATGCGCAGTTTTCTTATTACAAAAAAACTTCAGAAATAGAAACCGTTTGCCGGAACCCGGGATTGAACCAGGGACCTTCAGATCTTCAGTCTGACGCTCTCCCAACTGAGCTATTCCGGCTGTATTACGAACCCAATTCCTACCTTCATGCGACTGGCAATGAAAAGTTGCGTTGAAAGATAGGCGATGACGTAGACCTATTTCTTTGCGTTTTGTCTATTAACATGCACAGTTTTCCTATTACAAGAAACTTCAAAAATATATACCGTTTGCCGGAACCCGGGATTGACCCAGGGACCTTCAGATCTGACGTAGCCTATTTCTTTGCGTTTTGCTTTTAACATGCGCAGTTTTGTTATTACAAGAAACTTCAAAAATAAGAACCGTTTGCCGGAACCCGGGATTGAACCAGGGACCTTCAGATCTTCAGTCTGACGCTCTCCCAACTGAGCTATTCCGGCTGTATTACGAAATCAATTCAAACCTTCATGAGAGTGGCAATGGAAAGTTGCGTTGAAAGATAGGTGATGACGTATATTTCTGTGCGTTTTGTCTTTTAACATGCACAGTTTTCCTATTACAAGAAACTTCAAAAATATAAACTGTTTGCCGGAACCCGGGATTGAACCAGGGGCCTTCAGATCTTCAGTCTGACGCTCTCCCAACTGAGCTATTACGGCTGTATTATGATCCCAATTCCTACCTTCATAAGACTGGCAATGAAAAGTTGCGTTGAAAGATAGGTGATGACGTATATTTCTTTGCGTTTTGTCTTTTAACATGCGCAGTTTTGCTATTACAAGAAACTTCAAAAATAGAAACCGTTTGCCGGAACCCGGGATTGAACCAGGGACCTTCAGTCTGACGCTCTTCCAACTGAGCTATTCCGGCTGTATTATGATCCCAATTCCTACCTTCATGAGACTGTAAATGAAAAGTTGAAAGATAGGTGATGACGTAGCCTATTTCTGTGCGTTTTGTCTTTTAACATGCACAGTTTTCCTATTACAAGAAACTTCAAAAATATAGACCGTTTGCCGGAACCCGGGATTGAACCAGGGACCTTCAGATCTTCAGTATGACGCTCTCATAACTGACCTATTCCGGCTGTATTATAATCCCAATTCCTACCTTCATGAGAGTGGCAATGGAAAGTTGCGTTGAAGGATAGGTGATGACGTACACCTATTTCTGTGCGCTTTGTCTTTTAGCAGGCGCAGGTTTCTTACTACAAGAAACTTCACAAATAAGAACCGTTTGCCGGAACCTGGGATTGAACCAGGGACCTTCAGATCTTCAGTCTGACGCTCTCCCAACTGAGCTATTCCGGCTGTATTATGATCCCAATTCCTACCTTCATGAGACTGGAAATGAAAAGTTGAAAGATAGGTGATGACGTAGACCTATTTCTGTGCGTTTTGTCTTTCAACATGCACAGTTTTCCTATTACAAGAAACTTCAAAAATAGAAATCGTTTGCCGGAACTCGGGATTGAACCAGGGACCTTCAGATCTTCAGTCTGACGCTCTCCCAACTGAGCTATTCCGGCTGTATTATGATCCCAATTCCTACCTTCATGAGACTGTAAATGAAAAGTTGAAAGATAGGTGATGACGTAGCCTATTTCTGTGCGTTTTGTCTTTTAACATGCACAGTTTTCCTATTACAAGAAATTTCAAAAATATAGACCGTTTGCCGGAACCCGGGATTGAACCAGGGACCTTCAGATCTTCAGTATGACGCTCTCATAGTTGACCTATTCCGGCTGTATTATAATCCCAATTCCTACCTTCATGAGAGTGGCAATGGAAAGTTGCGTTGAAGGATAGGTGATGACGTACACCTATTTCTGTGCGTTTTGTCTTTTAACATGCACAGTTTTCCTATTACAAAAACACTTCAGAAATAGAAACCGTTTGCCGGAACCCGGGATTGAACCAGGGACCTTCAGATCTTCAGTCTGACGCTCCCCCAACTGAGCTATTCCGGCTGTGTTATGATCCCAATTCCTACCTTCATGAGACTGTAAATGAAAAGTTGAAAGATAGGTGATGACGTAGCCTATTTCTGTGCGTTTTGTCTTTTAACATGCACAGTTTTCCTATTACAAGAAACTTCAAAAATATAGACCGTTTGCCGGAACCCGGGATTGAACCAGGGACCTTCAGATCTTCAGTATGACGCTCTCACAACTGAGTTATTCCGGCTGTATTACGAAATCAATTCAAACCTTCATGAGAGTGGCAATGGAAAGTTGCGTTGAAAGATAGGTGATGACGTATATTTCTGTGCGTTTTGTCTTTTAACATGCACAGTTTTCCTATTACAAGAAACTTCAAAAATATAAACTGTTTGCCGGAACCCGGGATTGAACCAGGGGCCTTCAGATCTTCAGTCTGACGCTCTCCCAACTGAGCTATTCCGGCTGTATTATGATCCCAATTCCTACCTTCATAAGACTGGCAATGAAAAGTTGCGTTGAAAGATAGGTGATGACGTATATTTCTTTGCGTTTTGTCTTTTAACATGCGCAGTTTTGCTATTACAAGAAACTTCAAAAATAGAAACCGTTTGCCGGAACCCGGGATTGAACCAGGGACCTTCAGTCTGACGCTCTCCCAACTGAGCTATTCCGGCTGTATTATGATCCCAATTCCTACCTTCATGCGACTGTAAATGAAAAGTTGAAAGATAGGTGATGACGTTGACCTATTTCTGTGCGTTTTGTCTTTTAACATGCACAGTTTTCCTATTACAAAAACACTTCAGAAATAGAAACCGTTTGCCGGAACCCGGGATTGAACCAGGGACCTTCAGATCTTCAGTCTGACGCTCTCCCAACTGAGCTATTCCGGCTGTGTTATGATCCCAATTCCTACCTTCATGAGACTGTAAATGAAAAGTTGAAAGATAGGTGATGACGTAGCCTATTTCTGTGCGTTTTGTCTTTTAACATGCACAGTTTTCCTATTACAAGAAACTTCAAAAATAGAAATCGTTTGCCGGAACCCGGGATTGAACCAGGGACCTTCAGATCTTCAGTCTGACGCTCTCCCAACTGAGCTATTCCGGCTGTATTATGATCCCAATTCCTACCTTCATGAGAGTGGCAATGAAAAGTTGCGTTGAAAGATAGGTGATGACGTATATTTCTGTGCGCTTTGTCTTTTAATATGCGCAGTTTTCTTAATACAAGAAACTTCACAAATAAAAACCGTTTGCCGGAACCCGGGATTGAACCAGGGACTATTCCGGCTGTATTATGATCCCAATTCCTACCTTCATGAGACTGTAAATGAAAAGTTGAAAGATAGGTGATGACGTATACCTATTTCTATGCGTTTTGTCTTTTAACATGCGCAGTTTTCTTATTACAAAAAAACTTCAGAAATAGAAACCGTTTGCCGGAACCCGGGATTGAACCAGGGACCTTCAGATCTTCAGTCTGACGCTCTCCCAACTGAGCTATTCCGGCTGTATTACGAACCCAATTCCTACCTTCATGAGACTGGCAATGAAAAGTTGCGTTGAAAGATAGGCGATGACGTAGACCTATTTCTTTGCGTTTTGTCTTTTAACATGCACAGTTTTCCTATTACAAGAAACTTCAAAAATATATACCGTTTGCCGGAACCCGGGATTGAACCAGGGACCTTCAGATCTTCAGTCTGACGCTCTCCCAACTGAGCTATTCCGGCTGTATTATGATCCCAATTCCTACCTTCATGAGACTGTAAATGAAAAGTTGAAAGATAGGTGATGACGTAGCCTATTTCTGTGCGTTTTGTCTTTTAACATGCACAGTTTTCCTATTACAAGAAACTTCAAAAATATATACCGTTTGCCGGAACCCGGGATTGAACCAGGGACCTTCAGATCTTCAGTCTGACGCTCTCCCAACTGAGCTATTCCGGCTGTATTATGATCCCAATTCCTACCTTCATGAGACTGGCAATGAAAAGTTGCGTTGAAAGATAGGTGATGACGTATATTTCTGTGCGCTTTGTCTTTTAATATGCGCAGTTTTCTTAATACAAGAAACTTCACAAATAAAAACCGTTTGCCGGAACCCGGGATTGAACCAGGGACTATTCCGGCTGTATTATGATCCCAATTCCTACCTTCATGAGACTGTAAATGAAAAGTTGAAAGATAGGTGATGACGTATACCTATTTCTATGCGTTTTGTCTTTTAACATGCGCAGTTTTCTTATTACAAAAACACTTCAGAAATAGAAACCGTTTGCCGGAACCCGGGATTGAACCAGGGACCTTCAGATCTTCAGTCTGACGCTCTCCCAACTGAGCTATTCCGGCTGTATTATGATCCCAATTCCTACCTTCATGAGACTGTAAATGAAAAGTTGAAAGATAGGTGATGACGTAGCCTATTTCTGTGCGTTTTGTCTTTTAACATGCACAGTTTTCCTATTACAAGAAACTTCAAAAATATAGACCGTTTGCCGGAACCCGGGATTGAACCAGGGACCTTCAGATCTTCAGTATGACGCTCTCATAACTGACCTATTCCGGCTATATTATAATCCCAATTCCTACCTTCATGAGAGTGGCAATGGAAAGTTGCGTTGAAGGATAGGTGATGACGTACACCTATTTCTGTGCGTTTTGTCTTTTAACATGCACAGTTTTCCTATTACAAAAACACTTCAGAAATAGAAACCGTTTGCCGGAACCCGGGATTGAACCAGGGACCTTCAGATCTTCAGTCTGACGCTCTCCCAACTGAGCTATTCCGGCTGTATTATGATCCCAATTCCTACCTTCATGAGACTGTAAATGAAAAGTTGAAAGATAGGTGATGACGTATACCTATTTCTATGCGTTTTGTCTTTTAACATGCGCAGTTTTCTTATTACAAAAAAACTTCAGAAATAGAAACCGTTTGCCGGAACCCGGGATTGAACCAGGGACCTTCAGATCTTCAGTCTGACGCTCTCCCAACTGAGCTATTCCGGCTGTATTACGAACCCAATTCCTACCTTCATGCGACTGGCAATGAAAAGTTGCGTTGAAAGATAGGCGATGACGTAGACCTATTTCTTTGCGTTTTGTCTATTAACATGCACAGTTTTCCTATTACAAGAAACTTCAAAAATATATACCGTTTGCCGGAACCCGGGATTGACCCAGGGACCTTCAGATCTGACGTAGCCTATTTCTTTGCGTTTTGCTTTTAACATGCGCAGTTTTGTTATTACAAGAAACTTCAAAAATAAGAACCGTTTGCCGGAACCCGGGATTGAACCAGGGACCTTCAGATCTTCAGTCTGACGCTCTCCCAACTGAGCTATTCCGGCTGTATTACGAAATCAATTCAAACCTTCATGAGAGTGGCAATGGAAAGTTGCGTTGAAAGATAGGTGATGACGTATATTTCTGTGCGTTTTGTCTTTTAACATGCACAGTTTTCCTATTACAAGAAACTTCAAAAATATAAACTGTTTGCCGGAACCCGGGATTGAACCAGGGGCCTTCAGATCTTCAGTCTGACGCTCTCCCAACTGAGCTATTACGGCTGTATTATGATCCCAATTCCTACCTTCATAAGACTGGCAATGAAAAGTTGCGTTGAAAGATAGGTGATGACGTATATTTCTTTGCGTTTTGTCTTTTAACATGCGCAGTTTTGCTATTACAAGAAACTTCAAAAATAGAAACCGTTTGCCGGAACCCGGGATTGAACCAGGGACCTTCAGTCTGACGCTCTTCCAACTGAGCTATTCCGGCTGTATTATGATCCCAATTCCTACCTTCATGAGACTGTAAATGAAAAGTTGAAAGATAGGTGATGACGTAGCCTATTTCTGTGCGTTTTGTCTTTTAACATGCACAGTTTTCCTATTACAAGAAACTTCAAAAATATAGACCGTTTGCCGGAACCCGGGATTGAACCAGGGACCTTCAGATCTTCAGTATGACGCTCTCATAACTGACCTATTCCGGCTGTATTATAATCCCAATTCCTACCTTCATGAGAGTGGCAATGGAAAGTTGCGTTGAAGGATAGGTGATGACGTACACCTATTTCTGTGCGCTTTGTCTTTTAGCAGGCGCAGGTTTCTTACTACAAGAAACTTCACAAATAAGAACCGTTTGCCGGAACCTGGGATTGAACCAGGGACCTTCAGATCTTCAGTCTGACGCTCTCCCAACTGAGCTATTCCGGCTGTATTATGATCCCAATTCCTACCTTCATGAGACTGGAAATGAAAAGTTGAAAGATAGGTGATGACGTAGACCTATTTCTGTGCGTTTTGTCTTTCAACATGCACAGTTTTCCTATTACAAGAAACTTCAAAAATAGAAATCGTTTGCCGGAACTCGGGATTGAACCAGGGACCTTCAGATCTTCAGTCTGACGCTCTCCCAACTGAGCTATTCCGGCTGTATTATGATCCCAATTCCTACCTTCATGAGACTGTAAATGAAAAGTTGAAAGATAGGTGATGACGTAGCCTATTTCTGTGCGTTTTGTCTTTTAACATGCACAGTTTTCCTATTACAAGAAACTTCAAAAATATATACCGTTTGCCGGAACCCGGGATTGAACCAGAGACCTTCAGATCTTCAGTCTGACGCTCTCCCAACTGAGCTATTCCGGCTGTATTACGAAATCAATTCAAACCTTCATGAGAGTGGCAATGGAAAGTTGCGTTGAAAGATAGGTGATGACGTATATTTCTGTGCGTTTTGTCTTTTAACATGCACAGTTTTCCTATTACAAGAAACTTCAAAAATATAAACTGTTTGCCGGAACCCGGGATTGAACCAGGGGCCTTCAGATCTTCAGTCTGACGCTCTCATAACTGACCTATTCCGGCTGTATTATGATCCCAATTCCTACCTTCATGCGACTGTAAATGAAAAGTTGAAAGATAGGTGATGACGTAGCCTATTTCTGTGCGTTTTGTCTTTTAACATGCACAGTTTTCCTATTACAAAAACACTTCAGAAATAGAAACCGTTTGCCGGAACCCGGGATTGAACCAGGGACCTTCAGATCTTCAGTCTGACGCTCTCCCAACTGAGCTATTCCGGATGTATTATGATCCCAATTCCTACCTTCATGCGACTGTAAATGAAAAGTTGAAAGATAGGTGATGACGTAGCCTATTTCTGTGCGTTTTGTCTTTTAACATGCACAGTTTTCCTATTACAAGAAACTTCAAAAATATAGACCGTTTGCCGGAACCCGGGATTGAACCAGGGACCTTCAGATCTTCAGTATGACGCTCTCATAACTGACCTATTCCGGCTGTATTATAATCCCAATTCCTACCTTCATGAGAGTGGCAATGGAAAGTTGCGTTGAAGGATAGGTGATGACGTACACCTATTTCTGTGCGTTTTGTCTTTTAACATGCACAGTTTTCCTATTACAAAAACACTTCAGAAATAGAAACCGTTTGCCGGAACCCGGGATTGAACCAGGGACCTTCAGATCTTCAGTCTGACGCTCTGCCAACTGAGCTATTCCGGCTGTATTATGATCCCAATTCCTACCTTCATGAGACTGTAATTGAAAAGTTGAAAGATAGGTGATGACGTAGCCTATTTCTGTGCGTTTTGTCTTTTAACATGCACAGTTTTCCTATTACAAGAAACTTCAAAAATAGAAATCGTTTGCCGGAACCCGGGATTGAACTAGGGACCTTCAGATCTTCAGTCTGACGCTCTCCCAACTGAGCTATTCCGGCTGTATTATGATCCCAATTCCTACCTTCATGAGACTGGCAATGAAAAGTTGCGTTGAAAGATAGGTGATGACGTATATTTCTGTGCGCTTTGTCTTTTAATATGCGCAGTTTTCTTAATACAAGAAACTTCAGAAATAAAAACCGTTTGCCGGAACCCGGGATTGAACCAGGGACTATTCCGGCTGTATTATGATCCCAATTCCTACCTTCATGAGACTGTAAATGAAAAGTTGAAAGATAGGTGATGACGTATACCTATTTCTATGCGTTTTGTCTTTTAACATGCGCAGTTTTCTTATTACAAAAAAACTTCAGAAATAGAAACCGTTTGCCGGAACCCGGGATTGAACCAGGGACCTTCAGATCTTCAGTCTGACGCTCTCCCAACTGAGCTATTCCGGCTGTATTATGATCCCAATTCCTACCTTCATGCGACTGTAAATGAAAAGTTGAAAGATAGGTGATGACGTAGCCTATTTCTGTGCGTTTTGTCTTTTAACATGCACAGTTTTCCTATTACAAGAAACTTCAAAAATATAGACCGTTTGCCGGAACCCGGGATTGAACCAGGGACCTTCAGATCTTCAGTATGACGCTCTCATAACTGACCTATTCCGGCTGTATTATAATCCCAATTCCTACCTTCATGAGAGTGGCAATGGAAAGTTGCGTTGAAGGATAGGTGATGACGTACACCTATTTCTGTGCGTTTTGTCTTTTAACATGCACAGTTTTCCTATTACAAAAACACTTCAGAAATAGAAACCGTTTGCCGGAACCCGGGATTGAACCAGGGACCTTCAGATCTTCAGTCTGACGCTCTCCCAACTGAGCTATTCCGGCTGTATTATGATCCCAATTCCTACCTTCATGAGACTGTAATTGAAAAGTTGAAAGATAGGTGATGACGTAGCCTATTTCTGTGCGTTTTGTCTTTTAACATGCACAGTTTTCCTATTACAAGAAACTTCAAAAATAGAAATCGTTTGCCGGAACCCGGGATTGAACCAGGGACCTTCAAATCTTCAGTCTGACGCTCTCCCAACTGAGCTTTTCCGGCTGTATTATGATCCCAATTCCTACCTTCATGAGACTGGCAATGAAAAGTTGCGTTGAAAGATAGGTGATGACGTATATTTCTGTGCGCTTTGTCTTTTAATATGCGCAGTTTTCTTAATACAAGAAACTTCACAAATAAAAACCGTTTGCCGGAACCCGGGATTGAACCAGGGACTATTCCGGCTGTATTATGATCCCAATTCCTACCTTCATGAGACTGTAAATGAAAAGTTGAAAGATAGCTGATGACGTATACCTATTTCTATGCGTTTTGTCTTTTAACATGCGCAGTTTTCTTACAAAAAAACTTCAGAAATAGAAACCGTTTGCCGGAACCCGGGATTGAACCAGGGACCTTCAGATCTTCAGTCTGACGCTCTCCCAACTGAGCTATTCCGGCAGTATTATGATCCCAATTCCTACCTTCATGCGACTGTAAATGAAAAGTTGA
Source organism: Hippasteria phrygiana (assembly GCA_037893225.1). Taxonomy (NCBI): domain Eukaryota; kingdom Metazoa; phylum Echinodermata; class Asteroidea; order Valvatida; family Goniasteridae; genus Hippasteria; species Hippasteria phrygiana. Next base: position 289,574 of record JAZGUH010000378.1, read on the forward strand.
AAGATAGGTGATGACGTAGCCTATTTCTGTGCGTTTTGTCTTTTAACATGCACAGTTTTCCTATTACAAGAAACTTCAAAAATATAGACCGTTTGCCGGAACCCGGGATTGAACCAGGGACCTTCAGATCTTCAGTATGACGCTCTCATAACTGACCTATTCCGGCTGTATTATAATCCCAATTCCTACCTTCATGAGAGTGGCAATGGAAAGTTGCGTTGAAGGATAGGTGATGACGTACACCTATTTCTGTGCGTTTTGTCTTTTAACATGCACAGTTTTCCTATTACAAAAACACTTCAGAAATAGAAACCGTTTGCCGGAACCCGGGATTGAACCAGGGACCTTCAGATCTTCAGTCTGACGCTCTCCCAACTGAGCTATTCCGGCTGTATTATGATCCCAATTCCTACCTTCATGAGACTGTAATTGAAAAGTTGAAAGATAGGTGATGACGTAGCCTATTTCTGTGCGTTTTGTCTTTTAACATGCACAGTTTTCCTATTACAAGAAACTTCAAAAATAGAAATCGTTTGCCGGAACCCGGGATTGAACCAGGGACCTTCAAATCTTCAGTCTGACGCTCTCCCAACTGAGCTTTTCCGGCTGTATTATGATCCCAATTCCTACCTTCATGAGACTGGCAATGAAAAGTTGCTTTGAAAGATAGGTGATGACGTATATTTCTGTGCGCTTTGTCTTTTAATATGCGCAGTTTTCTTAATACAAGAAACTTCACAAATAAAAACCGTTTGCCGGAACCCGGGATTGAACCAGGGACTATTCCGGCTGTATTATGATCCCAATTCCTACCTTCATGAGACTGTAAATGAAAAGTTGAAAGATAGGTGATGACGTATACCTATTTCTATGCGTTTTGTCTTTTAACATGCGCAGTTTTCTTATTACAAAAAAACTTCAGAAATAGAAACCGTTTGCCGGAACCCGGGATTAAACTAGGGACCTTCAGATCTTCAGTCTGACGCTCTCCCAACTGAGCTATTCCGGCTGTATTACGAACCCAATTCCTATACCTTCATGAGACTGGCAATGAAAAGTTGCGTTGAAAGATAGGCGATGACGTAGACCTATTTCTTTGCGTTTTGTCTTTTAACATGCACAGTTTTCCTATTACAAGAAACTTCAAAAATATATACCGTTTGCCGGAACCCGGGATTGACCCAGGGACCTTCAGATCTGACGTAGCCTATTTCTTTGCGTTTTGTCTTTTAACATGCGCAGTTTTGTTATTACAAGAAACTTCAAAAATAAGAACCGTTTGCCGGAACCCGGGATTGAACCAGGGACCTTCAGATCTTCAGTCTGACGCTCTCCCAACTGAGCTATTCCGGCTGTATTATGATCCCAATTCCTACCTTCATGAGACTGTAAATGAAAAGTTGAAAGATAGGTGATGACGTAGCCTATTTCTGTGCGTTTTGTCTTTTAACATGCACAGTTTTCCTATTACAAGAAACTTCAAAAATATATACCGTTTGCCGGAACCCGGGATTGAACCAGGGACCTTCAGATCTTCAGTCTGACGCTCTCCCAACTGAGCTATTCCTGCTGTATTACGAAATCAATTCAAACCTTCATGAGAGTGGCAATGGAAAGTTGCGTTGAAAGATAGGTGATGACGTATATTTCTGTGCGTTTTGTCTTTTAACATGCACAGTTTTCCTATTACAAAAAAACTTCAGAAATAGAAACCGTTTGCCGGAACCCGGGATTGAACCAGGGACCTTCAGATCTTCAGTCTGACGCTCTCCCAACTGAGCTATTCCGGCTGTATTATGATCTCAATTCCTACCTTCATGCGACTGTAAATGAAAAGTTGAAAGATAGGTGATGACGTAGCCTATTTCTGTGCGTTTTGTCTTTTAACATGCACAGTTTTCCTATTACAAGAAACTTCAAAAATATAGACCGTTTGCCGGAACCCGGGATTGAACCAGGGACCTTCAGATCTTCAGTATGACGCTCTCATAACTGACCTATTCCGGCTGTATTATAATCCCAATTCCTACCTTCATGAGAGTGGCAATGGAAAGTTGCGTTGAAGGATAGGTGATGACGTACACCTATTTCTGTGCGTTTTGTCTTTTAACATGCACAGTTTTCCTATTACAAAAACACTTCAGAAATATATACCGTTTGCCGGAACCCGGGATTGACCCAGGGACCTTCAGATCTGACGTAGCCTATTTCTTTGCGTTTTGTCTTTTAACATGCGCAGTTTTGTTATTACAAGAAACTTCAAAAATAAGAACCGTTTGCCGGAACCCGGGATTGAACCAGGGACCTTCAGATCTTCAGTCTGACGCTCTCCCAACTGAGCTATTCCGGCTGTATTATGATCCCAATTCCTACCTTCATGAGACTGTAAATGAAAAGTTGAAAGATAGGTGATGACGTAGCCTATTTCTGTGCGTTTTGTCTTTTAACATGCACAGTTTTCCTATTACAAGAAACTTCAAAAATATATACCGTTTGCCGGAACCCGGGATTGAACCAGGGACCTTCAGATCTTCAGTCTGACGCTCTCCCAACTGAGCTATTCCGGCTGTATTACGAAATCAATTCAAACCTTCATGAGAGTGGCAATGGAAAGTTGCGTTGAAAGATAGGTGATGACGTATATTTCTGTGCGTTTTGTCTTTTAACATGCACAGTTTTCCTATTACAAGAAACTTCAAAATTATCAACTGTTTGCCGGAACCCGGGATTGAACCAGGGACCTTCAGATCTTCAGTCTGACGCTCTCCCAACTGAGCTATTCCGGCTGTATTATGATCCCAATTCCTACCTTCATAAGACTGGCAATGAAAAGTTGCGTTGAAAGATAGGTGATGACGTATATTTCTTTGCGTTTTGTCTTTTAACATGCGCAGTTTTCCTATTACAAGAAACTTCAAAAATATAGACCGTTTGCCGGAACCCGGGATTGAACCAGGGACCTTCAGATCTTCAGTCTGACGCTCTCATAACTGAGCTATTCCGGCTGTATTATAATCCCAATTTCTACCTTCATGAGAGTGGCAATGGAAAGTTGCGTTGAAGGATAGGTGATGACGTACACCTATTTCTGTGCGCTTTGTCTTTTAGCAGGCGCAGGTTTCTTACGACAAGAAACTTCACAAATAAGAACCGTTTGCCGGAACCTGGGATTGAACCAGGGACCTTCAGATCTTCAGTCTGACGCTCTCCCAACTGAGCTATTCCGGCTGTATTATGATCCCAATTCCTACCTTCATGAGACTGGCAATGAAAAGTTGCGTTGAAAGATAGGTGATGACGTATATTTCTGTGCGCTTTGTCTTTTAATATGCGCAGTTTTCTTAATACAAGAAACTTCACAAATAAAAACCGTTTCCCGGAACCCGGGATTGAACCAGGGACTATTCCGGCTGTATTATGATCCCAATTCCTACTTTCATGAGACTGTAAATGAAAAGTTGAAAGATAGGTGATGACGTATACCTATTTCTATGCGTTTTGTCTTTTAACATGCGCAGTTTTCTTATTACAAAAAAACTTCAGAAATAGAAACCGTTTGCCGGAACCCGGGATTGAACCGGGGACCTTCAGATCTTCAGTCTGACGCTCTCCCAGCTGAGCTATTCCGGCTGTATTACGAACCCAATTCCTACCTTATGAGACTGGCAATGAAAAGTTGCGTTGAAAGATAGGCGATGACGTAGACCTATTTCTTTGCGTTTTGTCTTTTAACATGCACAGTTTTCCTATTACAAGAAACTTCAAAAAAATAGACCGTTTGCCGGAACCCGGGATTGAACCAGGGACCTTCAGATCTTCAGTCTGACGCTCTCATAACTGAGCTATTCCGGCTGTATTATAATCCCAATTCCTACCTTCATGAGAGTGGCAATGGAAAGTTGCGTTGAAGGATAGGTGATGACGTATATTTCTGTGCGTTTTGTCTTTTAACATGCACAGTTTTCCTATTTCAAGAAACTTCAAAATTATAAACTGTTTGCCGGAACCCGGGATTGAACCAGGGACCTTCAGATCTTCAGTCTGACGCTCTCCCAACTGAGCTATTCCGGCTGTATTATGATCCCAATTCCTACCTTCATAAGACTGGCAATGAAAAGTTGCGTTGAAAGATAGGTGATGACGTATATTTCTTTGCGTTTTGTCTTTTAACATGCGCAGTTTTGCTATTACAAGAAACTTCAAAAATAGAAACCGTTTGCCGGAACCCGGGATTGAACCAGGGATCGACCTTCAGTCTGACGCTCTCCCAACTGAGCAATTCCGGCTGTATTATGATCCCAATTCCTACCTTCATGAGACTGTAAATGAAAAGTTGAAAGATAGGTGATGACGTAGCCTATTTCTGTGCGTTTTGTCTTTTAACATGCACAGTTTTCCTATTACAAGAAACTTCAAAAATATAGACCGTTTGCCGGAACCCGGGATTGAACCAGGGACCTTCAGATCTTCAGTCTGACGCTCTCATAACTGAGCTATTCCGGCTGTATTATAATCCCAATTCCTACCTTCATGAGAGTGGCAATGGAAAGTTGCGTTGAAGGATAGGTGATGACGTACACCTATTTCTGTGCGCTTTGTCTTTTAGCAGGCGCAGGTTTCTTACTACAAAAAACTTCACAAATAAGAACCGTTTGCCGGAACCTGGGATTGAACCAGGGACCTTCAGATCTTCAGTCTGACGCTCTCCCAACTGAGCTATTCCGGCTATATTATGATCCCAATTCATACCTTCATGAGACTGGCAATGAAAAGTTGAAAGATAGGTGATGACGTAGACCTATTTCTGTGCGTTTTGTCTTTTAACATGCACAGTTTTCCTATTACAAAAACACTTCAGAAATAGAAACCGTTTGCCGGAACCCGGGATTGAACCAGGGACCTTCAGATCTTCAGTCTGACGCTCTCCCAACTGAGCTATTCCGGCTGTATTATGATCCCAATTCCTACCTTCATGAGACTGGAAATGAAAAGTTGAAAGATAGGTGATGACGTAGACCTATTTCTGTGCGTTTTGTCTTTTAACATGCACAGTTTTCCTATTACAAAAACACTTCAGAAATAGAAACCGTTTGCCGGAACCCGGGATTGAACCAGGGACCTTCAGATCTTCAGTCTGACGCTCTCCCAACTGAGCTATTCCGGCTGTATTATGATCCCAATTCCTACCTTCAAGAGACTGTAAATGAAAAGTTGAAAGATAGGTGATGACGTAGCCTATTTCTGTGCGTTTTGTCTTTTAACATGCACAGTTTTCCTATTACAAGAAACTTCAAAAATAGAAATCGTTTGCCGGAACCCGGGATTGAACCAGGGACCTCCAGATCTTCAGTCTGACGCTCTCCCAACTGAGCTATTCCGGCTGTATTATGATCCCAATTCCTACCTTCATGAGACTGGCAATGAAAAGTTGCGTTGAAAGATAGGTGATGACGTATATTTCTGTGCGCTTTGTCTTTTAATATGCGCAGTTTTCTTATTACAAGAAACTTCACAAATAAAAACCGTTTGCCGGAACCCGGGATTGAACCAGGGACTATTCCGGCTGTATTATGATCCCAATTCCTACCTTCATGAGACTGTAAATGAAAAGTTGAAAGATAGGTGATGACGTATATAGACCTATTTCTATGCGTTTTGTCTTTTAACATGCGCAGTTTTCTTATTACAAAAAAACTTCAGAAATAGAAACCGTTTGCCGGAACCCGGGATTGAACCAGGGACCTTCAGTCTGACGCTCTCCCAACTGAGCTATTCCGGCTGTATTATGATCCCAATTCCTACCTTCATGAGACTGTAAATGAAAAGTTGAAAGATATTTGATGACGTAGCCTATTTCTGTGCGTTTTGTCTTTTAACATGCACAGTTTTCCTATTACAAGAAACTTCAAAAATATAGACCGTTTGCCGGAACCCGGGATTGAACCAGGGACCTTCAGATCTTCAGTATGACGCTCTCATAACTGACCTATTCCGGCTGTATTATAATCCCAATTCCTACCTTCATGAGAGTGGCAATGGAAAGTTGCGTTGAAGGATAGGTGATGACGTACACCTATTTCTGTGCGCTTTGTCTTTTAGCAGGCGCAGGTTTCTTACTACAAGTAACTTCAAAAATAGAAACCGTTTGCCGGAACCCGGGATTGACCCAGGGACCTTCAGATCTGACGTAGCCTATTTCTTTGCGTTTTGTCTTTTAACATGCGCAGTTTTGTTATTACAAGAAACTTCAAAAATAAGAACCGTTTGCCGGAACCCGGGATTGAACCAGGGACCTTCAAATCTTCAGTCTGACGCTCTCCCAACTGAGCTATTCCGGCTGTATTATGATCCCAATTCCTACCTTCATGAGACTGTAAATGAAAAGTTGAAAGATAGGTGATGACGTAGCCTATTTCTGTGCGTTTTGTCTTTTAACATGCACAGTTTTCCTATTACAAGAAACTTCAAAAATATAGACCGTTTGCCGGAACCCGGGATTGAACCAGGGACCTTCAGATCTTCAGTCTGACGCTCTCCCAACTGAGCTATTCCGGCTGTATTACGAAATCAATTCAAACCTTCATGAGAGTGGCAATGGAAAGTTGCGTTGAAAGATAGGTGATGACGTATATTTCTGTGCGTTTTGTCTTTTAACATGCACAGTTTTCCTATTACAAGAAACTTCAAAATTATCAACTGTTTGCCGGAACCCGGGATTGAACCAGGGACCTTCAGATCTTCAGTCTGACGCTCTCCCAACTGAGCTATTCCGGCTGTATTATGATCCCAATTCCTACCTTCATAAGACTGGCAATGAAAAGTTGCGTTGAAAGATAGGTGATGACGTATATTTCTTTGCGTTTTGTCTTTTAACATGCGCAGTTTTCCTATTACAAGAAACTTCAAAAATATAGACCGTTTGCCGGAACCCGGGATTGAACCAGGGACCTTCAGATCTTCAGTCTGACGCTCTCATAACTGAGCTATTCCGGCTGTATTATAATCCCAATTCCTACCTTCATGAGAGTGGCAATGGAAAGTTGCGTTGAAGGATAGGTGATGACGTACACCTATTTCTGTGCGCTTTGTCTTTTAGCAGGCGCAGGTTTCTTACGACAAGAAACTTCACAAATAAGAACCGTTTGCCGGAACCTGGGATTGAACCAGGGACTATTCCGGCTGTATTATGATCCCAATTCCTACCTTCATGAGACTGTAAATGAAAAGTTGAAAGATAGGTGATGACGTATCCTATTTCTATGCGTTTTGTCTTTTAACATGCACAGTTTTGCTATTACAAGAAACTTCAAAAATAGAAACCGTTTGCCGGAACCCGGGATTGAACCAGGGATCGACCTTCAGTCTGACGCTCTCCCAACTGAGCTATTCCGGCTGTATTATGATCCCAATTCCTACCTTCATGAGACTGGCAATGAAAAGTTGCGTTGAAAGATAGGTGATGACGTATATTTCTGTGCGCTTTGTCTTTTAATATGCGCAGTTTTCTTAATACAAGAAACTTCACAAATAAAAACCGTTTGCCGGAACCCGGGATTGAACCAGGGACTATTCCGGCTGTGATGATCCCAATTCCTACCTTCATGAGACTGTAAATGAAAAGTTGAAAGATAGGTGATGACGTATACCTATTTCTATGCGTTTTGTCTTTTAACATGCGCAGTTTTCTTATTACAAAAAAACTTCAGAAATAGAAACCGTTTGCCAGAACCCGGGATTGAACCAGGGACCTTCAGATCTTCAGTCTGACGCTCTCCCAACTGAGCTATTCCGGCTGTATTACGAACCCAATTCCTACCTTCATGAGACTGGCAATGAAAAATTGCGTTGAAAGATAGGCGATGACGTAGACCTATTTCTTTGCGTTTTGTCTTTTAACATGCACAGTTTTCCTATTACAAGAAACTTCAAAAATATAGACCGTTTGCCGGAACCCGGGATTGACCCAGGGACCTTCAGATCTGACGTAGCCTATTTCTTTGCGTTTTGTCTTTTAACATGCGCAGTTTTGTTATTACAAGAAACTTCAAAAATAAGAACCGTTTGCCGGAACCCGGGATTGAACCAGGGACCTTCAGATCTTCAGTCTGACGCTCTCCCAACTGAGCTATTCCGGCTGTATTATGATCCCAATTCCTACCTTCATGAGACTGTAAATGAAAAGTTGAAAGATAGGTGATGACGTAGCCTATTTCTGTGCGTTTTGTCTTTTAACATGCACAGTTTTCCTATTACAAGAAACTTCAAAAATATGTACCGTTTGCCGGAACCCGGGATTGAACCAGGGACCTTCAGATCTTCAGTCTGACGCTCTCCCAACTGAGCTATTCCGGCTGTATTACGAAATCAATTCAAACCTTCATGAGAGTGGCAATGGAAAGTTGCGTTGAAAGATAGGTGATGACGTATATTTCTGTGCGTTTTGTCTTTTAACATGCACAGTTTTCCTATTACAAGAAACTTCAAAATTATCAACTGTTTGCCGGAACCCGGGATTGAACCAGGGACCTTCAGATCTTCAGTCTGACGCTCTCCCAACTGAGCTATTCCGGCTGTATTATGATCCCAATTCCTACCTTCATAAGACTGGCAATGAAAAGTTGCGTTGAAAGATAGGTGATGACGTATATTTCTTTGCGTTTTGTCTTTTAACATGCGCAGTTTTCCTATTACAAGAAACTTCAAAAATATAGACCGTTTGCCGGAACCCGGGATTGAACCAGGGACCTTCAGATCTTCAGTCTGACGCTCTCATAACTGAGCTATTCCGGCTGTATTATAATCCCAATTCCTACCTTCATGAGAGTGGCAATGGAAAGTTGCGTTGAAGGATAGGTGATGACGTACACCTATTTCTGCGCGCTTTGTCTTTTAGCAGGCGCAGGTTTCTTACGACAAGAAACTTCACAAATAAGAACCGTTTGCCGGAACCTGGGATTGAACCAGGGACCTTCAGATCTTCAGTCTGACGCTCTCCCAACTGAGCTATTCCGGCTGTATTTTGATCCCAATTCCTACCTTCATGAGACTGGCAATGAAAAGTTGCGTTGAAAGATAGGTGATGACGTATATTTCTGTGCGCTTTGTCTTTTAATATGCGCAGTTTTCTTAATACAAGAAACTTCACAAATAAAAACCGTTTCCCGGAACCCGGGATTGAACCAGGGACTATTCCGGCTGTATTATGATCCCAATTCCTACCTTCATGAGACTGTAAATGAAAAGTTGAAAGATAGGTGATGACGTATACCTATTTCTATGCGTTTTGTCTTTTAACATGCGCAGTTTTCTTATTACAAAAAAACTTCAGAAATAGAAACCGTTTGCCGGAACCCGGGATTGAACCAGGGACCTTCAGATCTTCAGTCTGACGCTCTCCCAACTGAGCTATTCCGGCTGTATTACGAACCCAATTCCTACCTTCATGAGACTGGCAATGAAAAGTTGCGTTGAAAGATAGGCGATGACGTAGACCTATTTCTTTGCGTTTTGTCTTTTAACATGCACAGTTTTCCTATTACAAGAAACTTCAAAAATATAGACCGTTTGCCGGAACCCGGGATTGACCCAGGGACCTTCAGATCTGACGTAGCCTATTTCTTTGCGTTTTGTCTTTTAACATACGCAGTTTTGTTATTACAAGAAACTTCAAAAATAAGAACCGTTTGCCGGAACCCGGGATTGAACCAGGGACCTTCAGATCTTCAGTCTGACGCTCTCCCAACTGAGCTATTCCGGCTGTATTATGATCCCAATTCCTACCTTCATGAGACTGTAAATGAAAAGTTGAAAGATAGGTGATGACGTAGCCTATTTCTGTGCGTTTTGTCTTTTAACATGCACAGTTTTCCTATTACAAGAAACTTCAAAAATATAGACCGTTTGCCGGAACCCGGGATTGAACCAGGGACCTTCAGATCTTCAGTCTGACGCTCTCCCAACTGAGCTATTCCGGCTGCATTACGAAATCAATTCAAACTTTCATGAGAGTGGCAATGGAAAGTTGCGTTGAAACATAGGTGATGACGTATATTTCTGTGCGTTTTGTCTTTTAACATGCACAGTTTTCCTATTACAAGAAACTTCAAAATTATAAACTGTTTGCCGGAACCCGGGATTGAACCAGGGACCTTCAGATCTTCAGTCTGACGCTCTCCCAACTGAGCTATTCCGGCTGTATTATGATCCCAATTCCTACCTTCATAAGACTGGCAATGAAAAGTTGCGTTGAAAGATAGGTGATGACGTATATTTCTTTGCGTTTTGTCTTTTAACATGCGCAGTTTTGCTATTACAAGAAACTTCAAAAATAGAAACCGTTTGCCGGAACCCGGGATTGAACCAGGGATCGACCTTCAGTCTGACGCTTTCCCAACTGAGCTATTCCGGCTGTATTATGATCCCAAATCCTACCTTCATGAGACTGTAAATGAAAAGTTGAAAGATAGGTGATGACGTAGCCTATTTCTGTGCGTTTTGTCTTTTAACATGCACAGTTTTCCTATTACAAGAAACTTCAAAAATATAGACCGTTTGCCGGAACCCGGGATTGAACCAGGGACCTTCAGATCTTCAGTCTGACGCTCTCATAACTGAGCTATTCCGGCTGTATTATAATCCCAATTCCTACCTTCATGAGAGTGGCAATGGAAAGTTGCGTTGAAGGATAGGTGATGACGTATATTTCTGTGCGTTTTGTCTTTTAACATGCACAGTTTTCCTATTTCAAGAAACTTCAAAATTATAAACTGTTTGCCGGAACCCGGGATTGAACCAGGGACCTTCAGATCTTCAGTCTGACGCTCTCCCAACTGAGCTATTTCGGCTGTATTATGATCCCAATTCCTACCTTCATAAGACTGGCAATGAAAAGTTGCGTTGAAAGATAGGTGATGACGTATATTTCTTTGCGTTTTGTCTTTTAACATGCGCAGTTTTGCTATTACAAGAAACTTCAAAAATAGAAACCGTTTGCCGGAACCCGGGATTGAACCAGGGATCGACCTTCAGTCTGACGCTCTCCCAACTGAGCTATTCCGGCTGTATTATGATCCCAATTCCTACCTTCATGAGACTGTAAATGAAAAGTTGAAAGATAGGTGATGACGTAGCCTATTTCTGTGCGTTTTGTCTTTTAACATGCACAGTTTTCCTATTACAAGAAACTTCAAAAATATAGACCGTTTGCCGGAACCCGGGATTGGACCAGGGACCTTCAGATCTTCAGTCTGACGCTCTCATAACTGAGCTATTCCGGCTGTATTATAATCCCAATTCCTACCTTCATGAGAGTGGCAATGGAAAGTTGCGTTGAAGGATAGGTGATGACGTACACCTATTTCTGTGCGCTTTGTCTTTTAGCAGGCGCAGGTTTCTTACTACAAAAAACTTCACAAATAAGAACCGTTTGCCGGAACCTGGGATTGAACCAGGGACCTTCAGATCTTCAGTCTGACGCTCTCCCAACTGAGCTATTCCGGCTATATTATGATCCCAATTCCTACCTTCATGAGACTGGCAATGAAAAGTTGAAAGATAGGCGATGACGTAGACCTATTTCTGTGCGTTTTGTCTTTTAACATGCACAGTTTTCCTATTACAAAAACACTTCAGAAATAGAAACCGTTTGCCGGAACCCGGGATTGAACCAGGGACCTTCAGATCTTCAGTCTGACGCTCTCCCAACTGAGCTATTCCGGCTGTATTATGATCCCAATTCCTACCTTCATGAGACTGGAAATGAAAAGTTGAAAGATAGGTGATGACGTTGACCTATTTCTGTGCGTTTTGTCTTTTAACATGCACAGTTTTCCTATTACAAAAACACTTCAGAAATAGAAACCGTTTGCCGGAACCCGGGATTGAACCAGGGACCTTCAGATCTTCAGTCTGACGCTCTCCCAACTGAGCTATTCCGGCTGTATTATGATCCCAATTCCTACCTTCATGAGACTGTAAATGAAAAGTTGAAAGATAGGTGATGACGTAGCCTATTTCTGTGCGTTTTGTCTTTTAACATGCACAGTTTTCCTATTACAAGAAACTTCAAAAATAGAAATCGTTTGCCGGAACCCGGGATTGAACCAGGGACCTTCAGATCTTCAGTCTGACGCTCTCCCAACTGAGCTATTCCGGCTGTATTATGATCCCAATTCCTACCTTCATGAGACTGGCAATGAAAAGTTGCGTTGAAAGATAGGTGATGACGTATATTTCTGTGCGCTTTGTCTTTTAATATGCGCAGTTTTCGTAATACAAGAAACTTCACAAATAAAAACCGTTTGCCGGAACCCGGGATTGAACCAGGGACTATTCCGGCTGTATTATGATCCCAATTCCTACCTTCATGAGACTGTAAATGAAAAGTTGAAAGATAGGTGATGACGTATATAGACCTATTTCTATGCGCTTTGTCTTTTAGTATGCGCAGTTTTCTTATTACAAAAAAACTTCAGAAATAGAAACCGTTTGCCGGAACCCGGGATTGAACCAGGGACTATTCCGGCTGTATTATGATCCCAATTCCTACCTTCATGAGACTGTAAATGAAAAGTTGAAAGATAGGTGATGACGTACACCTATTTCTATGCGTTTTGTCTTTTAACATGCGCAGTTTTCTTATTACAAAAAAACTTCAGAAATAGAAACCGTTTGCCGGAACCCGGGATTGAACCAGGGACCTTCAGATCTTCAGTCTGACGCTCTCCCAACTGAGCTATTCCGGCTGTATTACGAAACCAATTCCTACCTTCATGAGACTGGCAATGAAAAATTGCGTTGAAAGATAGGCGATGACGTAGACCTATTTCTTTGCGTTTTGTCTTTTAACATGCACAGTTTTCCTATTACAAGAAACTTCAAAAATATAGACCGTTTGCCGGAACCCGGGATTGACCCAGGGACCTTCAGATCTGACGTAGCCTATTTCTTTGCGTTTTGTCTTTTAACATGCGCAGTTTTGCTATTACAAGAAACTTCAAAAATAAGAACCGTTTGCCGGAACCCGGGATTGAACCAGGGACCTTCAGATCTTCAGTCTGACGCTCTCCCAACTGAGCTATTCCGGCTGTATTATGATCCCAATTCCTACCTTCATGAGACTGTAAATGAAAAGTTGAAAGATAGGTGATGACGTAGCCTATTTCTGTGCGTTTTGTCTTTTAACATGCACAGTTTTCCTATTACAAGAAACTTCAAAAATATGTACCGTTTGCCGGAACCCGGGATTGAACCAGGGACCTTCAGATCTTCAGTCTGACGCTCTCCCAACTGAGCTATTCCGGCTGTATTACGAAATCAATTCAAACCTTCATGAGAGTGGCAATGGAAAGTTGCGTTGAAAGATAGGTGATGACGTATATTTCTGTGCGTTTTGTCTTTTAACATGCACAGTTTTCCTATTACAAGAAACTTCAAAATTATCAACTGTTTGCCGGAACCCGGGATTGAACCAGGGACCTTCAGATCTTCAGTCTGACGCTCTCCCAACTGAGCTATTCCGGCTGTATTATGATCCCAATTCCTACCTTCATAAGACTGGCAATGAAAAGTTGCGTTGAAAGATAGGTGATGACGTATATTTCTTTGCGTTTTGTCTTTTAACATGCGCAGTTTTCCTATTACAAGAAACTTCAAAAATATAGACCGTTTGCCGGAACCCGGGATTGAACCAGGGACCTTCAGATCTTCAGTCTGACGCTCTCATAACTGAGCTATTCCGGCTGTATTATAATCCCAATTCCTACCTTCATGAGAGTGGCAATGGAAAGTTGCGTTGAAGGATAGGTGATGACGTACACCTATTTCTGTGCGCTTTGTCTTTTAGCAGGCGCAGGTTTCTTACGACAAGAAACTTCACAAATAAGAACCGTTTGCCGGAACCTGGGATTGAACCAGGGACCTTCAGATCTTCAGTCTGACGCTCTCCCAACTGAGCTATTCCGGCTGTATTTTGATCCCAATTCCTACCTTCATGAGACTGGCAATGAAAAGTTGCGTTGAAAGATAGGTGATGACGTATATTTCTGTGCGCTTTGTCTTTTAATATGCGCAGTTTTCTTAATACAAGAAACTTCACAAATAAAAACCGTTTCCCGGAACCCGGGATTGAACCAGGGACTATTCCGGCTGTATTATGATCCCAATTCCTACCTTCATGAGACTGTAAATGAAAAGTTGAAAGATAGGTGATGACGTATACCTATTTCTATGCGTTTTGTCTTTTAACATGCGCAGTTTTCTTATTACAAAAAAACTTCAGAAATAGAAACCGTTTGCCGGAACCCGGGATTGAACCAGGGACCTTCAGATCTTCAGTCTGACGCTCTCCCAACAGAGCTATTCCGGCTGTATTACGAACCCAATTCCTACCTTCATGAGACTGGCAATGAAAAGTTGCGTTGAAAGATAGGCGATGACGTAGACCTATTTCTTTGCGTTTTGTCTTTTAACATGCACAGTTTTCCTATTACAAGAAACTTCAAAAATATAGACCGTTTGCCGGAACCCGGGATTGAACCAGGGACCTTCAGATCTTCAGTCTGACGCTCTCCCAACTGAGCTATTCCGGCTGTATTATGATCCCAATTCCTACCTTCATGAGACTGTAAATGAAAAGTTGAAAGATAGGTGATGACGTAGCCTATTTCTGTGCGTTTTGTCTTTTAACATGCACAGTTTTCCTATTACAAGAAACTTCAAAAATATAGACCGTTTGCCGGAACCCGGGATTGAACCAGGGACCTTCAGATCTTCAGTCTGACGCTCTCCCAACTGAGCTATTCCGGCTGCATTACGAAATCAATTCAAACTTTCATGAGAGTGGCAATGGAAAGTTGCGTTGAAACATAGGTGATGACGTATATTTCTGTGCGTTTTGTCTTTTAACATGCACAGTTTTCCTATTACAAGAAACTTCAAAATTATAAACTGTTTGCCGGAACCCGGGATTGAACCAGGGACCTTCAGATCTTCAGTCTGACGCTCTCCCAACTGAGCTATTCCGGCTGTATTATGATCCCAATTCCTACCTTCATAAGACTGGCAATGAAAAGTTGCGTTGAAAGATAGGTGATGACGTATATTTCTTTGCGTTTTGTCTTTTAACATGCGCAGTTTTGCTATTACAAGAAACTTCAAAAATAGAAACCGTTTGCCGGAACCCGGGATTGAACCAGGGATCGACCTTCAGTCTGACGCTTTCCCAACTGAGCTATTCCGGCTGTATTATGATCCCAATTCCTACCTTCATGAGACTGGCAATGAAAAGTTGCGTTGAAAGATAGGCGATGACGTAGACCTATTTCTTTGCGTTTTGTCTTTTAACATGCACAGTTTTCCTATTACAAGAAACTTCAAAAATATAGACCGTTTGCCGGAACCCGGGATTGACCCAGGGACCTTCAGATCTGACGTAGCCTATTTCTTTGCGTTTTGTCTTTTAACATACGCAGTTTTGTTATTACAAGAAACTTCAAAAATAAGAACCGTTTGCCGGAACCCGGGATTGAACCAGGGACCTTCAGATCTTCAGTCTGACGCTCTCCCAACTGAGCTATTCCGGCTGTATTATGATCCCAATTCCTACCTTCATGAGACTGTAAATGAAAAGTTGAAAGATAGGTGATGACGTAGCCTATTTCTGTGCGTTTTGTCTTTTAACATGCACAGTTTTCCTATTACAAGAAACTTCAAAAATATAGACCGTTTGCCGGAACCCGGGATTGAACCAGGGACCTTCAGATCTTCAGTCTGACGCTCTCCCAACTGAGCTATTCCGGCTGCATTACGAAATCAATTCAAACTTTCATGAGAGTGGCAATGGAAAGTTGCGTTGAAACATAGGTGATGACGTATATTTCTGTGCGTTTTGTCTTTTAACATGCACAGTTTTCCTATTACAAGAAACTTCAAAATTATAAACTGTTTGCCGGAACCCGGGATTGAACCAGGGACCTTCAGATCTTCAGTCTGACGCTCTCCCAACTGAGCTATTCCGGCTGTATTATGATCCCAATTCCTACCTTCATAAGACTGGCAATGAAAAGTTGCGTTGAAAGATAGGTGATGACGTATATTTCTTTGCGTTTTGTCTTTTAACATGCGCAGTTTTGCTATTACAAGAAACTTCAAAAATAGAAACCGTTTGCCGGAACCCGGGATTGAACCAGGGATCGACCTTCAGTCTGACGCTTTCCCAACTGAGCTATTCCGGCTGTATTATGATCCCAAATCCTACCTTCATGAGACTGTAAATGAAAAGTTGAAAGATAGGTGATGACGTAGCCTATTTCTGTGCGTTTTGTCTTTTAACATGCACAGTTTTCCTATTACAAGAAACTTCAAAAATATAGACCGTTTGCCGGAACCCGGGATTGAACCAGGGACCTTCAGATCTTCAGTCTGACGCTCTCATAACTGAGCTATTCCGGCTGTATTATAATCCCAATTCCTACCTTCATGAGAGTGGCAATGGAAAGTTGCGTTGAAGGATAGGTGATGACGTATATTTCTGTGCGTTTTGTCTTTTAACATGCACAGTTTTCCTATTTCAAGAAACTTCAAAATTATAAACTGTTTGCCGGAACCCGGGATTGAACCAGGGACCTTCAGATCTTCAGTCTGACGCTCTCCCAACTGAGCTATTTCGGCTGTATTATGATCCCAATTCCTACCTTCATAAGACTGGCAATGAAAAGTTGCGTTGAAAGATAGGTGATGACGTATATTTCTTTGCGTTTTGTCTTTTAACATGCGCAGTTTTGCTATTACAAGAAACTTCAAAAATAGAAACCGTTTGCCGGAACCCGGGATTGAACCAGGGATCGACCTTCAGTCTGACGCTCTCCCAACTGAGCTATTCCGGCTGTATTATGATCCCAATTCCTACCTTCATGAGACTGTAAATGAAAAGTTGAAAGATAGGTGATGACGTAGCCTATTTCTGTGCGTTTTGTCTTTTAACATGCACAGTTTTCCTATTACAAGAAACTTCAAAAATATAGACCGTTTGCCGGAACCCGGGATTGGACCAGGGACCTTCAGATCTTCAGTCTGACGCTCTCATAACTGAGCTATTCCGGCTGTATTATAATCCCAATTCCTACCTTCATGAGAGTGGCAATGGAAAGTTGCGTTGAAGGATAGGTGATGACGTACACCTATTTCTGTGCGCTTTGTCTTTTAGCAGGCGCAGGTTTCTTACTACAAAAAACTTCACAAATAAGAACCGTTTGCCGGAACCTGGGATTGAACCAGGGACCTTCAGATCTTCAGTCTGACGCTCTCCCAACTGAGCTATTCCGGCTATATTATGATCCCAATTCCTACCTTCATGAGACTGGCAATGAAAAGTTGAAAGATAGGCGATGACGTAGACCTATTTCTGTGCGTTTTGTCTTTTAACATGCACAGTTTTCCTATTACAAAAACACTTCAGAAATAGAAACCGTTTGCCGGAACCCGGGATTGAACCAGGGACCTTCAGATCTTCAGTCTGACGCTCTCCCAACTGAGCTATTCCGGCTGTATTATGATCCCAATTCCTACCTTCATGAGACTGGAAATGAAAAGTTGAAAGATAGGTGATGACGTTGACCTATTTCTGTGCGTTTTGTCTTTTAACATGCACAGTTTTCCTATTACAAAAACACTTCAGAAATAGAAACCGTTTGCCGGAACCCGGGATTGAACCAGGGACCTTCAGATCTTCAGTCTGACGCTCTCCCAACTGAGCTATTCCGGCTGTATTATGATCCCAATTCCTACCTTCATGAGACTGTAAATGAAAAGTTGAAAGATAGGTGATGACGTAGCCTATTTCTGTGCGTTTTGTCTTTTAACATGCACAGTTTTCCTATTACAAGAAACTTCAAAAATAGAAATCGTTTGCCGGAACCCGGGATTGAACCAGGGACCTTCAGATCTTCAGTCTGACGCTCTCCCAACTGAGCTATTCCGGCTGTATTATGATCCCAATTCCTACCTTCATGAGACTGGCAATGAAAAGTTGCGTTGAAAGATAGGTGATGACGTATATTTCTGTGCGCTTTGTCTTTTAATATGCGCAGTTTTCTTAATACAAGAAACTTCACAAATAAAAACCGTTTGCCGGAACCCGGGATTGAACCAGGGACTATTCCGGCTGTATTATGATCCCAATTCCTACCTTCATGAGACTGTAAATGAAAAGTTGAAAGATAGGTGATGACGTATATAGACCTATTTCTATGCGCTTTGTCTTTTAGTATGCGCAGTTTTCTTATTACAAAAAAACTTCAGAAATAGAAACCGTTTGCCGGAACCCGGGATTGAACCAGGGACTATTCCGGCTGTATTATGATCCCAATTCCTACCTTCATGAGACTGTAAATGAAAAGTTGAAAGATAGGTGATGACGTACACCTATTTCTATGCGTTTTGTCTTTTAACATGCGCAGTTTTCTTATTACAAAAAAACTTCAGAAATAGAAACCGTTTGCCGGAACCCGGGATTGAACCAGGGACCTTCAGATCTTCAGTCTGACGCTCTCCCAACTGAGCTATTCCGGCTGTATTACGAAACCAATTCCTACCTTCATGAGACTGGCAATGAAAAATTGCGTTGAAAGATAGGCGATGACGTAGACCTATTTCTTTGCGTTTTGTCTTTTAACATGCACAGTTTTCCTATTACAAGAAACTTCAAAAATATAGACCGTTTGCCGGAACCCGGGATTGACCCAGGGACCTTCAGATCTGACGTAGCCTATTTCTTTGCGTTTTGTCTTTTAACATGCGCAGTTTTGCTATTACAAGAAACTTCAAAAATAAGAACCGTTTGCCGGAACCCGGGATTGAACCAGGGACCTTCAGATCTTCAGTCTGACGCTCTCCCAACTGAGCTATTCCGGCTGTATTATGATCCCAATTCCTACCTTCATGAGACTGTAAATGAAAAGTTGAAAGATAGGTGATGACGTAGCCTATTTCTGTGCGTTTTGTCTTTTAACATGCACAGTTTTCCTATTACAAGAAACTTCAAAAATATGTACCGTTTGCCGGAACCCGGGATTGAACCAGGGACCTTCAGATCTTCAGTCTGACGCTCTCCCAACTGAGCTATTCCGGCTGTATTACGAAATCAATTCAAACCTTCATGAGAGTGGCAATGGAAAGTTGCGTTGAAAGATAGGTGATGACGTATATTTCTGTGCGTTTTGTCTTTTAACATGCACAGTTTTCCTATTACAAGAAACTTCAAAATTATCAACTGTTTGCCGGAACCCGGGATTGAACCAGGGACCTTCAGATCTTCAGTCTGACGCTCTCCCAACTGAGCTATTCCGGCTGTATTATGATCCCAATTCCTACCTTCATAAGACTGGCAATGAAAAGTTGCGTTGAAAGATAGGTGATGACGTATATTTCTTTGCGTTTTGTCTTTTAACATGCGCAGTTTTCCTATTACAAGAAACTTCAAAAATATAGACCGTTTGCCGGAACCCGGGATTGAACCAGGGACCTTCAGATCTTCAGTCTGACGCTCTCATAACTGAGCTATTCCGGCTGTATTATAATCCCAATTCCTACCTTCATGAGAGTGGCAATGGAAAGTTGCGTTGAAGGATAGGTGATGACGTACACCTATTTCTGTGCGCTTTGTCTTTTAGCAGGCGCAGGTTTCTTACGACAAGAAACTTCACAAATAAGAACCGTTTGCCGGAACCTGGGATTGAACCAGGGACCTTCAGATCTTCAGTCTGACGCTCTCCCAACTGAGCTATTCCGGCTGTATTTTGATCCCAATTCCTACCTTCATGAGACTGGCAATGAAAAGTTGCGTTGAAAGATAGGTGATGACGTATATTTCTGTGCGCTTTGTCTTTTAATATGCGCAGTTTTCTTAATACAAGAAACTTCACAAATAAAAACCGTTTCCCGGAACCCGGGATTGAACCAGGGACTATTCCGGCTGTATTATGATCCCAATTCCTACCTTCATGAGACTGTAAATGAAAAGTTGAAAGATAGGTGATGACGTATACCTATTTCTATGCGTTTTGTCTTTTAACATGCGCAGTTTTCTTATTACAAAAAAACTTCAGAAATAGAAACCGTTTGCCGGAACCCGGGATTGAACCAGGGACCTTCAGATCTTCAGTCTGACGCTCTCCCAACAGAGCTATTCCGGCTGTATTACGAACCCAATTCCTACCTTCATGAGACTGGCAATGAAAAGTTGCGTTGAAAGATAGGCGATGACGTAGACCTATTTCTTTGCGTTTTGTCTTTTAACATGCACAGTTTTCCTATTACAAGAAACTTCAAAAATATAGACCGTTTGCCGGAACCCGGGATTGACCCAGGGACCTTCAGATCTGACGTAGCCTATTTCTTTGCGTTTTGTCTTTTAACATACGCAGTTTTGTTATTACAAGAAACTTCAAAAATAAGAACCGTTTGCCGGAACCCGGGATTGAACCAGGGACCTTCAGATCTTCAGTCTGACGCTCTCCCAACTGAGCTATTCCGGCTGTATTATGATCCCAATTCCTACCTTCATGAGACTGTAAATGAAAAGTTGAAAGATAGGTGATGACGTAGCCTATTTCTGTGCGTTTTGTCTTTTAACATGCACAGTTTTCCTATTACAAGAAACTTCAAAAATATAGACCGTTTGCCGGAACCCGGGATTGAACCAGGGACCTTCAGATCTTCAGTCTGACGCTCTCCCAACTGAGCTATTCCGGCTGCATTACGAAATCAATTCAAACTTTCATGAGAGTGGCAATGGAAAGTTGCGTTGAAACATAGGTGATGACGTATATTTCTGTGCGTTTTGTCTTTTAACATGCACAGTTTTCCTATTACAAGAAACTTCAAAATTATAAACTGTTTGCCGGAACCCGGGATTGAACCAGGGACCTTCAGATCTTCAGTCTGACGCTCTCCCAACTGAGCTATTCCGGCTGTATTATGATCCCAATTCCTACCTTCATAAGACTGGCAATGAAAAGTTGCGTTGAAAGATAGGTGATGACGTATATTTCTTTGCGTTTTGTCTTTTAACATGCGCAGTTTTGCTATTACAAGAAACTTCAAAAATAGAAACCGTTTGCCGGAACCCGGGATTGAACCAGGGATCGACCTTCAGTCTGACGCTTTCCCAACTGAGCTATTCCGGCTGTATTATGATCCCAATTCCTACCTTCATGAGACTGTAAATGAAAAGTTGAAAGATAGGTGATGACGTAGCCTATTTCTGTGCGTTTTGTCTTTTAACATGCACAGTTTTCCTATTACAAGAAACTTCAAAAATATAGACCGTTTGCCGGAACCCGGGATTGAACCAGGGACCTTCAGATCTTCAGTATGACGCTCTCATAACTGAGCTATTCCGGCTGTATTATAATCCCAATTCCTACCTTCATGAGAGTGGCAATGGAAAGTTGCGTTGAAGGATAGGTGATGACGTATATTTCTGTGCGTTTTGTCTTTTAACATGCACAGTTTTCCTATTTCAAGAAACTTCAAAATTATAAAGTGTTTGCCGGAACCCGGGATTGAACCAGGGACCTTCAGATCTTCAGTCTGACGCTCTCCCAACTGAGCTATTTCGGCTGTATTATGATCCCAATTCCTACCTTCATAAGACTGGCAATGAAAAGTTGCGTTGAAAGATAGGTGATGACGTATATTTCTTTGCGTTTTGTCTTTTAACATGCGCAGTTTTGCTATTACAAGAAACTTCAAAAATAGAAACCGTTTGCCGGAACCCGGGATTGAACCAGGGATCGACCTTCAGTCTGACGCTCTCCCAACTGAGCTATTCCGGCTGTATTATGATCCCAATTCCTACCTTCATGAGACTGTAAATGAAAAGTTGAAAGATAGGTGATGACGTAGCCTATTTCTGTGCGTTTTGTCTTTTAACATGCACAGTTTTCCTATTACAAGAAACTTCAAAAATATAGACCGTTTGCCGGAACCCGGGATTGAACCAGGGACCTTCAGATCTTCAGTCTGACGCTCTCATAACTGAGCTATTCCGGCTGTATTATAATCCCAATTCCTACCTTCATGAGAGTGGCAATGGAAAGTTGCGTTGAAGGATAGGTGATGACGTACACCTATTTCTGTGCGCTTTGTCTTTTAGCAGGCGCAGGTTTCTTACTACAAAAAACTTCACAAATAAGAACCGTTTGCCGGAACCTGGGATTGAACCAGGGACCTTCAGATCTTCAGTCTGACGCTCTCCCAACTGAGCTATTCCGGCTATATTATGATCCCAATTCCTACCTTCATGAGACTGGCAATGAAAAGTTGAAAGATAGGCGATGACGTAGACCTATTTCTGTGCGTTTTGTCTTTTAACATGCACAGTTTTCCTATTACAAAAACACTTCAGAAATAGAAACCGTTTGCCGGAACCCGGGATTGAACCAGGGACCTTCAGATCTTCAGTCTGACGCTCTCCCAACTGAGCTATTCCGGCTGTATTATGATCCCAATTCCTACCTTCATGAGACTGGAAATGAAAAGTTGAAAGATAGGTGATGACGTTGACCTATTTCTGTGCGTTTTGTCTTTTAACATGCACAGTTTTCCTATTACAAAAACACTTCAGAAATAGAAACCGTTTGCCGGAACCCGGGATTGAACCAGGGACCTTCAGATCTTCAGTCTGACGCTCTCCCAACTGAGCTATTCCGGCTGTATTATGATCCCAATTCCTACCTTCATGAGACTGTAAATGAAAAGTTGAAAGATAGGTGATGACGTAGCCTATTTCTGTGCGTTTTGTCTTTTAACATGCACAGTTTTCCTATTACAAGAAACTTCAAAAATAGAAATCGTTTGCCGGAACCCGGGATTGAACCAGGGACCTTCAGATCTTCAGTCTGACGCTCTCCCAACTGAGCTATTCCGGCTGTATTATGATCCCAATTCCTACCTTCATGAGACTGGCAATGAAAAGTTGCGTTGAAAGATAGGTGATGACGTATATTTCTGTGCGCTTTGTCTTTTAATATGCGCAGTTTTCTTAATACAAGAAACTTCACAAATAAAAACCGTTTGCCGGAACCCGGGATTGAACCAGGGACTATTCCGGCTGTATTATGATCCCAATTCCTACCTTCATGAGACTGTAAATGAAAAGTTGAAAGATAGGTGATGACGTATATAGACCTATTTCTATGCGCTTTGTCTTTTAGTATGCGCAGTTTTCTTATTACAAAAAAACTTCAGAAATAGAAACCGTTTGCCGGAACCCGGGATTGAACCAGGGACTATTCCGGCTGTATTATGATCCCAATTCCTACCTTCATGAGACTGTAAATGAAAAGTTGAAAGATAGGTGATGACGTATACCTATTTCTATGCGTTTTGTCTTTTAACATGCGCAGTTTTCTTATTACAAAAAAACTTCAGAAATAGAAACCGTTTGCCGGAACCCGGAATTGAACCAGGGACCTTCAGATCTTCAGTCTGACGCTCTCCCAACTGAGCTATTCCGGCTGTATTACGAACCCAATTCCTACCTTCATGAGACTGGCAATGAAAAATTGCGTTGAAAGATAGACGATGACGTAGACCTATTTCTTTGCGTTTTGTCTTTTAACATGCACAGTTTTCCTATTACAAGAAACTTCAAAAATATAGACCGTTTGCCGGAACCCGGGATTGACCCAGGGACCTTCAGATCTGACGTAGCCTATTTCTTTGCGTTTTGTCTTTTAACATGCGCAGTTTTGTTATTACAAGAAACTTCAAAAATAAGAACCGTTTGCCGGAACCCGGGATTGAACCAGGGACCTTCAGATCTTCAGTCTGACGCTCTCCCAACTGAGCTATTCCGGCTGTATTATGATCCCAATTCCTACCTTCATGAGACTGTAAATGAAAAGTTGAAAGATAGGTGATGACGTAGCCTATTTCTGTGCGTTTTGTCTTTTAACATGCACAGTTTTCCTATTACAAGAAACTTCAAAAATATAGACCGTTTGCCGGAACCCGGGATTGAACCAGGGACCTTCAGATCTTCAGTCTGACGCTCTCCCAACTGAGCTATTCCGGCTGCATTACGAAATCAATTCAAACTTTCATGAGAGTGGCAATGGAAAGTTGCGTTGAAACATAGGTGATGACGTATATTTCTGTGCGTTTTGTCTTTTAACATGCACAGTTTTCCTATTACAAGAAACTTCAAAATTATAAACTGTTTGCCGGAACCCGTGATTGAACCAGGGACCTTCAGATCTTCAGTCTGACGCTCTCCCAACTGAGCTATTCCGGCTGTATTATGATCCCAATTCCTACCTTCATAAGACTGGCAATGAAAAGTTGCGTTGAAAGATAGGTGATGACGTATATTTCTTTGCGTTTTGTCTTTTAACATGCGCAGTTTTGCTATTACAAGAAACTTCAAAAATAGAAACCGTTTGCCGGAACCCGGGATTGAACCAGGGATCGACCTTCAGTCTGACGCTTTCCCAACTGAGCTATTCCGGCTGTATTATGATCCCAATTCCTACCTTCATGAGACTGTAAATGAAAAGTTGAAAGATAGGTGATGACGTAGCCTATTTCTGTGCGTTTTGTCTTTTAACATGCACAGTTTTCCTATTACAAGAAACTTCAAAAATATAGACCGTTTGCCGGAACCCGGGATTGAACCAGGGACCTTCAGATCTTCAGTCTGACGCTCTCATAACTGAGCTATTCCGGCTGTATTATAATCCCAATTCCTACCTTCATGAGAGTGGCAATGGAAAGTTGCGTTGAAGGATAGGTGATGACGTATATTTCTGTGCGTTTTGTCTTTTAACATGCACAGTTTTCCTATTTCAAGAAACTTCAAAATTATAAACTGTTTGCCGGAACCCGGGATTGAACCATGGACCTTCAGATCTTCAGTCTGACGCTCTCCCAACTGAGCTATTTCGGCTGTATTATGATCCCAATTCCTACCTTCATAAGACTGGCAATGAAAAGTTGCGTTGAAAGATAGGTGATGACGTATATTTCTTTGCGTTTTGTCTTTTAACATGCGCAGTTTTGCTATTACAAGAAACTTCAAAAATAGAAACCGTTTGCCGGAACCCGGGATTGAACCAGGGATCGACCTTCAGTCTGACGCTCTCCCAACTGAGCTATTCCGGCTGTATTATGATCCCAATTCCTACCTTCATGAGACTGTAAATGAAAAGTTGAAAGATAGGTGATGACGTAGCCTATTTTCTGTGCGTTTTGTCTTTTAACATGCACAGTTTTCCTATTACAAGAAACTTCAAAAATATAGACCGTTTGCCGGAACCCGGGATTGAACCAGGGACCTTCAGATCTTCAGTCTGACGCTCTCATAACTGAGCTATTCCGGCTGTATTATAATCCCAATTCCTACCTTCATGAGAGTGGCAATGGAAAGTTGCGTTGAAGGATAGGTGATGACGTACACCTATTTCTGTGCGCTTTGTCTTTTAGCAGGCGCAGGTTTCTTACTACAAAAAACTTCACAAATAAGAACCGTTTGCCGGAACCTGGGATTGAACCAGGGACCTTCAGATCTTCAGTCTGACGCTCTCCCAACTGAGCTATTCCGGCTATATTATGATCCCAATTCCTACCTTCATGAGACTGTAAATGAAAAGTTGAAAGATAGGTGATGACGTAGCCTATTTCTGTGCGTTTTGTCTTTTAACATGCACAGTTTTCCTATTACAAGAAACTTCAAAAATAGAAATCGTTTGCCGGAACCCGGGATTGAACCAGGGACCTTCAGATCTTCAGTCTGACGCTCTCCCAACTGAGCTATTCCGGCTGTATTATGATCCCAATTCCTACCTTCATGAGACTGGCAATGAAAAGTTGCGTTGAAAGATAGGTGATGACGTATATTTCTGTGCGCTTTGTCTTTTAATATGCGCAGTTTTCTTAATACAAGAAACTTCACAAATAAAAACCGTTTGCCGGAACCCGGGATTGAACCAGGGACTATTCCGGCTGTATTATGATCCCAATTCCTACCTTCATGAGACTGTAAATGAAAAGTTGAAAGATAGGTGATGACGTATATAGACCTATTTCTATGCGCTTTGTCTTTTAGTATGCGCAGTTTTCTTATTACAAAAAAACTTCAGAAATAGAAACCGTTTGCCGGAACCCGGGATTGAACCAGGGACTATTCCGGCTGTATTATGATCCCAATTCCTACCTTCATGAGACTGTAAATGAAAAGTTGAAAGATAGGTGATGACGTATACCTATTTCTATGCGTTTTGTCTTTTAACATGCGCAGTTTTCTTATTACAAAAAAACTTCAGAAATAGAAACCGTTTGCCGGAACCCGGGATTGAACCAGGGACCTTCAGATCTTCAGTCTGACGCTCTCCCAACTGAGCTATTCCGGCTGTATTACGAACCCAATTCCTACCTTCATGAGACTGGCAATGAAAAATTGCGTTGAAAGATAGGCGATGACGTAGACCTATTTCTTTGCGTTTTGTCTTTTAACATGCACAGTTTTCCTATTACAAGAAACTTCAAAAATATAGACCGTTTGCCGGAACCCGGGATTGACCCAGGGACCTTCAGATCTGACGTAGCCTATTTCTTTGCGTTTTGTCTTTTAACATGCGCAGTTTTGTTATTACAAGAAACTTCAAAAATAAGAACCGTTTGCCGGAATCCGGGATTGAACCAGGGACCTTCAGATCTTCAGTCTGACGCTCTCCCAACTGAGCTATTCCGGCTGTATTATGATCCCAATTCCTACCTTCATGAGACTGTAAATGAAAAGTTGAAAGATAGGTGATGACGTAGCCTATTTCTGTGCGTTTTGTCTTTTAACATGCACAGTTTTCCTATTACAAGAAACTTCAAAAATATAGACCGTTTCCGGAACCCGGGATTGAACCAGGGACCTTCAGATCTTCAGTCTGACGCTCTCCCAACTGAGCTATTCCGGCTGCATTACGAAATCAATTCAAACTTTCATGAGAGTGGCAATGGAAAGTTGCGTTGAAACATAGGTGATGACGTATATTTCTGTGCGTTTTGTCTTTTAACCTGCACAGTTTTCCTATTACAAGAAACTTCAAAATTATAAACTGTTTGCCGGAACCCGGGATTGAACCAGGGACCTTCAGATCTTCAGTCTGACGCTCTCCCAACTGAGCTATTCCGGCTGTATTATGATCCCAATTCCTACCTTCATAAGACTGGCAATGAAAAGTTGCGTTGAAAGATAGGTGATGACGTATATTTCTTTGCGTTTTGTCTTTTAACATGCGCAGTTTTGCTATTACAAGAAACTTCAAAAATAGAAACCGTTTGCCGGAACCCGGGATTGAACCAGGGATCGACCTTCAGTCTGACGCTTTCCCAACTGAGCTATTCCGGCTGTATTATGATCCCAATTCCTACCTTCATGAGACTGTAAATGAAAAGTTGAAAGATAGGTGATGACGTAGCCTATTTCTGTGCGTTTTGTCTTTTAACATGCACAGTTTTCCTATTACAAGAAACTTCAAAAATATAGACCGTTTGCCGGAACCCGGGATTGAACCAGGGACCTTCAGATCTTCAGTCTGACGCTCTCATAACTGAGCTATTCCGGCTGTATTATAATCCCAATTCCTACCTTCATGAGAGTGGCAATGGAAAGTTGCGTTGAAGGATAGGTGATGACGTATATTTCTGTGCGTTTTGTCTTTTAACATGCACAGTTTTCCTATTTCAAGAAACTTCAAAATTATAAACTGTTTGCCGGAACCCGGGATTGAACCAG
The DNA here is from genome assembly GCA_037893225.1 of Hippasteria phrygiana. Lineage (NCBI taxonomy): Eukaryota > Metazoa > Echinodermata > Asteroidea > Valvatida > Goniasteridae > Hippasteria > Hippasteria phrygiana. The sequence goes on from JAZGUH010000378.1 coordinate 317,361, forward strand.
GGACCTTCAGATCTTCAGTCTGACGCTCTCCCAACTGAGCTATTTCGGCTGTATTATGATCCCAATTCCTACCTTCATAAGACTGGCAATGAAAAGTTGCGTTGAAAGATAGGTGATGACGTATATTTCTTTGCGTTTTGTCTTTTAACATGCGCAGTTTTGCTATTACAAGAAACTTCAAAAATAGAAACCGTTTGCCGGAACCCGGGATTGAACCAGGGATCGACCTTCAGTCTGACGCTCTCCCAACTGAGCTATTCCGGCTGTATTATGATCCCAATTCCTACCTTCATGAGACTGTAAATGAAAAGTTGAAAGATAGGTGATGACGTAGCCTATTTCTGTGCGTTTTGTCTTTTAACATGCACAGTTTTCCTATTACAAGAAACTTCAAAAACATAGACCGTTTGCCGGAACCCGGGATTGAACCAGGGACCTTCAGATCTTCAGTCTGACGCTCTCATAACTGAGCTATTCCGGCTGTATTATAATCCCAATTCCTACCTTCATGAGAGTGGCAATGGAAAGTTGCGTTGAAGGATAGGTGATGACGTACACCTATTTCTGTGCGCTTTGTCTTTTAGCAGGCGCAGGTTTCTTACTACAAAAAACTTCACAAATAAGAACCGTTTGCCGGAACCTGGGATTGAACCAGGGACCTTCAGATCTTCAGTCTGACGCTCTCCCAACTGAGCTATTCCGGCTATATTATGATCCCAATTCCTACCTTCATGAGACTGTAAATGAAAAGTTGAAAGATAGGTGATGACGTAGCCTATTTCTGTGCGTTTTGTCTTTTAACATGCACAGTTTTCCTATTACAAGAAACTTCAAAAATAGAAATCGTTTGCCGGAACCCGGGATTGAACAAGGGACCTTCAGATCTTCAGTCTGACGCTCTCCCAACTGAGCTATTCCGGCTGTATTATGATCCCAATTCCTACCTTCATGAGACTGGCAATGAAAAGTTGCGTTGAAAGATAGGTGATGACGTATATTTCTGTGCGCTTTGTCTTTTAATATGCGCAGTTTTCTTAATACAAGAAACTTCACAAATAAAAACCGTTTGCCGGAACCCGGGATTGAACCAGGGACTATTCCGGCTGTATTATGATCCCAATTCCTACCTTCATGAGACTGTAAATGAAAAGTTGAAAGATAGGTGATGACGTATATAGACCTATTTCTATGCGCTTTGTCTTTTAGTATGCGCAGTTTTCTTATTACAAAAAAACTTCAGAAATAGAAACCGTTTGCCGGAACCCGGGATTGAACCAGGGACTATTCCGGCTGTATTATGATCCCAATTCCTACCTTCATGAGACTGTAAATGAAAAGTTGAAAGATAGGTGATGACGTAGACCTATTTCTTTGCGTTTTGTCTTTTAACATGCACAGTTTTCCTATTACAAGAAACTTCAAAAATATAGACCGTTTGCCGGAACCCGGGATTGACCCAGGGACCTTCAGATCTGACGTAGCCTATTTCTTTGCGTTTTGCTTTTAACATGCGCAGTTTTGTTATTACAAGAAACTTCAAAAATAAGAACCGTTTGCCGGAACCCGGGATTGAACCAGGGACCTTCAGATCTTCAGTCTGACGCTCTCCCAACTGAGCTATTCCGGCTGTATTATGATCCCAATTCCTACCTTCATGAGACTGTAAATGAAAAGTTGAAAGATAGGTGATGACGTAGCCTATTTCTGTGCGTTTTGCTTTTAACATGCACAGTTTTCCTATTACAAGAAACTTCAAAAATATAGACCGTTTGCCGGAACCCGGGATTGAACCAGGGACCTTCAGATCTTCAGTCTGACGCTCTCATAACTGAGCTATTCCGGCTGTATTATAATCCCAATTCCTACCTTCATGAGAGTGGCAATGGAAAGTTGCGTTGAAGGATAGGTGATGACGTACACCTATTTCTGTGCGCTTTGTCTTTTAGCAGGCGCAGGTTTCTTACTACAAAAAACTTCACAAATAAGAACCGTTTGCCGGAACCTGGGATTGAACCAGGGACCTTCAGATCTTCAGTCTGACGCTCTCCCAACTGAGCTATTCCGGCTATATTATGATCCCAATTCCTACCTTCATGAGACTGTAAATGAAAAGTTGAAAGATAGGTGATGACGTAGCCTATTTCTGTGCGTTTTGTCTTTTAACATGCACAGTTTTCCTATTACAAGAAACTTCAAAAATAGAAATCGTTTGCCGGAACCCGGGATTGAACCAGGGACCTTCAGATCTTCAGTCTGACGCTCTCCCAACTGAGCTATTCCGGCTGTATTATGATCCCAATTCCTACCTTCATGAGACTGGCAATGAAAAGTTGCGTTGAAAGATAGGTGATGACGTATATTTCTGTGCGCTTTGTCTTTTAATATGCGCAGTTTTCTTAATACAAGAAACTTCACAAATAAAAACCGTTTGCCGGAACCCGGGATTGAACCAGGGACTATTCCGGCTGTATTATGATCCCAATTCCTACCTTCATGAGACTGTAAATGAAAAGTTGAAAGATAGGTGATGACGTATATAGACCTATTTCTATGCGCTTTGTCTTTTAGTATGCGCAGTTTTCTTATTACAAAAAAACTTCAGAAATAGAAACCGTTTGCCGGAACCCGGGATTGAACCAGGGACTATTCCGGCTGTATTATGATCCCAATTCCTACCTTCATGAGACTGTAAATGAAAAGTTGAAAGATAGGTGATGACGTATACCTATTTCTATGCGTTTTGTCTTTTAACATGCGCAGTTTTCTTATTACAAAAAAACTTCAGAAATAGAAACCGTTTGCCGGAACCCGGGATTGAACCAGGGACCTTCAGATCTTCAGTCTGACGCTCTCCCAACTGAGCTATTCCGGCTGTATTACGAACCCAATTCCTACCTTCATGAGACTGGCAATGAAAAATTGCGTTGAAAGATAGGCGATGACGTAGACCTATTTCTTTGCGTTTTGTCTTTTAACATGCACAGTTTTCCTATTACAAGAAACTTCAAAAATATAGACCGTTTGCCGGAACCCGGGATTGACCCAGGGACCTTCAGATCTGACGTAGCCTATTTCTTTGCGTTTTGTCTTTTAACATGCGCAGTTTTGTTATTACAAGAAACTTCAAAAATAAGAACCGTTTGCCGGAACCCGGGATTGAACCAGGGACCTTCAGATCTTCAGTCTGACGCTCTCCCAACTGAGCTATTCCGGCTGTATTATGATCCCAATTCCTACCTTCATGAGACTGTAAATGAAAAGTTGAAAGATAGGTGATGACGTAGCCTATTTCTGTGCGTTTTGTCTTTTAACATGCACAGTTTTCCTATTACAAGAAACTTCAAAAATATAGACCGTTTGCCGGAACCCGGGATTGAACCAGGGACCTTCAGATCTTCAGTCTGACGCTCTCCCAACTGAGCTATTCCGGCTGCATTACGAAATCAATTCAAACTTTCATGAGAGTGGCAATGGAAAGTTGCGTTGAAACATAGGTGATGACGTATATTTCTGTGCGTTTTGTCTTTTAACATGCACAGTTTTCCTATTACAAGAAACTTCAAAATTATAAACTGTTTGCCGGAACCCGGGATTGAACCAGGGACCTTCAGATCTTCAGTCTGACGCTCTCCCAACTGAGCTATTCCGGCTGTATTATGATCCCAATTCCTACCTTCATAAGACTGGCAATGAAAAGTTGCGTTGAAAGATAGGTGATGACGTATATTTCTTTGCGTTTTGTCTTTTAACATGCGCAGTTTTGCTATTACAAGAAACTTCAAAAATAGAAACCGTTTGCCGGAACCCGGGATTGAACCAGGGATCGACCTTCAGTCTGACGCTTTCCCAACTGAGCTATTCCGGCTGTATTATGATCCCAATTCCTACCTTCATGAGACTGTAAATGAAAAGTTGAAAGATAGGTGATGACGTAGCCTATTTCTGTGCGTTTTGTCTTTTAACATGCACAGTTTTCCTATTACAAGAAACTTCAAAAATATAGACCGTTTGCCGGAACCCGGGATTGAACCAGGGACCTTCAGATCTTCAGTCTGACGCTCTCATAACTGAGCTATTCCGGCTGTATTATAATCCCAATTCCTACCTTCATGAGAGTGGCAATGGAAAGTTGCGTTGAAGGATAGGTGATGACGTATATTTCTGTGCGTTTTGTCTTTTAACATGCACAGTTTTCCTATTTCAAGAAACTTCAAAATTATAAACTGTTTGCCGGAACCCGGGATTGAACCAGGGACCTTCAGATCTTCAGTCTGACGCTCTCCCAACTGAGCTATTTCGGCTGTATTATGATCCCAATTCCTACCTTCATAAGACTGGCAATGAAAAGTTGCGTTGAAAGATAGGTGATGACGTATATTTCTTTGCGTTTTGTCTTTTAACATGCGCAGTTTTGCTATTACAAGAAACTTCAAAAATAGAAACCGTTTGCCGGAACCCGGGATTGAACCAGGGACCTTCAGTCTGACGCTCTCCCAACTGAGCTATTCCGGCTGTATTATGATACCAATTCCTACCTTCATGAGACTGTAAATGAAAAGTTGAAAGATAGGTGATGACGTAGCCTATTTCTGTGCGTTTTGTCTTTTAACATGCGCAGTTTTCCTATTACAAGAAACTTCAAAAATATATACCGTTTGCCGGAACCCGGGATTGAACCAGGGACCTTCAGATCTTCAGTCTGACGCTCTCCCAACTGAGCTATTCCGGCTGTATTACGAAATCAATTCAAACCTTCATGAGAGTGGCAATGGAAAGTTGCGTTGAAAGATAGGTGATGACGTATATTTCTGTGCGTTTTGTCTTTTAACATGCACAGTTTTCCTATTACAAGAAACTTCAAAAATATAAACTGTTTGCCGGAACCCGGGATTGAACCAGGGGCCTTCAGATCTTCAGTCTGACGCTCTCCCAACTGAGCTATTCCGGCTGTATTATGATCTCAATTCCTACCTTCATAAGACAGGCAATGAAAAGTTGCGTTGAAAGATAGGTGATGACGTATATTTCTTTGCGTTTTGTCTTTTAACATGCGCAGTTTTGCTATTACAAGAAACTTCAAAAATAGAAACCGTTTGCCGGAACCCGGGATTGAACCAGGGACCTTCAGTCTGACGCTCTCCCAACTGAGCTATTCCGGCTGTATTATGATCCCAATTCCTACCTTCATGAGACTGTAAATGAAAAGTTGAAAGATAGGTGATGACGTAGCCTATTTCTGTGCGTTTTGTCTTTTAACATGCACAGTTTTCCTATTACAAGAAACTTCAAAAATATAGACCGTTTGCCGGAACCCGGGATTGAACCAGGGACCTTCAGATCTTCAGTATGACGCTCTCATAACTGACCAATTCCGGCTGTATTATAATCCCAATTCCTACCTTCATGAGAGTGGCAATGGAAAGTTGCGTTGAAGGATAGGTGATGACGTACACCTATTTCTGTGCGCTTTGTCTTTTAGCAGGCGCAGGTTTCTTACTACAAGTAACTTCACAAATAAGAACCGTTTGCCGGAACCTGGGATTGAACCAGGGACCTTCAGATCTTCAGTCTGACGCTCTCCCAACTGAGCTATTCCGGCTGTATTATGATCCCAATTCCTACCTTCATGAGACTGGAAATGAAAAGTTGAAAGATAGGTGATGACGTAGTCCTATTTCTTTGCGTTTTGTCTTTTAACATGCACAGTTTTCCTATTACAAGAAACTTCAAAAATATAGACCGTTTGCCGGAACCCGGGATTGACCCAGGGACCTTCAGATCTGACGTAGCCTATTTCTTTGCGTTTTGTCTTTTAACATGCGCAGTTTTGTTATTACAAGAAACTTCAAAAATAAGATCCGTTTGCCGGAACCCGGGTTTGAACCAGGGACCTTCAGATCTTCAGTCTGACGCTCTCCCAACTGAGCTATTCCGGCTGTATTATGATCCCAATTCCTACCTTCATGAGACTGTAAATGAAAAGTTGAAAGATAGGTGATGACGTAGCCTTTTTCTGTGCGTTTTGTCTTTTAACATGCACAGTTTTCCTATTACAAGAAACTTCAAAAATATAGACCGTTTGCCGGAACCCGGGATTGAACCAGGGACCTTCAGATCTTCAGTCTGACGCTCTCCCAACTGAGCTATTCCGGCTGCATTACGAAATCAATTCAAACTTTCATGAGAGTGGCAATGGAAAGTTGCGTTGAAACATAGGTGATGACGTATATTTCTGTGCGTTTTGTCTTTTAACATGCACAGTTTTCCTATTACAAGAAACTTCAAAATTATAAACTGTTTGCCGGAACCCGGGATTGAACCAGGGACCTTCAGATCTTCAGTCTGACGCTCTCCCAACTGAGCTATTCCGGCTGTATTATGATCCCAATTCCTACCTTCATAAGACTGGCAATAAAAAGTTGCGTTGAAAGATAGGTGATGACGTATATTTCTTTGCGTTTTGTCTTTTAACATGCGCAGTTTTGCTATTACAAGAAACTTCAAAAATAGAAACCGTTTGCCGGAACCCGGGATTGAACCAGGGATCGACCTTCAGTCTGACGCTCTCCCAACTGAGCTATTCCGGCTGTATTATGATCCCAATTCCTACCTTCATGAGAGTGGCAATGGAAAGTTGCGTTGAAGGATAGGTGATGAAGTATATTTCTGTGCGTTTTGTCTTTTAACATGCACAGTTTTCCTATTACAAGAAACTTCAAAAATATAGACCGTTTGCCGGAACCCGGGATTGAACCAGGGACCTTCAGATCTTCAGTCTGACGCTCTCATAACTGAGCTATTCCGGCTGTATTATAATCCCAATTCCTACCTTCATGAGAGTGGCAATGGAAAGTTGCGTTGAAGGATAGGTGATGAAGTATATTTCTGTGCGTTTTGTCTTTTAACATGCACAGTTTTCCTATTACAAGAAACTTCAAAATTATAAACTGTTTGCCGGACGGTGGCCATGGAAGTCGGAATCCGCCAAGGAGTGTGTAACAACTCACCTGCCGAATCAACTAGCCCTGAAAATGGATGGCGCTGAGCGTGCCGCCCATACCCGGCCGTCGGGGCAGAGTGCGAGGACCGCCCCCCGGGTGGTACGCCCCGACGAGTAGGAGGGCCGCCGCGGTGAGCGTCGAAGCGCCGGCCGTGAGGCCGCGTGGAGCCGCCGCGGGCGCAGATCTTGGTGGTAGTAGCAAATATTCGAGTGAGATCCTCGAGGGCCGAGTGGCGGAGAAGGGTTCCATGTGAACAGCAGTTGTACATGGGTCAGTCGATCCTAAGCCCCAGGGAAGTGATGACGTATATTTCTTTGCGTTTTGTCTTTTAACATGCGCAGTTTTGCTATTACAAGAAACTTCAAAAATAGAAACCGTTTGCCGGAACCCGGGATTGAACCAGGGATCGACCTTCAGTCTGACGCTATCCCAACTGAGCTATTCCGGCTGGAACCCGGGATTGAACCAGGGACCTTCAGATCTTCAGTCTGACGCTCTCCCAACTGAGCTATTCCGGCTGTATTATGATCCCAATTCCTACCTTCATAAGACTGGCAATGAAAAGTTGAAAGATAGGTGATGACGTAGCCTTTTTCTGTGCGTTTTGTCTTTTAACATGCACAGTTTTCCTATTACAAGAAACTTCAAAAATATAAACTGTTTGCCGGAACCCGGGATTGAACCAGGGGCCTTCAGATCTTCAGTCTGACGCTCTCCCAACTGAGCTATTCCGGCTGTATTATGATCTCAATTCCTACCTTCATAAGACAGGCAATGAAAAGTTGCGTTGAAAGATAGGTGATGACGTATATTTCTTTGCGTTTTGTCTTTTAACATGCGCAGTTTTGCTATTACAAGAAACTTCAAAAATAGAAACCGTTTGCCGGAACCCGGGATTGAACCAGGGACCTTCAGTCTGACGCTCTCCCAACTGAGCTATTCCGGCTGTATTATGATCCCAATTCCTACCTTCATGAGACTGTAAATGAAAAGTTGAAAGATAGGTGATGACGTAGCCTATTTCTGTGCGTTTTGTCTTTTAACATGCACAGTTTTCCTATTACAAGAAACTTCAAAAATATAGACCGTTTGCCGGAACCCGGGATTGAACCAGGGACCTTCAGATCTTCAGTATGACGCTCTCATAACTGACCTATTCCGGATGTATTATAATCCCAATTCCTACCTTCATGAGAGTGGCAATGGAAAGTTGCGTTGAAGGATAGGTGATGACGTACACCTATTTCTGTGCGCTTTGTCTTTTAGCAGGCGCAGGTTTCTTACTACAAGTAACTTCACAAATAAGAACCGTTTGCCGGAACCTGGGATTGAACCAGGGACCTTCAGATCTTCAGTCTGACGCTCTCCCAACTGAGCTATTCCGGCTGTATTATGATCCCAATTCCTACCTTCATGAGACTGGAAATGAAAAGTTGAAAGATAGGTGATGACGTAGTCCTATTTCTTTGCGTTTTGTCTTTTAACATGCACAGTTTTCCTATTACAAGAAACTTCAAAAATATAGACCGTTTGCCGGAACCCGGGATTGACCCAGGGACCTTCAGATCTGACGTAGCCTATTTCTTTGCGTTTTGTCTTTTAACATGCGCAGTTTTGTTATTACAAGAAACTTCAAAAATAAGATCCGTTTGCCGGAACCCGGGATTGAACCAGGGACCTTCAGATCTTCAGTCTGACGCTCTCCCAACTGAGCTATTCCGGCTGTATTATGATCCCAATTCCTACCTTCATGAGACTGTAAATGAAAAGTTGAAAGATAGGTGATGACGTAGCCTTTTTCTGTGCGTTTTGTCTTTTAACATGCACAGTTTTCCTATTACAAGAAACTTCAAAAATATAGACCGTTTGCCGGAACCCGGGATTGAACCAGGGACCTTCAGATCTTCAGTCTGACGCTCTCATAACTGAGCTATTCCGGCTGCATTACGAAATCAATTCAAACTTTCATGAGAGTGGCAATGGAAAGTTGCGTTGAAACATAGGTGATGACGTATATTTCTGTGCGTTTTGTCTTTTAACATGCACAGTTTTCCTATTACAAGAAACTTCAAAATTATAAACTGTTTGCCGGAACCCGGGATTGAACCAGGGAACTTCAGATCTTCAGTCTGACGCTCTCCCAACTGAGCTATTCCGGCTGTATTATGATCCCAATTCCTACCTTCATAAGACTGGCAATAAAAAGTTGCGTTGAAAGATAGGTGATGACGTATATTTCTTTGCGTTTTGTCTTTTAACATGCGCAGTTTTGCTATTACAAGAAACTTCAAAAATAGAAACCGTTTGCCGGAACCCGGGATTGAACCAGGGATCGACCTTCAGTCTGACGCTCTCCCAACTGAGCTATTCCGGCTGTATTATGATCCCAATTCCTACCTTCATGAGACTGTAAATGAAAAGTTGAAAGATAGGTGATGACGTAGCCTATTTCTGTGCGTTTTGTCTTTTAACATGCACAGTTTTCCTATTACAAGAAACTTCAAAAATATAGACCGTTTGCCGGAACCCGGGATTGAACCAGGGACCTTCAGATCTTCAGTCTGACGCTCTCATAACTGAGCTATTCCGGCTGTATTATAATCCCAATTCCTACCTTCATGAGAGTGGCAATGGAAAGTTGCGTTGAAGGATAGGTGATGAAGTATATTTCTGTGCGTTTTGTCTTTTAACATGCACAGTTTTCCTATTACAAGAAACTTCAAAATTATAAACTGTTTGCCGGACGGTGGCCATGGAAGTCGGAATCCGCCAAGGAGTGTGTAACAACTCACCTGCCGAATCAACTAGCCCTGAAAATGGATGGCGCTGAGCGTGCCGCCCATACCCGGCCGTCGGGGCAGAGTGCGAGGACCGCCCCCCGGGTGGTACGCCCCGACGAGTAGGAGGGCCGCCGCGGTGAGCGTCGAAGCGCCGGCCGTGAGGCCGCGTGGAGCCGCCGCGGGCGCAGATCTTGGTGGTAGTAGCAAATATTCGAGTGAGATCCTCGAGGGCCGAGTGGCGGAGAAGGGTTCCATGTGAACAGCAGTTGTACATGGGTCAGTCGATCCTAAGCCCCAGGGAAGTGATGACGTATATTTCTTTGCGTTTTGTCTTTTAACATGCGCAGTTTTGCTATTACAAGAAACTTCAAAAATAGAAACCGTTTGCCGGAACCCGGGATTGAACCAGGGATCGACCTTCAGTCTGACGCTATCCCAACTGAGCTATTCCGGCTGGAACCCGGGATTGAACCAGGGACCTTCAGATCTTCAGTCTGACGCTCTCCCAACTGAGCTATTCCGGCTGTATTATGATCCCAATTCCTACCTTCATAAGACTGGCAATGAAAAGTTGAAAGATAGGTGATGACGTAGCCTTTTTCTGTGCGTTTTGTCTTTTAACATGCACAGTTTTCCTATTACAAGAAACTTCAAAAATATAAACTGTTTGCCGGAACCCGGGATTGAACCAGGGGCCTTCAGATCTTCAGTCTGACGCTCTCCCAACTGAGCTATTCCGGCTGTATTATGATCTCAATTCCTACCTTCATAAGACAGGCAATGAAAAGTTGCGTTGAAAGATAGGTGATGACGTATATTTCTTTGCGTTTTGTCTTTTAACATGCGCAGTTTTGCTATTACAAGAAACTTCAAAAATAGAAACCGTTTGCCGGAACCCGGGATTGAACCAGGGACCTTCAGTCTGACGCTCTCCCAACTGAGCTATTCCGGCTGTATTATGATCCCAATTCCTACCTTCATGAGACTGTAAATGAAAAGTTGAAAGATAGGTGATGACGTAGCCTATTTCTGTGCGTTTTGTCTTTTAACATGCACAGTTTTCCTATTACAAGAAACTTCAAAAATATAGACCGTTTGCCGGAACCCGGGATTGAACCAGGGACCTTCAGATCTTCAGTATGACGCTCTCATAACTGACCTATTCCGGCTGTATTATAATCCCAATTCCTACCTTCATGAGAGTGGCAATGGAAAGTTGCGTTGAAGGATAGGTGATGACGTACACCTATTTCTGTGCGCTTTGTCTTTTAGCAGGCGCAGGTTTCTTACTACAAGTAACTTCACAAATAAGAACCGTTTGCCGGAACCTGGGATTGAACCAGGGACCTTCAGATCTTCAGTCTGACGCTCTCCCAACTGAGCTATTCCGGCTGTATTATGATCCCAATTCCTACCTTCATGAGACTGGAAATGAAAAGTTGAAAGATAGGTGATGACGTAGTCCTATTTCTTTGCGTTTTGTCTTTTAACATGCACAGTTTTCCTATTACAAGAAACTTCAAAAATATAGACCGTTTGCCGGAACCCGGGATTGACCCAGGGACCTTCAGATCTGACGTAGCCTATTTCTTTGCGTTTTGTCTTTTAACATGCGCAGTTTTGTTATTACAAGAAACTTCAAAAATAAGATCCGTTTGCCGGAACCCGGGATTGAACCAGGGACCTTCAGATCTTCAGTCTGACGCTCTCCCAACTGAGCTATTCCGGCTGTATTATGATCCCAATTCCTACCTTCATGAGACTGTAAATGAAAAGTTGAAAGATAGGTGATGACGTAGCCTTTTTCTGTGCGTTTTGTCTTTTAACATGCACAGTTTTCCTATTACAAGAAACTTCAAAAATATAGACCGTTTGCCGGAACCCGGGATTGAACCAGGGACCTTCAGATCTTCAGTCTGACGCTCTCCCAACTGAGCTATTCCGGCTGCATTACGAAATCAATTCAAACTTTCATGAGAGTGGCAATGGAAAGTTGCGTTGAAACATAGGTGATGACGTATATTTCTGTGCGTTTTGTCTTTTAACATGCACAGTTTTCCTATTACAAGAAACTTCAAAATTATAAACTGTTTGCCGGAACCCGGGATTGAACCAGGGACCTTCAGATCTTCAGTCTGACGCTCTCCCAACTGAGCTATTCCGGCTGTATTATGATCCCAATTCCTACCTTCATAAGACTGGCAATAAAAAGTTGCGTTGAAAGATAGGTGATGACGTATATTTCTTTGCGTTTTGTCTTTTAACATGCGCAGTTTTGCTATTACAAGAAACTTCAAAAATAGAAACCGTTTTCCGGAACCCGGGATTGAACCAGGGATCGACCTTCAGTCTGACGCTCTCCCAACTGAGCTATTCCGGCTGTATTATGATCCCAATTCCTACCTTCATGAGACTGTAAATGAAAAGTTGAAAGATAGGTGATGACGTAGCCTATTTCTGTGCGTTTTGTCTTTTAACATGCACAGTTTTCCTATTACAAGAAACTTCAAAAATATAGACCGTTTGCCGGAACCCGGGATTGAACCAGGGACCTTCAGATCTTCAGTCTGACGCTCTCATAACTGAGCTATTCCGGCTGTATTATAATCCCAATTCCTACCTTCATGAGAGTGGCAATGGAAAGTTGCGTTGAAGGATAGGTGATGAAGTATATTTCTGTGCGTTTTGTCTTTTAACATGCACAGTTTTCCTATTACAAGAAACTTCAAAATTATAAACTGTTTGCCGGACGGTGGCCATGGAAGTCGGAATCCGCCAAGGAGTGTGTAACAACTCACCTGCCGAATCAACTAGCCCTGAAAATGGATGGCGCTGAGCGTGCCGCCCATACCCGGCCGTCGGGGCAGAGTGCGAGGACCGCCCCCCGGGTGGTACGCCCCGACGAGTAGGAGGGCCGCCGCGGTGAGCGTCGAAGCGCCGGCCGTGAGGCCGCGTGGAGCCGCCGCGGGCGCAGATCTTGGTGGTAGTAGCAAATATTCGAGTGAGATCCTCGAGGGCCGAGTGGCGGAGAAGGGTTCCATGTGAACAGCAGTTGTACATGGGTCAGTCGATCCTAAGCCCCAGGGAAGTGATGACGTATATTTCTTTGCGTTTTGTCTTTTAACATGCGCAGTTTTGCTATTACAAGAAACTTCAAAAATAGAAACCGTTTGCCGGAACCCGGGATTGAACCAGGGATCGACCTTCAGTCTGACGCTATCCCAACTGAGCTATTCCGGCTGGAACCCGGGATTGAACCAGGGACCTTCAGATCTTCAGTCTGACGCTCTCCCAACTGAGCTATTCCGGCTGTATTATGATCCCAATTCCTACCTTCATAAGACTGGCAATGAAAAGTTGAAAGATAGGTGATGACGTAGCCTTTTTCTGTGCGTTTTGTCTTTTAACATGCACAGTTTTCCTATTACAAGAAACTTCAAAAATATAAACTGTTTGCCGGAACCCGGGATTGAACCAGGGGCCTTCAGATCTTCAGTCTGACGCTCTCCCAACTGAGCTATTCCGGCTGTATTATGATCTCAATTCCTACCTTCATAAGACAGGCAATGAAAAGTTGCGTTGAAAGATAGGTGATGACGTATATTTCTTTGCGTTTTGTCTTTTAACATGCGCAGTTTTGCTATTACAAGAAACTTCAAAAATAGAAACCGTTTGCCGGAACCCGGGATTGAACCAGGGACCTTCAGTCTGACGCTCTCCCAACTGAGCTATTCCGGCTGTATTATGATCCCAATTCCTACCTTCATGAGACTGTAAATGAAAAGTTGAAAGATAGGTGATGACGTAGCCTATTTCTGTGCGTTTTGTCTTTTAACATGCACAGTTTTCCTATTACAAGAAACTTCAAAAATATAGACCGTTTGCCGGAACCCGGGATTGAACCAGGGACCTTCAGATCTTCAGTATGACGCTCTCATAACTGACCTATTCCGGCTGTATTATAATCCCAATTCCTACCTTCATGAGAGTGGCAATGGAAAGTTGCGTTGAAGGATAGGTGATGACGTACACCTATTTCTGTGCGCTTTGTCTTTTAGCAGGCGCAGGTTTCTTACTACAAGTAACTTCACAAATAAGAACCGTTTGCCGGAACCTGGGATTGAACCAGGGACCTTCAGATCTTCAGTCTGACGCTCTCCCAACTGAGCTATTCCGGCTGTATTATGATCCCAATTCCTACCTTCATGAGACTGGAAATGAAAAGTTGAAAGATAGGTGATGACGTAGACCTATTTCTTTGCGTTTTGTCTTTTAACATGCACAGTTTTCCTATTACAAGAAACTTCAAAAATATAGACCGTTTGCCGGAACCCGGGATTGACCCAGGGACCTTCAGATCTGACGTAGCCTATTTCTTTGCGTTTTGTCTTTTAACATGCGCAGTTTTGTTATTACAAGAAACTTCAAAAATAGGATCCGTTTGCCGGAACCCGGGATTGAACCAGGGACCTTCAGATCTTCAGTCTGACGCTCTCCCAACTGAGCTATTCCGGCTGTATTATGATCCCAATTCCTACCTTCATGAGACTGTAAATGAAAAGTTGAAAGATAGGTGATGACGTAGCCTTTTTCTGTGCGTTTTGTCTTTTAACATGCACAGTTTTCCTATTACAAGAAACTTCAAAAATATAGACCGTTTGCCGGAACCCGGGATTGAACCAGGGACCTTCAGATCTTCAGTCTGACGCTCTCCCAACTGAGCTATTCCGGCTGCATTACGAAATCAATTCAAACTTTTATGAGAGTGGCAATGGAAAGTTGCGTTGAAACATAGGTGATGACGTATATTTCTGTGCGTTTTGTCTTTTAACATGCACAGTTTTCCTATTACAAGAAACTTCAAAATTATAAACTGTTTGCCGGAACCCGGGATTGAACCAGGGACCTTCAGATCTTCAGTCTGACGCTCTCCCAACTGAGCTATTCCGGCTGTATTATGATCCCAATTCCTACCTTCATAAGACTGGCAATGAAAAGTTGCGTTGAAAGATAGGTGATGACGTATATTTCTTTGCGTTTTGTCTTTTAACATGCGCAGTTTTGCTATTACAAGAAACTTCAAAAATAGAAACCGTTTGCCGGAACCCGGGATTGAACCAGGGATCGACCTTCAGTCTGACGCTATCCCAACTGAGCTATTCCGGCTGTATTATGATCCCAATTCCTACCTTCATGAGACTGTAAATGAAAAGTTGAAAGATAGGTGATGACGTAGCCTATTTCTGTGCGTTTTGTCTTTTAACATGCACAGTTTTCCTATTACAAGAAACTTCAAAAATATAGACCGTTTGCCGGAACCCGGGATTGAACCAGGGACCTTCAGATCTTCAGTATGACGCTCTCATAACTGACCTATTCCGGCTGTATTATAATCCCAATTCCTACCTTCATGAGAGTGGCAATGGAAAGTTGCGTTGAAGGATAGGTGATGACGTACACCTATTTCTGTGCGCTTTGTCTTTTAGCAGGCGCAGGTTTCTTACTACAAGTAACTTCACAAATAAGAACCGTTTGCCGGAACCTGGGATTGAACCAGGGACCTTCAGATCTTCAGTCTGACGCTCTCCCAACTGAGCTATTCCGGCTGTATTATGATCCCAATTCCTACCTTCATGAGACTGGAAATGAAAAGTTGAAAGATAGGTGATGACGTAGACCTATTTCTGTGCGTTTTGTCTTTTAACATGCACAGTTTTCCTATTACAAAAACACTTCAGAAATAGAAACCGTTTGCCGGAACCCGGGATTGAACCAGGGACCTTCAGATCTTCAGTCTGACGCTCTCCCAACTGAGCTATTCCGGCTGTATTATGATCCCAATTCCTACCTTCATGCGACTGTAAATGAAAAGTTGAAAGATAGGTGATGACGTAGCCTATTTCTGTGCGTTTTGTCTTTTAACATGCACAGTTTTCCTATTACAAGAAACTTCAAAAATATAGACCGTTTGCCGGAACCCGGGATTGAACCAGGGACCTTCAGATCTTCAGTATGACGCTCTCATAACTGACCTATTCCGGCTGTATTATAATCCCAATTCCTACCTTCATGAGAGTGGCAATGGAAAGTTGCGTTGAAGGATAGGTGATGACGTACACCTATTTCTGTGCGTTTTGTCTTTTAACATGCACAGTTTTCCTATTACAAAAACACTTCAGAAATAGAAACCGTTTGCCGGAACCCGGGATTGAACCAGGGACCTTCAGATCTTCAGTCTGACGCTCTCCCAACTGAGCTATTCCGGCTGTATTGTGATCCCAATTCCTACCTTCATGAGACTGTAAATGAAAAGTTGAAAGATAGGTGATGACGTAGCCTATTTCTGTGCGTTTTGTCTTTTAACATGCACAGTTTTCCTATTACAAGAAACTTCAAAAATAGAAATCGTTTGCCGGAACCCGGGATTGAACCAGGGACCTTCAGATCTTCAGTCTGACGCTCTCCCAACTGAGCTATTCCGGCTGTATTATGATCCCAATTCCTACCTTCATGAGACTGGCAATGAAAAGTTGCGTTGAAAGATAGGTGATGACGTATATTTCTGTGCGCTTTGTCTTTTAATATGCGCAGTTTTCTTAATACAAGAAACTTCACAAATAAAAACCGTTTGCCGGAACCCGGGATTGAACCAGGGACTATTCCGGCTGTATTATGATCCCAATTCCTACCTTCATGAGACTGTAAATGAAAAGTTGAAAGATAGGTGATGACGTATACCTATTTCTATGCGTTTTGTCTTTTAACATGCGCAGTTTTCTTATTACAAAAAAACTTCAGAAATAGAAACCGTTTGCCGGAACCCGGGATTGAACCAGGGACCTTCAGATCTTCAGTCTGACGCTCTCCCAACTGAGCTATTCCGGCTGTATTATGATCCCAATTCCTACCTTCATGCGACTGTAAATGAAAAGTTGAAAGATAGGTGATGACGTAGCCTATTTCTGTGCGTTTTGTCTTTTAACATGCACAGTTTTCCTATTACAAGAAACTTCAAAAATATAGACCGTTTGCCGGAACCCGGGATTGAACCAGGGACCTTCAGATCTTCAGTATGACGCTCTCATAACTGACCTATTCCGGCTGTATTATAATCCCAATTCCTACCTTCATGAGAGTGGCAATGAAAAGTTGCGTTGAAAGATAGGTGATGACGTATATTTCTGTGCGCTTTGTATTTTAATAAGCGCAGTTTTCTTAATACAAGAAACTTCACAAATAAAAACCGTTTGCCGGAACCCGGGATTGAACCAGGGACTATTCCGGCTGTATTACGATCCCAATTTCTACCTTCATGAGACTGTAAATGAAAAGTTGAAAGATAGGTGATGACGTAGACGTATTTCTATGCGTTTTGTCATTTATCATGCGCAGTTTTCTTATTACAAAAAAAATTCAGAAATAGAAACCGTTTGCCGGAACCCGGGATTGAACCAGGGACCTTCAGATCTTCAGTCTGACGCTCTCCCAACTGAGCTATTCCGGCTGTATTATGATCTCAATTCCTACCTTTATGAGACTGGCAATGAAAAGTTGCGTTGAAAGATAGGTGATGACATAGACCTATTTCTTTGCGTTTTGTCTTTTAATATGCGCAGTTTTCTTATTACAAGAAACTTCACAAATAGAAACCGTTTGCCGGAACCCGGGATTGAACCAGGGACCTTCAGATCTTCAGTCTGACGCTCTCCCAACTGAGCTATTCCGGCTGTATTATGATCCCAATTCCTACCTTCATGAGACTGTAAATGAAAAGTTGAGTTGAAAGATAGGTGATGACGTAGCCTATTTCTTTGCGTTTTGTCTCTTAATATGGGCAGTTTTCTTATTACAAGAAACTTCAAAAATACAACCCGTTTGCCGGAACGCGGGATCTTCAGATCTTCAGTCTGACGCTCTCCCAACTGAGCTATTCCGGCTGTATTATGATCCCAATTCCTACCTTCATGAGACTGTAAATGAAAAGTTGAAAGATAGGTGATGACATAGACCTATTTCTTTGCGTTTTGTCTTTTAATATGCGCAGTTTTCTTATTACAAGAAACTTCACAAATAGAAACCGTTTGCCGGAACCCGGGATTGAACCAGGGACCTTCAGATCTTCAGTCTGACGCTCTCCCAACTGAGCTATTCCGGCTGTATTATGATCCCAATTCCTACCTTCATGAGACTGGCAATGAAAAGTTGAGTTGAAAGATAGGTGATGACGTAGCCTATTTCTTTGCGTTTTGTCTCTTAATATGGGCAGTTTTCTTATTACAAGAAACTTCAAAAATACAACCCGTTTGCCGGAACCCGGGATTGAACCAGGGACCTTCAGATCTTCAGTCTGACGCTCTCCCAACTGAGCTATTCCGGCTGTATTATGATCCCAATTCCTACCTTCATGAGACTGTAAATGAAAAGTTGAAAGATAGGTGATGACGTAGACCTATTTCTGTGCGTTTTGTCTTTTAACATGCACAGTTTTCCTATTTCAAGAAACTTCAAAAATATAAACCGTTTGCCGGAACCCCGGACTGAACCAGGGACCTTCAGATCTTCAGTCTGACGCTCTCCCAACTGAGCTATTCCGGCTGTATTATGATCCCAATTCCTACCTTCATGAGACTGTCAATGAAAAGTTGAAAGATAGGTGATGACGTAGACCTAATTCTGTGCGTTTTGTCTTTTAACATGCACAGTTTTCCTATTACAAGAAACTCAAAAAAAATAAACCGTTTGCCGGAACCCGGGATTGAACCAGGGACCTTCAGACCTTCAGTCTGACGCTCTCCCAACTGAGCTATTCCGGCTGTATTATGATCTCAATTCCTACCTTCATGAGACTGGCAATGAAAAGTTGAGTTGAAAGATAGGTGATGACGTAGCCTATTTCTTTTCGTTTTGTCTCTTAATATGGGCAGTTTTCTTATTACAAGAAACTTCAAAAAATACAACCCGTTTGCCGGAACTCGGGATTGAACCAGGGACATTCAGATCTTCAGTCTGACGCTCTCCCAACTGAGCTATTCCGGCTGTATTATGATCCCAATTCCTACCTTCATGAGACTGTAAATGAAAAGTTGAAAGATAGGTGATGACATAGACCTATTTCTTTGCGTTTTGTCTTTTAATATGCGCAGTTTTCTTATTACAAGAAACTTCACAAATAGAAACCGTTTGCCGGAACCCGGGATTGAACCAGGGACCTTCAGAACTTCAGTCTGACGCTCTCCCAACTGAGCTATTCCGGCTGTATTATGATCCCAATTCCTACCTTCATGAGACTGTAAATGAAAAGTTGAAAGATAGGTGATGACGTAGACCTATTTCTTTGCGTTTTGTCTTTTAATATGCGCAGTTTTCTTATTACAAGAAACTTCAAAACTATAAACTGTTTGCCGGAACCCGGGATTGAACCAGGGACCTTCAGATCTTCAGTCTGACGCTCTCCCAACTGAGCTATTTCGGCTGTATTATGATCCCAATTCCTACCTTCATAAGACTGGCAATGAAAAGTTGCGTTGAAAGATAGGTGATGACGTATATTTCTGTGCGTTTTGTCTTTTAACATGCACAGTTTTCATATTTCAAGAAACTTCAAAATTATAAACTGTTTGCCGGAACCCGGGATTGAACCAGGGACCTTCAGATCTTCAGTCTGACGCTCTCCCAACTGAGCTATTTCGGCTGTATTATAATCCCAATTCCTACCTTCATAAGACTGGCAATGAAAAGTTGCGTTGAAAGATAGGTGATGACGTATATTTCTTTGCGTTTTGTCTTTTAACATGCGCAGTTTTGCTATTACAAGAAACTTCAAAAATAGAAACCGTTTGCCGGAACCCGGGATTGAACCAGGGATCGACCTTCAGTCTGACGCTCTCCCAACTGAGCTATTCCGGCTGTATTATGATCCCAATTCCTACCTTCATGAGACTGTAAATGAAAAGTTGAAAGACAGGTGATGACGTAGCCTATTTCTGTGCGTTTTGTCTTTTAACATGCACAGTTTTCCTATTACAAGAAACTTCAAAAATATAGACCGTTTGCCGGAACCCGGGATTGAACCAGGGACCTTCAGATCTTCAGTCTGACGCTCTCATAACTGAGCTATTCCGGCTGTATTATTATCCCAATTCCTACCTTCATGAGAGTGGCAATGGAAAGTTGCGTTGAAGGATAGGTGATGACGTACACCTATTTCTGTGCGCTTTGTCTTTTAGCAGGCGCAGGTTTCTTACTACAAAAAACTTCACAAATAAGAACCGTTTGCCGGAACCTGGGATTGAACCAGGGACCTTCAGATCTTCAGTCTGACGCTCTCCCAACTGAGCTATTCCGGCTATATTATGATCCCAATTCCTACCTTCATGAGACTGGCAATGAAAAGTTGAAAGATAGGCGTTGACGTAGACCTATTTCTGTGCGTTTTGTCTTTTAACATGCACAGTTTTCCTATTACAAAAACACTTCAGAAATAGAAACCGTTTGCCGGAACCCGGGATTGAACCAGGGACCTTCAGATCTTCAGTCTGACGCTCTCCCAACTGAGCTATTCCGGCTGTATTATGATCCCAATTCCTACCTTCATGAGACTGGAAATGAAAAGTTGAAAGATAGGTGATGACGTTGACCTATTTCTGTGCGTTTTGTCTTTTAACATGCACAGTTTTCCTATTACAAAAACACTTCAGAAATAGAAACCGTTTGCCGGAACCCGGGATTGAACCAGGGACCTTCAGATCTTCAGTCTGACGCTCTCCCAACTGAGCTATTCCGGCTGTATTATGATCCCAATTCCTACCTTCATGAGACTGTAAATGAAAAGTTGAAAGATAGGTGATGACGTAGCCTATTTCTGTGCGTTTTGTCTTTTAACATGCACAGTTTTCCTATTACAAGAAACTTCAAAAATAGAAATCGTTTGCCGGAACCCGGGATTGAACCAGGGACCTTCAGATCTTCAGTCTGACGCTCTCCCAACTGAGCTATTCCGGCTGTATTATGATCCCAATTCCTACCTTCATGAGACTGGCAATGAAAAGTTGCGTTGAAAGATAGGTGATGACGTATATTTCTGTGCGCTTTGTCTTTTAATATGCGCAGTTTTCTTAATACAAGAAACTTCACAAATAAAAACCGTTTGCCGGAACCCGGGATTGAACCAGGGACTATTCCGGCTGTATTATGATCCCAATTCCTACCTTCATGAGACTGTAAATGAAAAGTTGAAAGATAGGTGATGACGTATATAGACCTATTTCTATGCGTTTTGTCTTTTAACATGCACAGTTTTCCTATTACAAGAAACTTCAAAAATATATACCGTTTGCCGGAACCCGGGATTGACCCAGGGACCTTCAGATCTGACATAGCCTATTTCTTTGCGTTTTGTCTTTTAACATGCGCAGTTTTGTTATTACAAGAAACTTCAAAAATAAGAACCGTTTGCCGGAACCCGGGATTGAACCAGGGACCTTCAGATCTTCAGTCTGACGATCTCCCAACTGAGCTATTCCGGCTGTATTATGATACCAATTCCTACCTTCATGAGACTGTAAATGAAAAGTTGAAAGATAGGTGATGAAGTAGCCTATTTCTGTGCGTTTTGTCTTTTAACATGCGCAGTTTTCCTATTACAAGAAACTTCAAAAATATATACCGTTTGCCGGAACCCGGGATTGAACCAGGGACCTTCAGATCTTCAGTCTGACGCTCTCCCAACTGAGCTATTCCGGCTGTATTACGAAATCAATTCAAACCTTCATGAGAGTGGCAATGGAAAGTTGCGTTGAAAGATAGGTGATGACGTATATTTCTGTGCGTTTTGTCTTTTAACATGCACAGTTTTCCTATTACAAGAAACTTCAAAAATATAAACTGTTTGCCGGAACCCGGGATTGAACCAGGGGCCTTCAGATCTTCAGTCTGACGCTCTCCCAACTGAGCTATTCCGGCTGTATTATGATCTCAATTCCTACCTTCATAAGACAGGCAATGAAAAGTTGCGTTGAAAGATAGGTGATGACGTATATTTCTTTGCGTTTTGTCTTTTAACATGCGCAGTTTTGCTATTACAAGAAACTTCAAAAATAGAAACCGTTTGCCGGAACCCGGGATTGAACCAGGGACCTTCAGTCTGACGCTCTCCCAACTGAGCTATTCCGGCTGTATTATGATCCCAATTCCTACCTTCATGAGACTGTAAATGAAAAGTTGAAAGATAGGTGATGACGTAGCCTATTTCTGTGCGTTTTGTCTTTTAACATGCACAGTTTTCCTATTACAAGAAACTTCAAAAATATAGACCGTTTGCCGGAACCCGGGATTGAACCAGGGACCTTCAGATCTTCAGTATGACGCTCTCATAACTGACCTATTCCGGCTGTATTATAATCCCAATTCCTACCTTCATGAGAGTGGCAATGGAAAGTTGCGTTGAAGGATAGGTGATGACGTAGCCTATTTCTGTGCGTTTTGTCTTTTAACATGCACAGTTTTCCTATTACAAGAAACTTCAAAAATATAGACCGTTTGCCGGAACCCGGGATTGAACCAGGGACCTTCAGATCTTCAGTCTGACGCTCTCCCAACTGAGCTATTCCGGCTGTATTATGATCCCAATTCCTACCTTCATGAGACTGGAAATGAAAAGTTGAAAGATAGGTGATGACGTAGTCCTATTTCTTTGCGTTTTGTCTTTTAACATGCACAGTTTTCCTATTACAAGAAACTTCAAAAATATAGACCGTTTGCCGGAACCCGGGATTGACCCAGGGACCTTCAGATCTGACGTAGCCTATTTCTTTGCGTTTTGTCTTTTAACATGCGCAGTTTTGTTATTACAAGAAACTTCAAAAAATAAGATCCGTTTGCCGGAACCCGGGATTGAACCAGGGACCTTCAGATCTTCAGTCTGACGCTCTCCCAACTGAGCTATTCCGGCTGCATTACGAAATCAATTCAAACTTTCATGAGAGTGGCAATGGAAAGTTGCGTTGAAACATAGGTGATGACGTATATTTCTGTGCGTTTTGTCTTTTAACATGCACAGTTTTCCTATTACAAGAAACTTCAAAATTATAAACTGTTTGCCGGAACCCGGGATTGAACCAGGGACCTTCAGATCTTCAGTCTGACGCTCTCCCAACTGAGCTATTCCGGCTGTATTATGATCCCAATTCCTACCTTCATAAGACTGGCAATAAAAAGTTGCGTTGAAAGATAGGTGATGACGTATATTTCTTTGCGTTTTGTCTTTTAACATGCGCAGTTTTGCTATTACAAGAAACTTCAAAAATAGAAACCGTTTGCCGGAACCCGGGATTGAACCAGGGACCTTCAGTCTGACGCTCTCCCAACTGAGCTATTCCGGCTGTATTATGATCCCAATTCCTACCTTCATGAGACTGTAAATGAAAAGTTGAAAGATAGGTGATGACGTAGCCTATTTCTGTGCGTTTTGTCTTTTAACATGCACAGTTTTCCTATTACAAGAAACTTCAAAAATATATACCGTTTGCCGGAACCCGGGATTGAACCAGGGACCTTCAGATCTTCAGTCTGACGCTCTCCCAACTGAGCTATTCCTGCTGTATTACGAAATCAATTCAAACCTTCATGAGAGTGGCAATGGAAAGTTGCGTTGAAAGATAGGTGATGACGTATATTTCTGTGCGTTTTGTCTTTTAACATGCACAGTTTTCCTATTACAAAAAAACTTCAGAAATAGAAACCGTTTGCCGGAACCCGGGATTGAACCAGGGACCTTCAGATCTTCAGTCTGACGCTCTCCCAACTGAGCTATTCCGGCTGTATTATGATCTCAATTCCTACCTTCATGCGACTGTAAATGAAAAGTTGAAAGATAGGTGATGACGTAGCCTATTTCTGTGCGTTTTGTCTTTTAACATGCACAGTTTTCCTATTACAAGAAACTTCAAAAATATAGACCGTTTGCCGGAACCCGGTATTGAACCAGGGACCTTCAGATCTTCAGTATGACGCTCTCATAACTGACCTATTCCGGCTGTATTATAATCCCAATTCCTACCTTCATGAGAGTGGCAATGGAAAGTTGCGTTGAAGGATAGGTGATGACGTACACCTATTTCTGTGCGTTTTGTCTTTTAACATGCACAGTTTTCCTATTACAAAAACACTTCAGAAATATATACCGTTTGCCGGAACCCGGGATTGACCCAGGGACCTTCAGATCTGACGTAGCCTATTTCTTTGCGTTTTGTCTTTTAACATGCGCAGTTTTGTTATTACAAGAAACTTCAAAAATAAGAACCGTTTGCCGGAACCCGGGATTGAACCAGGGACCTTCAGATCTTCAGTCTGACGCTCTCCCAACTGAGCTATTCCGGCTGTATTATGATCCCAATTCCTACCTTCATGAGACTGTAAATGAAAAGTTGAAAGATAGGTGATGACGTAGCCTATTTCTGTGCGTTTTGTCTTTTAACATGCACAGTTTTCCTATTACAAGAAACTTCAAAAATATATACCGTTTGCCGGAACCCGGGATTGAACCAGGGACCTTCAGATCTTCAGTCTGACGCTCTCCCAACTGAGCTATTCCGGCTGTATTACGAAATCAATTCAAACCTTCATGAGAGTGGCAATGGAAAGTTGCGTTGAAAGATAGGTGATGACGTATATTTCTGTGCGTTTTGTCTTTTAACATGCACAGTTTTCCTATTACAAGAAACTTCAAAATTATCAACTGTTTGCCGGAACCCGGGATTGAACCAGGGACCTTCAGATCTTCAGTCTGACGCTCTCCCAACTGAGCTATTCCGGCTGTATTATGATCCCAATTCCTACCTTCATAAGACTGGCAATGAAAAGTTGCGTTGAAAGATAGGTGATGACGTATATTTCTTTGCGTTTTGTCTTTTAACATGCGCAGTTTTCCTATTACAAGAAACTTCAAAAATATAGACCGTTTGCCGGAACCCGGGATTGAACCAGGGATCGACCTTCAGTCTGACGCTCTCCCAACTGAGCTATTCCGGCTGTATTATGATCCCAATTCCTACCTTCATGAGACTGTAAATGAAAAGTTGAAAGATAGGTGATGACGTAGCCTATTTCTGTGCGTTTTGTCTTTTAACATGCACAGTTTTCCTATTACAAGAAACTTCAAAAATATAGACCGTTTGCCGGAACCCGGGATTGAACCAGGGACCTTCAGATCTTCAGTCTGACGCTCTCATAACTGAGCTATTCCGGCTGTATTATAATCCCAATTCCTACCTTCATGAGAGTGGCAATGGAAAGTTGCGTTGAAGGATAGGTGATGAAGTATATTTCTGTGCGTTTTGTCTTTTAACATGCACAGTTTTCCTATTACAAGAAACTTCAAAATTATAAACTGTTTGCCGGACGGTGGCCATGGAAGTCGGAATCCGCCAAGGAGTGTGTAACAACTCACCTGCCGAATCAACTAGCCCTGAAAATGGATGGCGCTGAGCGTGCCGCCCATACCCGGCCGTCGGGGCAGAGTGCGAGGACCGCCCCCCGGGTGGTACGCCCCGACGAGTAGGAGGGCCGCCGCGGTGAGCGTCGAAGCGCCGGCCGTGAGGCCGCGTGGAGCCGCCGCGGGCGCAGATCTTGGTGGTAGTAGCAAATATTCGAGTGAGATCCTCGAGGGCCGAGTGGCGGAGAAGGGTTCCATGTGAACAGCAGTTGTACATGGGTCAGTCGATCCTAAGCCCCAGGGAAGTGATGACGTATATTTCTTTGCGTTTTGTCTTTTAACATGCGCAGTTTTGCTATTACAAGAAACTTCAAAAATAGAAACCGTTTGCCGGAACCCGGGATTGAACCAGGGATCGACCTTAGTCTGACGCTATCCCAACTGAGCTATTCCGGCTGGAACCCGGGATTGAACCAGGGACCTTCAGATCTTCAGTCTGACGCTCTCCCAACTGAGCTATTCCGGCTGTATTATGATCCCAATTCCTACCTTCATAAGACTGGCAATGAAAAGTTGAAAGATAGGTGATGACGTAGCCTTTTTCTGTGCGTTTTGTCTTTTAACATGCACAGTTTTCCTATTACAAGAAACTTAAAAAATATAGACCGTTTGCCGGAACCCGGGATTGAACCAGGGACCTTCAGATCTTCAGTCTGACGCTCTCCCAACTGAGCTATTCCGGCTGCATTACGAAATCAATTCAAACTTTCATGAGAGTGGCAATGGAAAGTTGCGTTGAAACATAGGTGATGACGTATATTTCTGTGCGTTTTGTCTTTTAACATGCACAGTTTTCCTATTACAAGAAACTTCAAAATTATAAACTGTTTGCCGGAACCCGGGATTGAACCAGGGACCTTCAGATCTTCAGTCTGACGCTCTCCCAACTGAGCTATTCCGGCTGTATTTTGATCCCAATTCCTACCTTCATAAGACTGGCAATGAAAAGTTGCGTTGAAAGATAGGTGATGACGTATATTTCTTTGCGTTTTGTCTTTTAACATGCGCAGTTTTGCTATTACAAGAAACTTCAAAAATATAAACCGTTTGCCGGAACCCGGGATTGAACCAGGGATCGACCTTCAGTCTGACGCTCTCCCAACTGAGCTATTCCGGCTGTATTATGATCCCAATTCCTACCTTCATGAGACTGTAAATGAAAAGTTGAAAGATAGGTGATGACGTAGCCTATTTCTGTGCGTTTTGTCTTTTAACATGCACAGTTTTCCTATTACAAGAAACTTCAAAAATATAGACCGTTTGCCGGAACCCGGGATTGAACCAGGGACCTTCAGATCTTCAGTCTGACGCTCTCATAACTGAGCTATTCCGGCTGTATTATAATCCCAATTCCTACCTTCATGAGAGTGGCAATGGAAAGTTGCGTTGAAGGATAGGTGATGACGTATATTTCTGTGCGTTTTGTCTTTTAACATGCACAGTTTTCCTATTACAAGAAACTTCAAAATTATAAACTGTTTGCCGGACGGTGGCCATGGAAGTCGGAATCCGCCAAGGAGTGTGTAACAACTCACCTGCCGAATCAACTAGCCCTGAAAATGGATGGCGCTGAGCGTGCCGCCCATACCCGGCCGTCGGGGCAGAGTGCGAGGACCGCCCCCCGGGTGGTACGCCCCGACGAGTAGGAGGGCCGCCGCGGTGAGCGTCGAAGCGCCGGCCGTGAGGCCGCGTGGAGCCGCCGCGGGCGCAGATCTTGGTGGTAGTAGCAAATATTCGAGTGAGATCCTCGAGGGCCGAGTGGCGGAGAAGGGTTCCATGTGAACAGCAGTTGTACATGGGTCAGTCGATCCTAAGCCCCAGGGAAGTGATGACGTATATTTCTTTGCGTTTTGTCTTTTAACATGCGCAGTTTTGCTATTACAAGAAACTTCAAAAATAGAAACCGTTTGCCGGAACCCGGGATTGAACCAGGGATCGACCTTCAGTCTGACGCTATCTCAACTGAGCTATTCCGGCTGGAACCCGGGATTGAACCAGGGACCTTCAGATCTTCAGTCTGACGCTCTCCCAACTGAGCTATTCCGGCTGTATTATGATCCCAATTCCTACCTTCATAAGACTGGCAATGAAAAGTTGCGTTGAAAGATAGGTGATGACGTATCCTATTTCTGTGCGTTTTGTCTTTTAACATGCACAGTTTTCCTATTACAAGAAACTTCAAAAATATAGACCGTTTGCCGGAACCCGGGATTGAACCAGGGACCTTCAGATCTTCAGTCTGACGCTCTCATAACTGAGCTATTCCGGCTGTATTATAATCCCAATTCCTACCTTCATGAGAGTGGCAATGGAAAGTTGCGTTGAAGGATAGGTGATGACGTACACCTATTTCTGTGCGCTTTGTCTTTTAGCAGGCGCAGGTTTCTTACTACAAAAAACTTCACAAATAAGAACCGTTTGCCGGAACCTGGGATTGAACCAGGGACCTTCAGATCTTCAGTCTGACGCTCTCCCAACTGAGCTATTCCGGCTATATTATGATCCAAATTCCTACCTTCATGAGACTGGCAATGAAAAGTTGAAAGATAGGTGATGACGTAGACCTATTTCTGTGCGTTTTGTCTTTTATCATGCACAGTTTTCCTATTACAAAAACACTTCAGAAATAGAAACCGTTTGCCGGAACCCGGGATTGAACCAGGGACCTTCAGATCTTCAGTCTGACGCTCTCCCAACTGAGCTATTCCGGCTGTATTATGATCCCAATTCCTACCTTCATGAGACTGGAAATGAAAAGTTGAAAGATAGGTGATGACGTAGACCTATTTCTGTGCGTTTTGTCTTTTAACATGCACAGTTTTCCTATTACAAAAACACTTCAGAAATAGAAACCGTTTGCCGGAACCCGGGATTGAACCAGGGACCTTCAGATCTTCAGTCTGACGCTCTCCCAACTGAGCTATTCCGGCTGTATTATGATCCCAATTCCTACCTTCATGAGACTGTAAATGAAAAGTTGAAAGATAGGTGATGACGTAGCCTATTTCTGTGCGTTTTGTCTTTTAACATGCACAGTTTTCCTATTACAAGAAACTTCAAAAATATAAACTGTTTGCCGGAACCCGGGATTGAACCAGGGGCCTTCAGATCTTCAGTCTGACGCTCTCCCAACTGAGCTATTCCGGCTGTATTATGATCTCAATTCCTACCTTCATAAGACAGGCAATGAAAAGTTGCGTTGAAAGATAGGTGATGACGTATATTTCTTTGCGTTTTGTCTTTTAACATGCGCAGTTTTGCTATTACAAGAAACTTCAAAAATAGAAACCGTTTGCCGGAACCCGGGATTGAACCAGGGACCTTCAGTCTGACGCTCTCCCAACTGAGCTATTCCGGCTGTATTATGATCCCAATTCCTACCTTCATGAGACTGTAAATGAAAAGTTGAAAGATAGGTGATGACGTAGCCTATTTCTGTGCGTTTTGTCTTTTAACATGCACAGTTTTCCTATTACAAGAAACTTCAAAAATATAGACCGTTTGCCGGAACCCGGGATTGAACCAGGGACCTTCAGATCTTCAGTATGACGCTCTCATAACTGACCTATTCCGGCTGTATTATAATCCCAATTCCTACCTTCATGAGAGTGGCAATGGAAAGTTGCGTTGAAGGATAGGTGATGACGTACACCTATTTCTGTGCGCCTTGTCTTTTAGCAGGCGCAGGTTTCTTACTACAAGTAACTTCACAAATAAGAACCGTTTGCCGGAACCTGGGATTGAACCAGGGACCTTCAGATCTTCAGTCTGACGCTCTCCCAACTGAGCTATTCCGGCTGTATTATGATCCCAATTCCTACCTTCATGAGACTGGAAATGAAAAGTTGAAAGATAGGTGATGACGTAGACCTATTTCTTTGCGTTTTGTCTTTTAACATGCACAGTTTTCCTATTACAAGAAACTTCAAAAATATAGACCGTTTGCCGGAACCCGGGATTGACCCAGGGACCTTCAGATCTGACGTAGCCTATTTCTTTGCGTTTTGTCTTTTAACATGCGCAGTTTTGTTATTACAAGAAACTTCAAAAATAAGATCCGTTTGCCGGAACCCGGGATTGAACCAGGGACCTTCAGATCTTCAGTCTGACGCTCTCCCAACTGAGCTATTCCGGCTGTATTATGATCCCAATTCCTACCTTCATGAGACTGTAAATGAAAAGTTGAAAGATAGGTGATGACGTAGCCTTTTTCTGTGCGTTTTGTCTTTTAACATGCACAGTTTTCCTATTACAAGAAACTTCAAAAATATAGACCGTTTGCCGGAACCCGGGATTGAACCAGGGACCTTCAGATCTTCAGTCTGACGCTCTCCCAACTGAGCTATTCCGGCTGCATTACGAAATCAATTCAAACTTTTATGAGAGTGGCAATGGAAAGTTGCGTTGAAACATAGGTGATGACGTATATTTCTGTGCGTTTTGTCTTTTAACATGCACAGTTTTCCTATTACAAGAAACTTCAAAATTATAAACTGTTTGCCGGAACCCGGGATTGAACCAGGGACCTTCAGATCTTCAGTCTGACGCTCTCCCAACTGAGCTATTCCGGCTGTATTATGATCCCAATTCCTACCTTCATAAGACTGGCAATGAAAAGTTGCGTTGAAAGATAGGTGATGACGTATATTTCTTTGCGTTTTGTCTTTTAACATGCGCAGTTTTGCTATTACAAGAAACTTCAAAAATAGAAACCGTTTGCCGGAACCCGGGATTGAACCAGGGATCGACCTTCAGTCTGACGCTCTCCCAACTGAGCTATTCCGGCTGTATTATGATCCCAATTCCTACCTTCATGAGACTGTAAATGAAAAGTTGAAAGATAGGTGATGACGTAGCCTATTTCTGTGCGTTTTGTCTTTTAACATGCACAGTTTTCCTATTACAAGAAACTTCAAAAATATAGACCGTTTGCCGGAACCCGGGATTGAACCAGGGACCTTCAGATCTTCAGTCTGACGCTCTCATAACTGAGCTATTCCGGCTGTATTATAATCCCAATTCCTACCTTCATGAGAGTGGCAATGGAAAGTTGCGTTGAAGGATAGGTGATGACGTATATTTCTGTGCGTTTTGTCTTTTAACATGCACAGTTTTCCTATTACAAGAAACTTCAAAATTATAAACTGTTTGCCGGAACCCGGGATTGAACCAGGGACCTTCAGATCTTCAGTCTGACGCTCTCCCAACTGAGCTATTCCGGCTGTATTATGATCCCAATTCCTACCTTCATAAGACTGGCAATGAAAAGTTGCGTTGAAAGATAGGTGATGACGTATATTTCTTTGCGTTTTGTCTTTTAACATGCGCAGTTTTGCTATTACAAGAAACTTCAAAAATAGAAACCGTTTGCCGGAACCCGGGATTGAACCAGGGATCGACCTTCAGTCTGACGCTATCCCAACTGAGCTATTCCGGCTGTATTATGATCCCAATTCCTACCTTCATGAGACTGTAAATGAAAAGTTGAAAGATAGGTGATGACGTAGCCTATTTCTGTGCGTTTTGTCTTTTAACATGCACAGTTTTCCTATTACAAGAAACTTCAAAAATATAGACCGTTTGCCGGAACCCGGGATTGAACCAGGGACCTTCAGATCTTCAGTATGACGCTCTCATAACTGACCTATTCCGGCTGTATTATAATCCCAATTCCTACCTTCATGAGAGTGGCAATGGAAAGTTGCGTTGAAGGATAGGTGATGACGTACACCTATTTCTGTGCGCTTTGTCTTTTAGCAGGCGCAGGTTTCTTACTACAAGTAACTTCACAAATAAGAACCGTTTGCCGGAACCTGGGATTGAACCAGGGACCTTCAGATCTTCAGTCTGACGCTCTCCCAACTGAGCTATTCCGGCTGTATTATGATCCCAATTCCTACCTTCATGAGACTGGAAATGAAAAGTTGAAAGATAGGTGATGACGTAGACCTATTTCTGTGCGTTTTGTCTTTTAACATGCACAGTTTTCCTATTACAAAAACACTTCAGAAATAGAAACCGTTTGCCGGAACCCGGGATTGAACCAGGGACCTTCAGATCTTCAGTCTGACGCTCTCCCAACTGAGCTATTCCGGCTGTATTATGATCCCAATTCCTACCTTCATGCGACTGTAAATGAAAAGTTGAAAGATAGGTGATGACGTAGCCTATTTCTGTGCGTTTTGTCTTTTAACATGCACAGTTTTCCTATTACAAGAAACTTCAAAATTATAAACTGTTTGCCGGACGGTGGCCATGGAAGTCGGAATCCGCCAAGGAGTGTGTAACAACTCACCTGCCGAATCAACTAGCCCTGAAAATGGATGGCGCTGAGCGTGCCGCCCATACCCGGCCGTCGGGGCAGAGTGCGAGGACCGCCCCCCGGGTGGTACGCCCCGACGAGTAGGAGGGCCGCCGCGGTGAGCGTCGAAGCGCCGGCCGTGAGGCCGCGTGGAGCCGCCGCGGGCGCAGATCTTGGTGGTAGTAGCAAATATTCGAGTGAGATCCTCGAGGGCCGAGTGGCGGAGAAGGGTTCCATGTGAACAGCAGTTGTACATGGGTCAGTCGATCCTAAGCCCCAGGGAAGTGATGACGTATATTTCTTTGCGTTTTGTCTTTTAACATGCGCAGTTTTGCTATTACAAGAAACTTCAAAAATAGAAACCGTTTGCCGGAACCCGGGATTGAACCAGGGATCGACCTTCAGTCTGACGCTATCTCAACTGAGCTATTCCGGCTGGAACCCGGGATTGAACCAGGGACCTTCAGATCTTCAGTCTGACGCTCTCCCAACTGAGCTATTCCGGCTGTATTATGATCCCAATTCCTACCTTCATAAGACTGGCAATGAAAAGTTGCGTTGAAAGATAGGTGATGACGTATCCTATTTCTTTGCGTTTTGTCTTTTAACATGCACAGTTTTCCTATTACAAGAAACTTCAAAAATATAGACCGTTTGCCGGAACCCGGGATTGACCCAGGGACCTTCAGATCTGACGTAGCCTATTTCTTTGCGTTTTGTCTTTTAACATGCGCAGTTTTGTTATTACAAGAAACTTCAAAAATAAGATCCGTTTGCCGGAACCCGGGATTGAACCAGGGACCTTCAGATCTTCAGTCTGACGCTCTCCCAACTGAGCTATTCCGGCTGTATTATGATCCCAATTCCTACCTTCATGAGACTGTAAATGAAAAGTTGAAAGATAGGTGATGACGTAGCCTTTTTCTGTGCGTTTTGTCTTTTAACATGCACAGTTTTCCTATTACAAGAAACTTCAAAAATATAGACCGTTTGCCGGAACCCGGGATTGAACCAGGGACCTTCAGATCTTCAGTCTGACGCTCTCCCAACTGAGCTATTCCGGCTGCATTACGAAATCAATTCAAACTTTTATGAGAGTGGCAATGGAAAGTTGCGTTGAAACATAGGTGATGACGTATATTTCTGTGCGTTTTGTCTTTTAACATGCACAGTTTTCCTATTACAAGAAACTTCAAAATTATAAACTGTTTGCCGGAACCCGGGATTGAACCAGGGACCTTCAGATCTTCAGTCTGACGCTCTCCCAACTGAGCTATTCCGGCTGTATTATGATCCCAATTCCTACCTTCATAAGACTGGCAATGAAAAGTTGCGTTGAAAGATAGGTGATGACGTATATTTCTTTGCGTTTTGTCTTTTAACATGCGCAGTTTTGCTATTACAAGAAACTTCAAAAATAGAAACCGTTTGCCGGAACCCGGGATTGAACCAGGGATCGACCTTCAGTCTGACGCTCTCCCAACTGAGCTATTCCGGCTGTATTATGATCCCAATTCCTACCTTCATGAGACTGTAAATGAAAAGTTGAAAGATAGGTGATGACGTAGCCTATTTCTGTGCGTTTTGTCTTTTAACATGCACAGTTTTCCTATTACAAGAAACTTCAAAAATATAGACCGTTTGCCGGAACCCGGGATTGAACCAGGGACCTTCAGATCTTCAGTCTGACGCTCTCATAACTGAGCTATTCCGGCTGTATTATAATCCCAATTCCTACCTTCATGAGAGTGGCAATGGAAAGTTGCGTTGAAGGATAGGTGATGACGTATATTTCTGTGCGTTTTGTCTTTTAACATGCACAGTTTTCCTATTACAAGAAACTTCAAAATTATAAACTGTTTGCCGGAACCCGGGATTGAACCAGGGACTTTCAGATCTTCAGTCTGACGCTCTCCCAACTGAGCTATTCCGGCTGTATTATGATCCCAATTCCTACCTTCATAAGACTGGCAATGAAAAGTTGCGTTGAAAGATAGGTGATGACGTATATTTCTTTGCGTTTTGTCTTTTAACATGCGCAGTTTTGCTATTACAAGAAACTTCAAAAATAGAAACCGTTTGCCGGAACCCGGGATTGAACCAGGGATCGACCTTCAGTCTGACGCTATCCCAACTGAGCTATTCCGGCTGTATTATGATCCCAATTCCTACCTTCATGAGACTGTAAATGAAAAGTTGAAAGATAGGTGATGACGTAGCCTATTTCTGTGCGTTTTGTCTTTTAACATGCACAGTTTTCCTATTACAAGAAACTTCAAAAATATAGACCGTTTGCCGGAACCCGGGATTGAACCAGGGACCTTCAGATCTTCAGTATGACGCTCTCATAACTGACCTATTCCGGCTGTATTATAATCCCAATTCCTACCTTCATGAGAGTGGCAATGGAAAGTTGCGTTGAAGGATAGGTGATGACGTACACCTATTTCTGTGCGCTTTGTCTTTTAGCAGGCGCAGGTTTCTTACTACAAGTAACTTCACAAATAAGAACCGTTTGCCGGAACCTGGGATTGAACCAGGGACCTTCAGATCTTCAGTCTGACGCTCTCCCAACTGAGCTATTCCGGCTGTATTATGATCCCAATTCCTACCTTCATGAGACTGGAAATGAAAAGTTGAAAGATAGGTGATGACGTAGACCTATTTCTGTGCGTTTTGTCTTTTAACATGCACAGTTTTCCTATTACAAAAACACTTCAGAAATAGAAACCGTTTGCCGGAACCCGGGATTGAACCAGGGACCTTCAGATCTTCAGTCTGACGCTCTCCCAACTGAGCTATTCCGGCTGTATTATGATCCCAATTCCTACCTTCATGCGACTGTAAATGAAAAGTTGAAAGATAGGTGATGACGTAGCCTATTTCTGTGCGTTTTGTCTTTTAACATGCACAGTTTTCCTATTACAAGAAACTTCAAAATTATAAACTGTTTGCCGGACGGTGGCCATGGAAGTCGGAATCCGCCAAGGAGTGTGTAACAACTCACCTGCCGAATCAACTAGCCCTGAAAATGGATGGCGCTGAGCGTGCCGCCCATACCCGGCCGTCGGGGCAGAGTGCGAGGACCGCCCCCCGGGTGGTACGCCCCGACGAGTAGGAGGGCCGCCGCGGTGAGCGTCGAAGCGCCGGCCGTGAGGCCGCGTGGAGCCGCCGCGGGCGCAGATCTTGGTGGTAGTAGCAAATATTCGAGTGAGATCCTCGAGGGCCGAGTGGCGGAGAAGGGTTCCATGTGAACAGCAGTTGTACATGGGTCAGTCGATCCTAAGCCCCAGGGAAGTGATGACGTATATTTCTTTGCGTTTTGTCTTTTAACATGCGCAGTTTTGCTATTACAAGAAACTTCAAAAATAGAAACCGTTTGCCGGAACCCGGGATTGAACCAGGGATCGACCTTCAGTCTGACGCTATCCCAACTGAGCTATTCCGGCTGGAACCCGGGATTGAACCAGGGACCTTCAGATCTTCAGTCTGACGCTCTCCCAACTGAGCTATTCCGGCTGTATTATGATCCCAATTCCTACCTTCATAAGACTGGCAATGAAAAGTTGAAAGATAGGTGATGACGTAGCCTTTTTCTGTGCGTTTTGTCTTTTAACATGCACAGTTTTCCTATTACAAGAAACTTCAAAAATATAGACCGTTTGCCGGAACCCGGGATTGAACCAGGGACCTTCAGATCTTCAGTCTGACGCTCTCCCAACTGAGCTATTCCGGCTGCATTACGAAATCAATTCAAACTTTCATGAGAGTGGCAATGGAAAGTTGCGTTGAAACATAGGTGATGACGTATATTTCTGTGCGTTTTGTCTTTTAACATGCACAGTTTTCCTATTACAAGAAACTTCAAAATTATAAACTGTTTGCCGGAACCCGGGATTGAACCAGGGACCTTCAGATCTTCAGTCTGACGCTCTCCCAACTGAGCTATTCCGGCTGTATTATGATCCCAATTCCTACCTTCATAAGACTGGCAATGAAAAGTTGCGTTGAAAGATAGGTGATGACGTATATTTCTTTGCGTTTTGTCTTTTAACATGCGCAGTTTTGCTATTACAAGAAACTTCAAAAATAGAAACCGTTTGCCGGAACCCGGGATTGAACCAGGGATCGACCTTCAGTCTGACGCTCTCCCAACTGAGCTATTCCGGCTGTATTATGATCCCAATTCCTACCTTCATGAGACTGTAAATGAAAAGTTGAAAGATAGGTGATGACGTAGCCTATTTCTGTGCGTTTTGTCTTTTAACATGCACAGTTTTCCTATTACAAGAAACTTCAAAAATATAGACCGTTTGCCGGAACCCGGGATTGAACCAGGGACCTTCAGATCTTCAGTCTGACGCTCTCATAACTGAGCTATTCCGGCTGTATTATAATCCCAATTCCTACCTTCATGAGAGTGGCAATGGAAAGTTGCGTTGAAGGATAGGTGATGACGTATATTTCTGTGCGTTTTGTCTTTTAACATGCACAGTTTTCCTATTACAAGAAACTTCAAAATTATAAACTGTTTGCCGGAACCCGGGATTGAACCAGGGACCTTCAGATCTTCAGTCTGACGCTCTCCCAACTGAGCTATTCCGGCTGTATTATGATCCCAATTCCTACCTTCATAAGACTGGCAATGAAAAGTTGCGTTGAAAGATAGGTGATGACGTATATTTCTTTGCGTTTTGTCT
Source organism: Hippasteria phrygiana (assembly GCA_037893225.1). Lineage (NCBI taxonomy): Eukaryota > Metazoa > Echinodermata > Asteroidea > Valvatida > Goniasteridae > Hippasteria > Hippasteria phrygiana. Next base: position 353,633 of record JAZGUH010000378.1, read on the forward strand.
TTTAACATGCGCAGTTTTGCTATTACAAGAAACTTCAAAAATAGAAACCGTTTGCCGGAACCCGGGATTGAACCAGGGATCGACCTTCAGTCTGACGCTCTCCCAACTGAGCTATTCCGGCTGTATTATGATCCCAATTCCTACCTTCATGAGACTGTAAATGAAAAGTTGAAAGATAGGTGATGACGTAGCCTATTTCTGTGCGTTTTGTCTTTTAACATGCACAGTTTTCCTATTACAAGAAACTTCAAAAATATAGACCGTTTGCCGGAACCCGGGATTGAACCAGGGACCTTCAGATCTTCAGTCTGACGCTCTCATAACTGAGCTATTCCGGCTGTATTATAATCCCAATTCCTACCTTCATGAGAGTGGCAATGGAAAGTTGCGTTGAAGGATAGGTGATGACGTATATTTCTGTGCGTTTTGTCTTTTAACATGCACAGTTTTCCTATTACAAGAAACTTCAAAATTATAAACTGTTTGCCGGAACCCGGGATTGAACCAGGGACCTTCAGATCTTCAGTCTGACGCTCTCCCAACTGAGCTATTCCGGCTGTATTATGATCCCAATTCCTACCTTCATAAGACTGGCAATGAAAAGTTGCGTTGAAAGATAGGTGATGACGTATATTTCTTTGCGTTTTGTCTTTTAACATGCGCAGTTTTGCTATTACAAGAAACTTCAAAAATAGAAACCGTTTGCCGGAACCCGGGATTGAACCAGGGATCGACCTTCAGTCTGACGCTCTCCCAACTGAGCTATTCCGGCTGTATTATGATCCCAATTCCTACCTTCATGAGACTGTAAATGAAAAGTTGAAAGATAGGTGATGACGTAGCCTATTTCTGTGCGTTTTGTCTTTTAACATGCACAGTTTTCCTATTACAAGAAACTTCAAAAATATAGACCGTTTGCCGGAACCCGGGATTGAACCAGGGACCTTCAGATCTTCAGTCTGACGCTCTCATAACTGAGCTATTCCGGCTGTATTATAATCCCAATTCCTACCTTCATGAGAGTGGCAATGGAAAGTTGCGTTGAAGGATAGGTGATGACGTATATTTCTGTGCGTTTTGTCTTTTAACATGCACAGTTTTCCTATTACAAGAAACTTCAAAATTATAAACTGTTTGCCGGACGGTGGCCATGGAAGTCGGAATCCGCCAAGGAGTGTGTAACAACTCACCTGCCGAATCAACTAGCCCTGAAAATGGATGGCGCTGAGCGTGCCGCCCATACCCGGCCGTCGGGGCAGAGTGCGAGGACCGCCCCCCGGGTGGTACGCCCCGACGAGTAGGAGGGCCGCCGCGGTGAGCGTCGAAGCGCCGGCCGTGAGGCCGCGTGGAGCCGCCGCGGGCGCAGATCTTGGTGGTAGTAGCAAATATTCGAGTGAGATCCTCGAGGGCCGAGTGGCGGAGAAGGGTTCCATGTGAACAGCAGTTGTACATGGGTCAGTCGATCCTAAGCCCAGGGAAGTGATGACGTATATTTCTTTGCGTTTTGTCTTTTAACATGCGCAGTTTTGCTATTACAAGAAACTTCAAAAATAGAAACCGTTTGCCGGAACCCGGGATTGAACCAGGGGATCGACCTTCAGTCTGACGCTATCTCAACTGAGCTATTCCGGCTGGAACCCGGGATTGAACCAGGGACCTTCAGATCTTCAGTCTGACGCTCTCCCAACTGAGCTATTCCGGCTGTATTATGATCCCAATTCCTACCTTCATAAGACTGGCAATGAAAAGTTGCGTTGAAAGATAGGTGATGACGTATCCTATTTCTGTGCGTTTTGTCTTTTAACATGCACAGTTTTCCTATTACAAGAAACTTCAAAAATATAGACCGTTTGCCGGAACCCGGGATTGAACCAGGGACCTTCAGATCTTCAGTCTGACGCTCTCATAACTGAGCTATTCCGGCTGTATTATAATCCCAATTCCTACCTTCATGAGAGTGGCAATGGAAAGTTGCGTTGAAGGATAGGTGATGACGTACACCTATTTCTGTGCGCTTTGTCTTTTAGCAGGCGTAGGTTTCTTACTACAAAAAACTTCACAAATAAGAACCGTTTGCCGGAACCTGGGATTGAACCAGGGACCTTCAGATCTTCAGTCTGACGCTCTCCCAACTGAGCTATTCCGGCTATATTATGATCCCAATTCCTACCTTCATGAGACTGGCAATGAAAAGTTGAAAGATAGGTGATGACGTAGACCTATTTCTGTGCGTTTTGTCTTTTAACATGCACAGTTTTCCTATTACAAAAACACTTCAGAAATAGAAACCGTTTGCCGGAACCCGGGATTGAACCAGGGACCTTCAGATCTTCAGTCTGACGCTCTCCCAACTGAGCTATTCCGGCTGTATTATGATCCCAATTCCTACCTTCATAAGACTGGCAATGAAAAGTTGCGTTGAAAGATAGGTGATGACGTATATTTCTTTGCGTTTTGTCTTTTAACATGCGCAGTTTTGCTATTACAAGAAACTTCAAAAATAGAAACCGTTTGCCGGAACCCGGGATTGAACCAGGGATCGACCTTCAGTCTGACGCTCTCCCAACTGAGCTATTCCGGCTGTATTATGATCCCAATTCCTACCTTCATGAGACTGTAAATGAAAAGTTGAAAGATAGGTGATGACGTAGCCTATTTCTGTGCGTTTTGTCTTTTAACATGCACAGTTTTCCTATTACAAGAAACTTCAAAAATATAGACCGTTTGCCGGAACCCGGGATTGAACCAGGGACCTTCAGATCTTCAGTCTGACGCTCTCATAACTGAGCTATTCCGGCTGTATTATAATCCCAATTCCTACCTTCATGAGAGTGGCAATGGAAAGTTGCGTTGAAGGATAGGTGATGACGTATATTTCTGTGCGTTTTGTCTTTTAACATGCACAGTTTTCCTATTACAAGAAACTTCAAAATTATAAACTGTTTGCCGGACGGTGGCCATGGAAGTCGGAATCCGCCAAGGAGTGTGTAACAACTCACCTGCCGAATCAACTAGCCCTGAAAATGGATGGCGCTGAGCGTGCCGCCCATACCCGGCCGTCGGGGCAGAGTGCGAGGACCGCCCCCCGGGTGGTACGCCCCGACGAGTAGGAGGGCCGCCGCGGTGAGCGTCGAAGCGCCGGCCGTGAGGCCGCGTGGAGCCGCCGCGGGCGCAGATCTTGGTGGTAGTAGCAAATATTCGAGTGAGATCCTCGAGGGCCGAGTGGCGGAGAAGGGTTCCATGTGAACAGCAGTTGTACATGGGTCAGTCGATCCTAAGCCCAGGGAAGTGATGACGTATATTTCTTTGCGTTTTGTCTTTTAACATGCGCAGTTTTGCTATTACAAGAAACTTCAAAAATAGAAACCGTTTGCCGGAACCCGGGATTGAACCAGGGGATCGACCTTCAGTCTGACGCTATCTCAACTGAGCTATTCCGGCTGGAACCCGGGATTGAACCAGGGACCTTCAGATCTTCAGTCTGACGCTCTCCCAACTGAGCTATTCCGGCTGTATTATGATCCCAATTCCTACCTTCATAAGACTGGCAATGAAAAGTTGCGTTGAAAGATAGGTGATGACGTATCCTATTTCTGTGCGTTTTGTCTTTTAACATGCACAGTTTTCCTATTACAAGAAACTTCAAAAATATAGACCGTTTGCCGGAACCCGGGATTGAACCAGGGACCTTCAGATCTTCAGTCTGACGCTCTCATAACTGAGCTATTCCGGCTGTATTATAATCCCAATTCCTACCTTCATGAGAGTGGCAATGGAAAGTTGCGTTGAAGGATAGGTGATGACGTACACCTATTTCTGTGCGCTTTGTCTTTTAGCAGGCGCAGGTTTCTTACTACAAAAAACTTCACAAATAAGAACCGTTTGCCGGAACCTGGGATTGAACCAGGGACCTTCAGATCTTCAGTCTGACGCTCTCCCAACTGAGCTATTCCGGCTATATTATGATCCCAATTCCTACCTTCATGAGACTGGCAATGAAAAGTTGAAAGATAGGTGATGACGTAGACCTATTTCTGTGCGTTTTGTCTTTTAACATGCACAGTTTTCCTATTACAAAAACACTTCAGAAATAGAAACCGTTTGCCGGAACCCGGGATTGAACCAGGGACCTTCAGATCTTCAGTCTGACGCTCTCCCAACTGAGCTATTCCGGCTGTATTATGATCCCAATTCCTACCTTCATGAGACTGGAAATGAAAAGTTGAAAGATAGGTGATGACGTAGACCTATTTCTGTGCGTTTTGTCTTTTAACATGCACAGTTTTCCTATTACAAAAACACTTCAGAAATAGAAACCGTTTGCCGGAACCCGGGATTGAACCAGGGACCTTCAGATCTTCAGTCTGACGCTCTCCCAACTGAGCTATTCCGGCTGTATTATGATCCCAATTCCTACCTTCATGAGACTGTAAATGAAAAGTTGAAAGATAGGTGATGACGTAGCCTATTTCTGTGCGTTTTGTCTTTTAACATGCACAGTTTTCCTATTACAAGAAACTTCAAAAATATAAACTGTTTGCCGGAACCCGGGATTGAACCAGGGGCCTTCAGATCTTCAGTCTGACGCTCTCCCAACTGAGCTATTCCGGCTGTATTATGATCTCAATTCCTACCTTCATAAGACAGGCAATGAAAAGTTGCGTTGAAAGATAGGTGATGACGTATATTTCTTTGCGTTTTGTCTTTTAACATGCGCAGTTTTGCTATTACAAGAAACTTCAAAAATAGAAACCGTTTGCCGGAACCCGGGATTGAACCAGGGACCTTCAGTCTGACGCTCTCCCAACTGAGCTATTCCGGCTGTATTATGATCCCAATTCCTACCTTCATGAGACTGTAAATGAAAAGTTGAAAGATAAGTGATGACGTAGCCTATTTCTGTGCGTTTTGTCTTTTAACATGCACAGTTTTCCTATTACAAGAAACTTCAAAAATATAGACCGTTTGCCGGAACCCGGGATTGAACCAGGGACCTTCAGATCTTCAGTATGACGCTTTCATAACTGACCTATTCCGGCTGTATTATAATCCCAATTCCTACCTTCATGAGAGTGGCTATGGAAAGTTGCGTTGAAGGATAGGTGATGACGTACACCTATTTCTGTGCGCTTTGTCTTTTAGCAGGCGCAGGTTTCTTACTACAAGTAACTTCACAAATAAGAACCGTTTGCCGGAACCTGGGATTGAACCAGGGACCTTCAGATCTTCAGTCTGACGCTCTCCCAACTGAGCTATTCCGGCTGTATTATGATCCCAATTCCTACCTTCATAAGACTGGCAATGAAAAGTTGCGTTGAAAGATAGGTGATGACGTATATTTCTTTGCGTTTTGTCTTTTAACATGCGCAGTTTTGCTATTACAAGAAACTTCAAAAATAGAAACCGTTTGCCGGAACCCGGGATTGAACCAGGGATCGACCTTCAGTCTGACGCTCTCCCAACTGAGCTATTCCGGCTGTATTATGATCCCAATTCCTACCTTCATGAGACTGTAAATGAAAAGTTGAAAGATAGGTGATGACGTAGCCTATTTCTGTGCGTTTTGTCTTTTAACATGCACAGTTTTCCTATTACAAGAAACTTCAAAAATATAGACCGTTTGCCGGAACCCGGGATTGAACCAGGGACCTTCAGATCTTCAGTCTGACGCTCTCATAACTGAGCTATTCCGGCTGTATTATAATCCCAATTCCTACCTTCATGAGAGTGGCAATGGAAAGTTGCGTTGAAGGATAGGTGATGACGTATATTTCTGTGCGTTTTGTCTTTTAACATGCACAGTTTTCCTATTACAAGAAACTTCAAAATTATAAACTGTTTGCCGGAACCCGGGATTGAACCAGGGACCTTCAGATCTTCAGTCTGACGCTCTCCCAACTGAGCTATTCCGGCTGTATTATGATCCCAATTCCTACCTTCATAAGACTGGCAATGAAAAGTTGCGTTGAAAGATAGGTGATGACGTATATTTCTTTGCGTTTTGTCTTTTAACATGCGCAGTTTTGCTATTACAAGAAACTTCAAAAATAGAAACCGTTTGCCGGAACCCGGGATTGAACCAGGGATCGACCTTCAGTCTGACGCTATCCCAACTGAGCTATTCCGGCTGTATTATGATCCCAATTCCTACCTTCATGAGACTGTAAATGAAAAGTTGAAAGATAGGTGATGACGTAGCCTATTTCTGTGCGTTTTGTCTTTTAACATGCACAGTTTTCCTATTACAAGAAACTTCAAAAATATAGACCGTTTGCCGGAACCCGGGATTGAACCAGGGACCTTCAGATCTTCAGTATGACGCTCTCATAACTGACCTATTCCGGCTGTATTATAATCCCAATTCCTAC